>JARHVA010000052.1:2037500-2637500 GCA_037957365.1 Torreya grandis | reverse complement strand
TTGTCAAACCTAGAAAGGTTCGCATGGAGGCTGCAATGTACACCAAGTATGAAGTCATATAAAACTTTGAAGTAGTATATACTTTGGTCAACTACTCATGAAGAGCATTGCTAATCTGCTCATCCTAGAAGATGAGTTGCTTCCCTTATAGGATTATCTTAAAAAAGGATACATTAATTCATAGAATTATGAAGAAGATGGTAGACCTCATACTCTGCTGAGAAGAGTAATTAAGTCACCAATTTCTTCTATGAAATCACTCCTCAAGAAATTTTGTGTTCATCTAGATAAATTGGTCCTAGGAGTCTTGAGCCACCTATTATTCATCACCTTCTTCGCCCTCTCAAGATCCTTGACATACTCTCTTTGTGCCTCAACGAAGTCAATTTTCAGCACTTCAGTAGCAGGGGGGCACATGAAGACTTTATCAACAAATTTGGGGTCCAGCTGAATTATCATGTTGTCGCTGGCATCTGACACTGGCCTGGTCTCTTTGTTGTAGAAATAGGCACACTAGAGGATGAACTCTATGTGATGCGCTGCTACAGGGAAAGAGGCAACTAGATGGATGTTGCTCTCAATAATTTTATTCATCTCTAAACTCAAGTTGGTCGCCTTGATTCTCTCCATGAACTCAGCCATATCCACGTGGCTGATCTCTGTATCTTTAATGTTGTTGACATTAGAAGTGACCGAGGTGATTGGAAAAACACCTTGGTATTGGTACTTCATGGCCTTCGAATTTTTTGGAGAAGCTTCAGTAATTGGGATGAGCCTTGATTGAGTAGGCGCCGACAAGCGAGAATCTTCACGGAGTACTGCAATGATAATCATGATCATGCAATTAGGAAAAAATGAGACAATCAAAGAATTTGCGCATTGGGTGATCATGATTAAGGAAGGGCACTTGACAAGGTTGGGTCGGAAAGCAGGTCAAAAAATGAGAGAAAAATGGAGAGGAGGCAAAAAAATGAAAAGGATGAAAATTTATTCCGAGTTAAGGAAGTTAGAGGAAAAAATGTAAGGGCGGCAAAATTTTCTGCCCTGGCATGTGGGGTGGTTTGCATGCACAGGCGACAAAATTTTCCACCTATGCATGCAAGAAAAAATAAAAAAGCATTGGTGGCAAAATTTGCCGCCCATACATCCTGATAGGAATAGATGTAAGGGCAATAAATTTTACCACCCCTACATGAGGACCTGTATCGGCGATAAAATTTTCCGTTGGCACATTTGGGTTGGACAGACCTGTATTAGCAGTGAATTTTGCCACCGATACAGGAGATAGGTGGGGAGGTGCATGATTAGGGCAACAAATTTGCCGCCCTTTATAGGTAAGAAACTTCAATTAGTTTCATGGGAGAGAAGGGAGGGTGGCAAAAATCTCCACCCTAGCATGGGGGAAGAGGAGGCTGGCTGACGGAGTAGGGAGAGAAGAGGAGGATGGCCGATGGGTTTGAGGGGAAAGACGCCAAGGTTGGAAGAAGAGAAGAGAGGAAGAGAAGAAAACCAAAAACAAAACCAAAAAACAAAACCTATATAGAGGAAAGAAAAAGAAATAAAAAGCAAAGACAAAGACATACCTGGAAAATAACGTGTGTTGCGAGCTCAAATCTGTCAAAACACACTTTTTTCCGCTTACTGGATCATCTAGAGGCAGAGGGCAGGAGTGGAAATAATTAATCAAAATGAACCAAAAATAGATTAAATGGGACAAAAATCAACTCCAACCACTCAATGCGTTCGGCCATAAATGCTGTGTGTAAAAATCGAGATAGTGCAGGGGCGACAAAATTTACCGCCCTTACACTAAAAAATTCAAAGACATGCAGGGGCGACAATTTTTTTCGCTCCTGCATGTGAGGAAAAAAAATGTAGGGGTGTTAAAATTTACCGCTCCTACATTCCAGATGCAAGGGCAGAAAAATTTGCCGATCCTGCATGGCAAGAAAGAAAAATGCACTGACGGCAAAAATTACTGCCCATGCATGAAAATAGAAGAAATAAGGCTAACTCCTAGAAAAGAGAAATAGATCACCTAGTCGCATCGAGACCATAACAAATTTCACATTTTGGGAAAAACATAATGAAAAGACATTATGAACTTTGAATGGTGTCAGTTGAGCAAATACGAGAACGAGAAAAACCCCTCTCAAAAAATGGATTTAGAGAGACAAATGACGAAACAAACAAGTTTTGCAAGGGTTTTTTTAAAAATGAGTTGAGTTGAATTTAGAAACAACAGTTAGCTCTTGTTGGAGAACTTTTGCTAATCGAATCGATCAACGGTAGTAGAAACCAGTCTCTAAGTGCCTTCATCCAAGCCATTGGGCTATGGAGTCACGCCAAAAATGAAAAAAATAAACAAAACATAAAAATGATATAAATATACAAGTAGATCCATCTAATTTTCAAGAATTGAAATGTTTCAGATGCTGCCCATTGTGGGGTAGTGCAAACGATGCTCCATCTTGATACTCTAGCAAGAAGCTATTTTCACCACAGAGTTGTCGAATGGTAAACGAACCTCTCCATAAAGAGTCAAATTTGCTGTGTATTTCCTTTGGTTCTCTCCTCTTGTCCCACAACAAGACTTGATCTCCAATTTGAAAATCATAGACGTTAGCCCTTTTGTCAAAAAGTTTCTTTACTTGATTTTGATGTGCCATAATCCGGTCCACCACCATGGTTCACTGCTCATTTAATTCAGTTAGACACATGATCTTTTTATCGATTAAATTTTTGAAGGTTGAATTTTTGATAGATTTGGCTAATTTGAGTGCTGGTAGTTCTAGAGTGATAGGTATCTCCACATTCAAGCCGTACAGAAGTTGAAAAGGTGACATACTTATGGCCCTCTTGGGTGTAATCCTATCTGCCCATAAAGCATCAAATAGTGCTTTGTGCCAAATTCTCTGATTATCATCTACCAATTTCTTGATAATAGTGATTAGGTTCTTATTACTCGATTCTGCTTGGATATTTTCTTATGAGAAATAATCTGAAGTGTGGGATAGGGTAATCTCATAATAAAAATAGAATTGAGTAATTTCATGTGAAGAGAAACATGCCACATTATCTGTTACAATTTTGAGTGGAACCCCAAATCGGGAGATGATACTTAAGAAAATTACACACCACTTCAGATGTAGCATGCTTAGTTGGGATGGCTTCCACCCATTTGGTAAAGTAATCAGTTGTCATGAGGACATAATCATGTCTGACACTCGAAGATGGGTTAACTATGCCAATGAAGTCAATACTCCACTATTGAAAAGGCTCTTCGATTATTACTGGCTTGAGGGGCAATGTAGCCAGTTTAAGCTTTTTGATGAATTGTTGACACAATTTGCATCTACGCACCCATTTGTAGACATCTTGAAATAGCGTAAGCCAATAGTACCTCATTCATAGAATCTTGTGCACTGTCACTGGTGTAGAAAAATGTCCTTCACAAGTTAAATTATGGAAAGACTCCAAGAGTTTATCTTATTGTACCTTATCGACACAATGAAGAAATGCCCCATCCAGGTTCTTTTTGTACATACCATTATCTCACAAAACATAGCTAACAGTCTTTAGTTTAACATTCTATTTTTCTTTATAAGAGAGATGAGTGAGACACTCACCATAGGTCAGAAAATGGGTGATGTCAGAATACCACTCATCAGAGTGGTAACAAAGAGGACCGTAGACATGCCTTTGATCTCTATTTCTTTATTTTTTGCTCCCTTGAAAATGTTGTCGATAATCAACTGACAAAGACCCTTTTTCCGCACAAATTTGGTAGGTTTGATATCTAAATCAAACTCCTGTATCTTGGCGATCCAATTACCCCTCTTTGTACCAAACCCCTATTGAGTCAAAATGGACTTCACTGTTGTATCAGACAAAAGAATCTTAGTGTGCGAGTTCAAGATATAAAACTTAAAATATTTGACTGCTTTGACTACTGCAAATGCATGCTTCTACATGTTTGAATATTTTAGCTTGTGAGCTTTGAGTGGACAACTCATGAAGAAAATAAGAGATTATACACCTTCTTTGTTCTATTGAACTAAAATAGTTGAGAGTGTATGTTCAGAAGCATAACTATATATTTTAAAGTTTTTAGTGTAGTTTGGACAAACCAAGATTGTCGCGCGAGCGTTTACTTTTTTGATGTCTTTGAATGCTGATTTGTCCTCTGCAGTCCACTTGAAGGTAGCATTACCTTTCATCATATTGACAATGTGGCGAGTTTTTTCAGCGAACTTAGGGATGAACCTTCGAAAAAAATTCACTTTTTCAAAGAAAGAGTGAACCGCAGTTTTACTGGTAGGCAGAGTAAGTTCTTGGATGGACGTGACTCTTTTCGAGTCAATTTTAATACCTTCTCGAGACACAATATGTTCGAAAAATTCTCCTTCTATCACCCCAAAGATATATTTTTTGGGATTTAGAGAAATACCATTCTGACGATAGCATTCCAATATTCTTTGTAAATGGTGGACATGGTCAGAACGATGCTTTAAAAATACCGTCAAATAATCCAGGTATACTACAATAAACTTACCCATTTCATCCTTGATAGCGAGGTCCATCGCTCTTTGAAATGTGGCACTTGCATTTATCAGACTGAAAGGCATTCTTCGATAGGTGAAGGTGCCCCAAGGTGTGATGAAGGCAGTCTTATGCTGATCTGCTTTTCCAACTTCAACCTGATTGTAACCTGAGAAACTGTCTAATATTGATAACATATTTGAACCTATTACCATCTGTAAAACTTGATCCATGATAAAGAGAGGGTAGTTATCTTTTAAAGATAACAGATTCAAGTTTTTGAAATCTATGCAGATTCAAATTTTACCATTCTTCTTTCTCACAGGGACTATATTGGCAATCCATGTGGAGTGATGAATTGGAAAAATTATCTAGGCATCTGTAGACACCGAAATTGTGTCGACTCCCCTGGTCATTCCTCGTCTTATTCTTCTTCGCCTATTGAACCCTTTTCGATCACTTGTTCCACCAACCTTGACCCTGACAGCATGTAAAAATGAGCACAGAGCTAAAGCTAGACTCTATCCCCATTATACATCTGCCGACGACGGTCTTTACCCGGCCGATGTCACCGACGTCGGTCACCTATCGGCCGACGTCGGCAATCCTGCCGACATTGGTCACCTTCCCCTTATCCGTTATCAGTTACCATTCGGTTTCCCGAAACGGTTGACGAACCGTCTCTGGAACCGTCCCCGTCCCCCGCCTTCATCAACCTCCGCCAACCATTCGAGACCAGATCCCCGAACGCTATCCCCGAACGCTATTCAAAACGCTGATCAATCGAAACCCGAGCAATCATCAACCTGCGAACTCCGACATCAACATTCTCAGCATCAACACTCTCAGCATCAACCAATCTGCACTCAATCCGGCACTGCACAGACAACTCCAACTATGGCTCTCATCGCGTCTTCTGGCAGGTAAGTATTTATTCTATTTGTTTTATTTCTTCCTTAGTTATTCTTTATCAGTTCTGTCATCCCGATTCCTTCAAACCCCCGGACTCTCTCATACCCTGTCCCGACTCTCTCAGACCCTTGCCCAGACCCTGTCCCGACTCTCTTAGACCTTGCCCAGACCCTGTCCCGACTCTCCCAGACCCTGTCCCGAACCTGTTCAGACTTTTCCCAGAACCTGCCCCTACCGACGCCGGTCACTACCCCGACCGACGACGGCACCTTCCTTAACCGACGCTGGCATCACAGAGACCGACGCCTGCGACTGTGCAGAACAGTGCTGCATATCAGGTACGCATCTTTTATTTTCTGTCATTTATTTCTGTCATTATTTATCTACTTTCGTCCAATATTCTGCTTTTTTATCAGTGGGTTGATATCCTTCTAGGGAGTCTTCGTACTTTCGGGATCGGGCGTTCGCCTGACAGCCCACCATATCTTTGACTAACGTTTTTCCGTGTTTTAGCTTTTTCTTCGCAGGTGTCATTCCTCCACAGCAAAAGAGGAGAATCTTTCAACGTCTGATTTCGGTGCGCACGACTTTATCAGGTACTTCTAGCCTTGACCATCTTTTAGTTTCTTATTTCTTCTTTGAATGTAGAAAGCAATTTCGCATAGAAACATTCTGGCACGCCCGGTGGGACCCTAGGTCCTCCTTGGGTTCTTTCTTTCTTTCATTCATTTAGGTGCATTAGGTTTCTTCCTTTTCGCCTCCTTTCGTCTCTTCTTAAACGACATCATAAGCAGAACTAAAACGAACATTTCTTTCTTTCTTGCACTTCTAGACTAGCTAAAACTCATATTCTTCGACTCTTTCTCCATTCGTCTTCATACGAACAAAACATTTCGACTTGGACATTAAAACACTTTGCATTCATTTTTGATTGCCTGCATCTTTTAGACCACACATAGTAATTAAAACCGAATATTGAATTAATCTAGATCACTTGATGTTACACGACCAAACCACCTGCACAAAACAAACATTTTAAACTTACTTGAGACAAGGCCCGACTGAGATTTCATCCCCCATCGGATACCTTACCCGTCACGGTGACCCTACTTGGATTTCATCACCAAGGGGGAAGCCCACTCCGTTCTCTGGCGGAGTCTAAACTCTAGGTGAGGTATATTTTGGCTAAGTGAAACCAGCTAACCACTGGAATCGTGAAGTGAGGGGAGCTTGCTCCTTAGCACCAGGCCACGTACCAGACCCTAACACAGACTTCTTGAGCACCATAAAAAAATCCGAAACCATCCATAGACTGCTTCTTCTAGGACCCGACTCACAAAGCCAATCTTCTTCTACACACATTCTAAGGCATAAGCCACTATAATCCTAAAAATTTACTTATAGGGTTTTAGGATCTGCTTGTGTCTCCATCTTTTTTAGTTCTTATCTGCTTGTTTGAGCTTGTGAGGACGTTCTTTCTCGCCTTGAATGGTTCTGACACGTAGTCAAACCAAGGCCCTTCTTGACCACGCTAGCCATCAATCGCTTTCATCTACCCCGTCTATAAACAATCATATAATGGAGTTCTACTCGAAGACTGAAAGAATTCCTACTAGACTATCTCCAACCCAGACGCCTATCATCCCAGAAGGGGACCAAGACTTTGCAAGATTCTTGGACCTCAATACTGCAGCCCTCCAAAACTATCTCGCAAGAAAACCAATGCGGGACCTTTCAGACGACGTGGCGACGACATCAACACCGTTCGCCACCCAACCTTTTACGACTCAACCTTTCGCCTCAACCATTAACCCGACCATGGCCTATACGCAAAGTTCGGCCTCCTCGTCTATTTTTAGACCAACCTCCATCGGGGTTTTGTTACCCCCTCAACCACCTGCAATTCAACCAAGTTCTACATCATACCAGAACTTGATTGTTTCGACCCCACACACTCTTGCGCCTATACATGCAGGAGTGCCTACCTCGCCCTTTGTCAATGCCGTCACACAACCTCCTTTGGCGGTATCTAGTCAGCCTATGCCTTCTACCTTCATAACCCAACCACCTTTAGCCTCTACTTCTGCCCCTGCGACTAGTCATCCGTATATTGTACAACCGACTATGTCGCACGCCTCTTTTAACCTCTTTCAAGCGCCTTACAACTTAGGGGGCGCTCAACCCGCCAATCTGTCAGTAGACGTCATCAAGATGCTGATGGATAAAATGTCCAGTCTCGAAGCTTCTATCTCCGGTTCAAGTAATATCTCTTCATATGACTAGATTTACAACGAGCCCATTCATCCTTCTGTCCCTATCCGACCATACCCTAACCATTGGGAGCTTCCTAAATTTACTCGCTTTCAGAGTAAGGAAGACCCACAACAACATCTACGGGCATTCAGACATGCCTGTTACCTTATTGCCCACGATGATGCGTTACTTTTACGCACGTTCCCTATGTCGCTTTCTGGCCCTGCCCTTGACTGGTATAGTTCTCTTGCCAGACATTCTATCTTTTCATTCATTCAACTCGCCCAACTATTCATTGACCATTTCTCAATCAATATCACTAAACAAGTTTCGATCACAGACCTTTACTCTATCAGACAATTTGACGACGAATCAATCGTCGACTTTGTCGCTCGTTGGAGAGGCTTGATTAACCAGCTCTCCTTCTCCTTGCCTCAACCCGAGCTCATTGAGCTCTTTTCCCGAGCATGTGTCAGTCATATCTCGTCCACCTTGCGGGTTCAAACATTCCACACTTTCGACGAGGCCTTCACCATGGCCCGAAAGCTTGAACTCCGTGCCATTGAAGAAGATAAGGTCAAATTGTGTAACACTAACACAAGAACCAATGACCATTCTTCTTCCAGACCTTCTTCTGCCCACTCTCAATCCAAGGGGTCGGCAAACACTGTCATCTTTAGACCATCATCTTCAACAATAACCAATCGCTCATCATCTTCAACATTAGACTACATCAATAAACATTTTCAACGTCAATCCATACAGCGTCAATTCACTCCAATTGGGGAGTCATATGCCTCTGTCTTGGATAAACTCGTCAAATAGGGGGTCCTCAATCTCCCTCCAATCCGACCACATCAATTCAACCCCTCAACACCTATCCCTGCATGGTACAGGGAAAACCACTTTTGCAACTATCACCGTGTCAAAGGCCATGACATGGATCACTGTCAAACTTTCAAAAACATCGTCCAGGACATGCTAGACAAGGGGAATCTTATTTTAGATAACCCGAATGCACCGCCCAACCAAAACCTTGACATTTTCAAGCAACCCCTTTCTAATCACCCGCCTACTCAAGACAACGTCCAAACCATAACCAATGACTCTCAAGACCATGATATACACACGGTCGACACTATCTTTTCTCTTATCCCTGACCAACCTTTTTCACAGGTGGAAGACCTTTCTTCCCCTATACCTCCTCCACAGGGTGAAGAACTTTCTTCTCCCACTTGTCCTCCCGCGACTTCTCCCATATTGGAGGACGCTTTGACCACATCAACACCAGCTGCCTCACCTTCATCCTTATTATCATCCATAGACGATCATACCTTTTTGACTCCCCAACCACACACAGAAGCCATGACTACTCCAGAGCTCTTTCCTCTTAAAGAGCCCACACCTTCAATTCCTTCTCCATTGAGAGAAAAACCGTCCACATCTAAGTCCAAACCCGCACAGGCGTCCATCATACCCAAAGAGACTAAACCTCTTGGTGTTCGCCCCACATCTAACCTCGCCTCGCATAAAGGTGGCCCTCAACCCAAATCAAAGAAGGCTACTAAACCACACCGGAGGCCTCCTCCCCTATCTTCGTCATTACCTTCAATCTTGGGCCCACATCTGTCTACTTTACTCGGAGTGCTTCCCACTCCCATACTTCACAGAGGTGAGTCACCTCCATTATTCTATCAACCCGTCAGACTTATACCTCCTTCAAACCATCGACCAACGCCTCTTACGCCTCCCAAACCAATGTCACCAACCCTCTCTGCAATAAAACATCCCGACCCGTTAGCAGATTCTTATGCCTTGCTCTTACGGCAATTGTTGCAGTCCTCTCGTCTCTATCTCCCGCCTCTTAGACCATATCACTCTCTCGAACCAAAACCACCATGGTTCGATGACACTCGCATTTGTGCGTATCATCGCACGCCTGGGCACGACACGGAGCATTGTCATGCCCTCAAGGTCGTCGTTCACCAATGTTTGGAGAATGACACCTCCCTTCTCGACCACGTTATCAACAAACCTTCAACACCACCCCACTCATCAACTCTCAGATCAAGGCCATCTTGGTTCGACAACTCTACATTCTGTCACTATCATCACACTCCGGGACATGACACCGAACGTTGTTGCGCTCTTAAAGCTGTCATTCGTCACCACCAGAAAAAGGATTCCTTTCTTATCAAGGATCCTCTTGACCACCCCTTTAACAAATTATCAACACCGACTCATGCCTCTCCAACCTCGTCATCTAAATCGGGATCTCCACGACAGACTAGGGTCCCTTCGCTACCTTTAACCCCTTTATTCAATATCAACACAGTCCATCTGACCGCTAAACCTCAATCAACCTTAACTAATCCGTCAAACATTCTCCCTAGCCGCTGGGGGAATTCAACCTTCATCCAAACCGTGACCAATTTTTCAACACAATCTCGACCACATATCAATCACTCTTTCAACTTAACCTCAACCAGACTAGCAACCAAACATTTAACCCGACCCCAACCAAACATTCGACCCAACCAAAAACCAAAAACCAACCAATCAACCCTCGACCAACCATTGGCCAATTATCAAATGACCAAATCTCAACCAAACATTCGACCCAACCTTTTTATCAAAACATTCAACCAGCCTCGATCAATCAACAACCATATCAACCAACTTCACGTCCACTCATCAATCAACACCTGACCAATCCGGAAAGAGGCCAATGGGGCAAGTTTGCTCCTAATTGGCTCGGACCTTATCACGCACAAGTATGGATCAGGGACTTACCGTCTGTCTTCTCTTGATGGACGCCCAGAACCTTAAACCCCTTTTTATGCGTTGCATCTGCGACCGTTCTACTGCTAGTCGAGTATTCGTCCACTTGACACTTAACTTGAGCTCGTCCCTTGAGCAATCCCCGTCCTCTTTAATCCTACTTCCTTTCAACCCTATTCCTCTTAACAATTCCTATAACCCTTTTATGATGTATGGATGCTTTGTCCTAATAAAAGGGAGCCTTTGACCTTCTACAGTCTTGTCCATGACTCACATTTCTATCCAAACAAATCAAGATGTCAAAACATATCCATGGTCACTATATTTATATCAAAATAAAAAAAAAAATAGACTGCTCCCTCGAAGGACAGCTGTACTATCATTGCTGTATTACTAGACTGATCCCTTGAAGGACAGCTAGGCCAACTTATCAAACATTATTAAACAAAAATCTAGACCACTCCCTCGAAGGATGGCTATGACTACTCTGGCAATAAACAACACTATTTTAGAAGCTTCCCGCATTGATCAGCTTCACAAACTGACCACCAAGCAAATGACATCTCTATGCAGGCTTCCCGCATTGATCAGTCTGCGCCAAAAAAAAAAAAAAAAAAAACAAAAACGAGTCACGGACTTGGCTTGTAGTTGTCTCAGGGTCTCCTATAAAAAGGGGCAAAGTTATCTCTGCTCTTAAAACGGGTTACCCTCTTTCCTCCTCCTCTCACCTGCTCAAGGGACTTCGAGCTCACTTTAATGTCTAAGTGATTCGATTACCGCTCTAACATAACTATGGTCAACGACGTCACGCATGAATGGGGCTCTTGGTTCTCTTAACCCCTATCTATGCTATCTTTTTGGTCCTTGTCAATGAAAGAGCAATATGCTTTTCACTTCTTCTGCACTTTGGTCACATTCACCCTCATCACTTGTCAATCGACTTCGCTCAACTCTCTTTTCAGACCATCAACATGACCTAGCCTATTCACCCTAGTTTCTATGGACACCAATACACATGGAAACTATCGACTCGACTCAATTTATGTTAAGCATAAACCAATACTTGCTGAAGCATAAATAGACCTCAATTCATTTTTAGCATACACCCATCACGAATATGGAATATTTCTAGGGATGAAAAACCCCTCCACCAATGTTGCAGAATACACCATTTGGAAAAGGCTGCAACATCTTTTTTTTCTCATCATTTCATCATAACCATGACCAATCTCTCAACTATTTTAACCACCTGTCTACCACTCGGACCCTTTGTCTGAACTACATTGGTCTGAGGCCTTATCACCAGGGCTATGTAGGCAGCACTCAGATGACACGACCGTCTTCTGGGGTTAGCTCGACCATTCTTGTTTGTTCGTCTCTTTGATGGACAAACCTTCTTGCCTTCTTTTAACCATAACCTTGCCCTTCATCATGACCCATTTCCATCCCTTTGACCCTTCCTCCCTTCTAGGGAGAACTACATCGGCCTGAGGCCCTATCACCAGGGCTATGTAGGCAGCACTCAGTTGACATGGGGTCTTCTGGGGTTAGCTCAGCCACATCCTTTCGTCCATTCATCCCTCCATCGACCACCAACCATTGGAGATCATGCCCATCTCCTCCGACCTCGACCACTTCCAAGACATTGTTGCCTTGGTTGTTTTTGCATGTATGCTACCTCATGACTGGTTAGCAGAATTGTGCGCAGACCTTTTTGGACCCTCACAAGTATAGGATCGCACGCCGGTTGATCCACACTACTTGTGACTTTTTCGTGTTTCTAGGAGCACTTCCTGAGCCTTGGATACCTGGGACACGATGACCCATTTGGAGCTTCAGCTTAGATTGAGTGACCCGATCAGCAGATGACTAAATGCTGGGGCCCGATTACTTCAATTTTGGCACTCCTCGACCCTTGTCCTGTGACACTTTGGCCTGACCATCTCGTGTAGTGGTATGCACGCAATCACGACCTTTACCGCGTTCACCCTCACCCTTTTCTCATCCACTCCTTGTCAAATCAGCACCCGATTCTCGGTTCCCTTCCCTCGACTCCTGCTTTGAGGGGGAATATCTTATCCTTACTCGGGGCTTTTCGCTTCCTATTTTTGTCTTGCAGTTCATTCGAATAACCAACAAGATGAAATCAACCTTATCCCTCACCTGGGGCAATCCCTCCGAATATCTTATCCTTACTCGGGGCTTTTCGCTTCCTATTTTTGTCTTGCAGTTCATTCGAACAACCAACAAGACGAAATCAACCTTATCCCTCACCTGGGGCAATCCCTCCGAATATCTTATCCTTACTCGGGGCTTTTCGCTTCCTATTTTTGTCTTGCAGTTCATTCGAACAACCAACAAGACGAAATCAACCTTATCCCTCACCTGGGGCAATCCCTCCTATTTTTGTCTTGCAGTTCGTCCAGAACAACCAACAAGACAAAAAGGGGCAAATGTAGACACCGAAATCGTGTCGACTCCCCTGGTCATTCCTCGTCTTATTCTTCTTCGCCTATTGAACCCTTTTCGATCACTTGTTCCACCAACCTTGACCCTGGCAGCATGTAAAAATGAGCACAGAGCTAAAGCTAGACTCTATCCCCATTATACATCTGTCGACGACGGTCTTTACCCGGCCGATGTCGCCGACGTCAGTCACCTATCGGCCGACGTCGGCAATCCTGCCGACGTCGGTCACCTTCCCCTTATCTGTTATCAGTTACCATTCAGTTTCCCGAAACGGTTGACGAACCGTCTCTGGAACCGTCCCCGTCCCCCGCCTTCATCAACCTCCGCCAACCATTCAAGACCAGATCCCCGAACGCTATCCCCGAACACTATTCGAAACGCTGATCAATCAAACCCCGAGCAATCATCAACCTGCGAACTCCGACATCAACATTCTCAGCATCAACACTCTCAGCATCAACCAATCTGCACTCAATCCGGCACTGCACAGACAACTCCAACTATGGCTCTCATCGCGTCTTCTGGCAGGTAAGTATTTATTCTGTTTGTTTTATTTCTTCCTTAGTTATTCTTTATCAGTTCTGTCATCCCGATTCCTTCAAACCCCCGGACTCTCTCATACCCTGTCCTGACTCTCTCAGACCCTTGCCCAGACCCTGTCCCGACTCTCTTAGACCTTGCCCAGACCCTGTCCCGACTCTCCCAGACCCTGTCCCGAACCTGTTCAGACTTTTCCCAGAACCTGCCCCTACCGACGCCGGTCACTACCCCGACCGACGACGGCACCTCAACCGACGTCGGCACCTTCCTAAACCGACGCCGGCATCACAGAGACCGACGCCGGCGACTGTGCAAAACAGTGCTGCATATCAGGTACGCATCTTTTATTTTATGTCATTTATTTCTATCATTATTTATCTACTTTCGTCCAATATTCTGTTTTTTTATCAGTGGGTTGATATCCTTCTAGGGAGTCTTCATACTTCCGGGATCGGGCGTTCGCCTGACAGCCCACCATATCTTTGACTAACATTTTTCCGTGTTTTAGCTTTTTCTTTGCAGGTGTCATTCCTCCACAGCAAAAGAGGAGAATCTTTCAACGTCTGATTTCGGTGCGCACGACTTTATCAGGTACTTCTAGCCTTGACCATCTTTTAGTTTCTTATTTCTTCTTTGAATGTAGAAAGCAATTTTGCATAGAAACAGCATCAAGTATTTTTTGTATCTTAGATAAAATGGTGCCTGATATTTTCGAGTTATATTGCCTGAACTTTTGCTTGTAAGGCATTGAGTTAACCTTAAGAGGAATGTCATGGCAAATTTCATCAAGCCTGAGTGATTTCAAGTCGTTATAAGAATATGCTAAAACATCTATATATTGGCGGAATAGATTAACAAACTTAAATCTCTCTTCGAGAGTGCAACATTTTCTAATGTTCACCATCTTAGGATCTCTCTTGGTTCCCAAGTTCACTTGATCAAAATCTTGAAAGGAGTTTGAATTTGTTCGTTGTTATTTGATGATCTTGTCATGGTTATCAAACAATTTCTCTAAGAAAACTAGGCCTTTGGGAATCTTATTCCCCTTAAGCTGTAAGAAATCCTCACATGTGTCTGTGTTTGATTCAAAAGTAGTCTCACATTCTCGAAGTTTATTTCCTTCAAAATGTAGTTGTTTGAAGCTGTCTCTTTGCTCTAAGAAGGCAATGATTTGATCATCATTGTTGAATACTTGCCAATGGCCGACATTATCAAGTACACTTGGCTAAAAAACTAGTTCAATAGTGTACACGTTCCTTTAGAATCTAGGTAGGGAATTAAGAGAGTAGCAAAAACAACCAATGCATCCGTCCGATCATTAAATTCTCTCAGAACAACAGAGATGCTAAAAGCATCAAAATTTTTAATTTGGTGTTAGATAAGATTATAGTAGTGGCACAATATTTCATTCCTTGTTTGATAGAGGTTCATTACTTGGCAAACCACTAATTTAGCATCCCCTTTAGCATGGAAGAGTTTAATACCTTTTTCTCTAGCAACTTGCAATCTAAGTAACAGGGATTCGTACTCAGCTGTATTTTTAGTGTTGTTAAACTGCAACTTGTAGAATAAAAGAACAATATCTCTTTGAGGAGATATCAACAAAATTTTAGCTCCTGAACTGGTAGAGGAGCAACTGCCATTGAATTTTAAGATCCATACCTCACTAGACACCACTTTTTCTTTGAAAACTTCTTCATTTGGGAGAAAAAGTTCTTCCATGCATTCACTTTGCTTCATCGATACTCCCGTTGTGTCAGCTGAACACATTTCCAAGTTATTACCTGTAAAAGTTTTCTCAGATGCCTCATGGACTTCATCTGTAGATAGAAAGTATTGACCCATGCCTAAAGACTCAAATAAAATTTGAGCTTTTGGTGCTGATGATCGGGTGACTACATATCTTGCCTCTTTTTCAGGAAGCAATTTTTTCATAATACCTTGAATTGGGATCCTTGCCTCCGATAAGTCCATGCTTAGCTCACCCCCAACATCCTTGCAAAAAATTTTCCCAAAAAAGATGTCGTAAGAGGCTAGAATATCAGCCATTAGAACTGTCATTTTTATCTTTTTTTCTGGAAAAGTTGCGAATGCAAATTGGGCATTTTTTATTTGACCAAAGAGTGGGACTTGCTTATTTTTCATAGAAAAATACCTCCCAAAAATTTTAATCAAAGTTAGACCAAGGGAATCTGCCACCTTGGTAGGCATAACATTATCAGAAGCTTTGGAGTCTATTATACAATTACTCAATTTATAACCATTTATTAGCAGGGAAACATAAAAAGGTTCTATTTTCTCGAGAGCAACAGGAAGAGTCACGGCAATATTATTTTGGGTGGATTTATCTTTGGGGGATCATGAGTGGCCTTTAGAGAATCTTGTTCTGTGGAGACGGCTTTATTTTTCATATATTCTGTCAATCTATCAAATTATTTAGGATTGGCTCTCAAATACTCAATCTTTGTCATTTGAATCTTAATCTTTCTGGCATGATCAATTATATCAAATAATTGAAAAGAATTTGAGATGGAAGAAGAGGGTCCATCATGTGGGTTTTTAGTGGGTGTGGCACTGATCTGAGTAACAGAGATGGAAGATATGGGGTGGTTTGAGGTACTTATTTTTTTGTGAGTTACATGATCTTTTGATTGGGGAGGTAATAGAGTCCCTCGTTTAGCGATGGAAACCACCGACTGAGGTCCTTCTTCTGCTTTTCTTTTGTCAGCATGTGGAGCTGACTGGTTTTAAAATTTGATAAAAATAGCATAAGATCTATCCAACCTTTCTCCTTTACTTCCAACTTCATCTTGGTAGTCCAGAAAATCAATATTAGAGTCGCCAGCTAATTCTTCTTTCTGCTCTTCGAAGAGATTAGCATCATCTTGTTGGTCCAACTCAAGTTGGAAATAATCTATTTTTACTGGAGTCTTTTCTAATCTTACCTGCCAGGATAAGATCATCCTCAATCTCAGTAGCCAAATTTTGAGCTAATGTGAGATTCATAGGGCTAGCCCACCTCAACAAAAAACTTACTTCGAGAAGTTGCGAGTTGATAAAAAAACACTTGAGATTCTCCAGCGTGGGCTGAGCAACAGTTGGAATCTGGTTCTTTAACTTATTAAATTTGGCTATGAAATCCCTCATGGGTTCCTGGAGTTCCTTTTTCATTTGTGTAAGCTGCGCTAACAAGGCATGTGCATCTTCAACAAGTTTAAATCTAGCTTCAAATTTGGACTTTAGCGTATTCCAGTCAGTTATAGTTCAAGCTTGAAGGTGGTAGAATCAATCCACAGTAGCGCCTTGCAGAGTTTCTACAAAAAGTCTCACTGCTACGTCTTCAAATTTCACACCGATTACGCTTCATGCTATAGAGAAGGTGGCAATATGCTCATCAAGATGAACCTTCCTGTCACCAAAAAATTTAGAATTTTTTTTAGAATTACGAGGTAGTTCATGCAAGGGTGGGGTCCAATTCAGAAGGCCAAAAGAATTACCCCACAGACCTTGAGCCATTATGATAAGATGATTAAATGGCAGGATAATAAATCTTGGTGGAGTCAATAAAGATAAAGCCTTACCAGTATTGAGGCTAGAAGCTTCACAAGGTATGGGATATTTGGCATTGGTATGAGGGAAGCTCCTAGTTCACTGAAGACGAGATGATGAAGGAGAAATCTCTAAATTAGTTTGCTGCACTAACTTGAATATAGGATCAACAATACCCTGAGCTCTCTGGCCTCGTGTGTACGATGGATCTGCCAGAGTGTCAAATGAAAAAGGGACTAAAACTACTTCAAGTTGAAGCTTGAGGCTTCGAAATGCACGTTTGATCCCTAGTGGAGTAAAAAAAAACTGTTGGGTGAATATTTTGTCATCAACTAACTGATGACAAAATAGATATGTCAACCATAGTATAAGGAGATTTATGCCATAAAAAGTGTAGGTTTACCACATCTTAACGAGATAAATCTCTCCTCTCATCAAGGGGAGGTTCCCTATGAATCACTTATATGCTATATGTATATATAAGTAAGTAGAAAATAATACTCAAGGTAGTACAACACCATCCATCTCTTTTTTTTCAGAGATCATGTCCAAAGAATAAAAATAAGAAATCCTAGTCGATGGCTAAAAGCATTCCTCTTCTTTCAAGAATGGTATCCAGCGTAGAGCAGAGAATATCTTGAAGTAGTAACACAGTGCACAAAGAAACTCTTCGAAAGCACAAAGTCTTCTGTTGCCTCTTTCACTGATCTGAAACACGTGTGACAGTAGAGTGAAACAAAGAACAAATTTTTTGTCTAAAACTACAATGGATAAAAGGGTCACTAAGATAAAAGTAGCTCAAAGTCTTTCTTTTATCTTTTAGAAATATCTTTAGATAATTTCAATACACACACTTTGATTATTAAATCAAACAGATAAGAGATTATCAGGAAAGAAAACATAAAAACTATTTCTTAAATAACACAAATTACTTCAACACAAAGTCTGAAATAAACCTATTTCTCATTCATTCGATAAAATATGATTTACAAGTTGAGCACAAAGTCTCAAGAAGTGTCTCAATTTCAACAGAGTGTTTGCTCTCAATTATCTAGAGATTTTACAAAAGAGGTTCTCTCTATATATAGGGAGAAACCTTCAAATTGAAAAAATATTAAAATATTAAAATATCTAGTCAAAGATGAGTCATCTTTGACTTTGAGATATTTTTTGAATTTTTTAAATGTAATTACATATTACAAAAGTGCATGCATTTTTACACGATAAAAGTGCATAAGAAGAGAGGAAGAAGAGAAAATGGAGAAATGGTTCAACTCTTGCCGTCAGACTTTTTTAGATGAGCATCATACATGGTGATAGATACCTGAATTCTTATATTGTCTGGTGCAATAGTGTTTTTTAAGATCACTCTAGCTCTAATTGTAACATATTTCAATGTTGTGATTGCTTTGGCATGACTAATTAACCTAGTTTTTAGATTATCTAGAGTTAACTGAGTATCTAAGATGTTATCCACAGAAGTTATTTAAAACACTTTCTCTTCAAAATCTTTCTGGATCATACCTTTGAATTCTTGAATCATCTCTTCTGCTGAGAGAAATTGATTATCTCTAGAGGTGAGGTTGCAAAGCAATTCTTCCAGTCTATTCAACAGGCCTATGCCACTTTTTTGACTAGCGTCTTTGGAAGACTTGAGATCTTTGATCAACTCCTTGAGTACTTGAATCCTGTATATCAGTGATTCCTTGATTTCAACATAAGAATCTTTGCTGGCAATGACATCGATGGATATCAAGGTGCGTTTCTTCAGATCCTTCATCTTTATCCACTTGCTAAGATATTTATTCATACTATCAATATCTTGAGAAATAAGATAGACGAGGTCTTGTAAATCTATCCTCACCTTCTTCATCTTGTCTGTCTCCTCAGCAACCTCTGTAAGCAATTTTTTTTCTGAGTATGCATCTTTTCTATATAGTCTTCAAGCACTTTCTTTTTCATGTAGGTTTTCTCTACTTTCTAGATAACAAGATCATCTATGGAAAAGGCTTTTGGGGTTGCTGCTTCAGGAGCAAGAGTGAATTTTTTGACTATTACAGTCAATTGTTCTACCTTTGCCTTATAGTAATCTTTCATCTCATTTTCTCTGTCAAATTTTTAGACCATGATATCCATTGCAGACTGTAGGTCTCTCTTTACACCCTCATAAGTGACCTTTCCTAACTCAACACGAGAAATGGAATAGCTACTTATGTCAAAACCCTCTAGGGTTACATTTTGTGGAGGTTTGGCTATCTCCAGAAATTTGTGCCCCTTTTTCTTGACTAATTTTGAAAGGATCTTTGGTCTCTTAGGGGTCTTAGCTTTCACTGGCACTATCTTTCCAAAATCAAAGTCATCTGTAGAGATGGCTAGCTTATTCCTTTTAAGCGTGAAGGCTAACAACCAAGGAGGTAGAGCAGAAGTACTTACTATGGCAATAGTTTCTATAACTAGTGTCACTAAGGTAACGTCTGCACTGCTAGTGAGAACAACAGGTGCAATGGAAGTAATAGGTGAAACTATATCAGCCACTGACTGGTCAATGGCGGAGCTTTGTCCGATATTGAAAGAAGGAGAAGAGAGACTAAGGATAGAACTTGAGGAGTGAAGGATGTTTTTAGAAGCACCTTGAAGATCACCAAACATAAATCTGAAAGGAGAAGTAGCTCCAAAAGAAGGAACACTGATGAGAGAAAGAGGCGAAGGAGATGCCACAAGGGATTGAGGTGGTGAAGAAGAAACACCTATAAGTGGCTGTGCCCCTTTTTGGGGAGACAGAGGCGAAGTTCTCTGCTGCTCTAAAGACCTATCATCTATCTCCATCTACTGTGCTACCTATTTTTGGGTGCTTTGTTCTCCAACCCCCTTAGCTATTGATTTTGGCTCCTCAGCAACCTTCAATTTTTTAGACACAAAGATGATTCTAGGATTGTGAGGCCTAGACAGAGAAGGAACATAGACTTTATTCTTAGTCATATTCTCTGCCTTCTTCTTTGTTTCTACTTAGAATTCAGCCTCTGATCCTGTAATGAATTCTTTTAACGTGATCCCTTTGGCTGCTAACCAATCATTGGTGTTAGCCAATATTGGTTTGAATCTCTTTCTCAAAGAAGCCAATTCTTTTTGGGACCACTAAATTGGAGGAAGAAGAGAGTCAACAACCTTCTCAGCCAAGTATCTACTGTTGATTATGTTTTTATTATCGACCAAATTAGAGGGAATATCTACAAGCCCTAGATATTCAATCTACTCCAGAGTCAGCCTGCTGTAGTCCATCCTTTTGATTTCTTCCACTGTTCTCAAGTCTACCCAGATGTCGTCAATTATAGGCTCATGAAACTGAGTTTTTTTTTATCATATCTTTGACACCCTTGTAGTCAAAATTGTCTCTTCTTTTGAACTGCTTCACGGTAACCAATTGCATTTTCGTCTCCATTATCCTTGCTTTGGCTGCAATCAAAACTGAGTATCTACCAATTTTTACTGGGAACCTGAATCTTGGCTTTTTTAATTTTATTTGCTTAACGTGTATGACAATAATTTGCCTACACAGCTCCATTAAGACTAATTTGTCAAATAAAAATTAGGGGAACATGTAGGGATAACCTTGGAAAAAGCAAACCCATAGATAGCAAAAGGAGAAAAATTATAGAAACATGCAGCCAAAGTCATTGACGACCGTCCAAGCTTCATCAGATACTCTTTTCTGTTTGAGCTAAGGATTGAAAAGACATAAAAACAGTAAAAATAAGGTATCATTTACCTTCTTGAAGTGACATATTGATCTTTTCAACGTCAACTGAGGGTAATATGAATAGACTGGGGTGGTTCTTCTGTCTCCTTCAATTGTCAAACTTAGAAAGGTTCGCATGGAGGCTATAATTTACACCAAGTACAAAGTCATATAGAACTGTGAAGTAGTAGATACCTTGGTCAATTGCTCATGAAAAACATTATTGATCTGTTCACCCTAGAAGATGACTTGCTTCTCTTGTAAGATTATCTTGATAAAGGGATACATCCATTCATGGAATTATGAAGAAGATGGTAGACCTCGTACTCTACTGAGAAGATTAATTAAGTCACCAACTTTTTTTATGAAATCACTCCTTAAGAAATTCCATAGCCATCTAGATAAATCAGTCATAGGAGTCTTGAGCCACCTGTTACTCATCACCTTCTTTGCCCTCTTAGGATCCTTGTCGTACTTTCTTTATGCCTCAATGAAGTTGATTTTTAGCACTTCAGTAGCAGGGGGCACATGAAGACTTTATCAATAAATTTGGGGTCTAGCTAAATTATCATGTTATCACTAGCATCTGACACTGATCTGGTCTCTTTATTGTAAAACTAGGTACACTGGAGGATGAACTCTGTGTGATGTGCCGCTACAGAGAAAGAGGCATCTAGATGGATATTTCTCTCAATGATTTTCTTCATCTCTAAACTCAAGTCGGTCACTTTGGTTCTCTCCATGAACTTGGCCATATCCACGTGGCTGATCTCTATGTCTCTAATGTCATCGACATTAGAAGTGATCGAGGTGATTGAAAAAACACCTTGGTATTGGTACTTCATAGCCTTTGACTTTTTTGGAGAAGTTTCAGTAATTGGGATGAGCCTTGATTGAGTGGGTGTCGATGAATGAGAATCTTCAAGAGGTACCATAATGATAATCATGATCGTGCAATTAGGAAAAAATGGGCAAATTAGGGAATTTGCACATTGAGTGATCATGATTAAAGAAGGGCACTTGATAGGGCTAGGTCGAAAAGTGGGTCAGAAAATGAGAGGAAAATAGAGAAGAGGCAAAAAATGGAAAGAATAAAAATTTCTCCAGAGTTGAAGAAATTAGAGGAAAAAATGTAAGGGCGGCAAGATTTGCCACCTTGGCATGTGCGGTGGTTTGCATGCACGGGTGACAAAATTTGCCGCCTGTGCACGCAAAAAGAAATAAAAAGGCATGGGTGGAAAAAATTGCCATCCATGCATACTGATAGGAGTAGATGTAAGGGCAGCAAATTTTTTTGCCCCTACACGAGAACCCGTATCGATGGTAAAATTTGCTGTTGGTACATTTGGATCAGACATACCTGCATTGACGATAAATTTTGCAGTCGATACAAGAGATAGGTGGGGATGTACACGGTTAGGGCAAAAAATTTGCTGCCATTTATAGGTAAGAAACCTCAAGAAGTTTCATGGGAGAGAAGGGAGGGTGGCAAAAATCACCGTCCTAGCATGGGGGAAGACGACGTTGGTCGACGGAGAAGGGAAAGAAGAGGAGGATGGCCGATGGGTTTGAGGAGAAAGACGCCAAGGTTGGAGGAAGAGAAGAGAGGGAGAGAAGAAAACCAAAAACAAAACCTAAAGAGAGGAAAAAAAATAAAATAAAAAGCAAAGACAAGGACCTACCTAAAAAATAATGCACGTCGTGAGCTCAAATCTGTCAAAATACACTTTTTTCTACTTACTGAATCATCTAAAGGCAGAGGGCAGGAGGAGGAGTGGAAAGAATGAATCAAAAATAGATTAAATAGGGTGAAAATCAACCCCAACCACTCAATGCACGTAGCCATAAATGCTGCGTGCAAAAATTGAGACAGTGAAGGGGCGACAAAAAGTTGCCGCCCTTACACTAAAAAATTCAAAGACATGCAAGGGCGGCAAAATTTTCTGCTCCTGCATGTGAGGGAGAAAAATGTAGGAGCAATAAAATTTGTTGCTCTTGCATTCCAAATGCAAGGGCAGAAAAATTTGCATCTCTTACATGACAAGAAGGAAAAATGCACTAACGGCAAAAATTACCGCCCGTGCATGAAAATAGAAGAAATAAGGCTAACTCTTAGAAAAGAGAAATGGATCACGTCATTGCATCGATACCATAAAAACTTTCACATTTTAGAGAAAACGTAATGAAAAGATGTTATGAATTTCAAACGGTGTCAGTTGAGCAAATACGAGAACGAGAAAAACCCCTCTCAAAAAATAGATTTAGAGAGACAAAAGATGAAACAAACAAGTTTCACAAGAGGTTGTTTCAAAAATGAGTTGATCTGATTTTGGAAACAACAACTAGCTCCTATTAGGGAACTTCTATTGATTAAATCGATCAATGAAAGTAGAAACCAGTCTCTAAGTGCCTTCATCCAAGCCATTAGGCTACGAAGTCACGCCAAAAATGAAAAAAAACAAACAAAACATAAAAATGATATAAATATACAAGTGGATCCATCTAATTTTCAAGGATTGAAATGTTTCAGATGTTACCCATTGTGGGGTAGTGCAAATGATGCTCTATCTTGATACTCCAATAAGAAGCTATTCTCACCACAGAGTTGTCAAATGGTAAACGAACCTCTCCATAAAGAGTTAAATTTGCCGTGCATTCCCTTCGATTCTCTCCTCTTGTCCCACAACAAGACTTGATCTTTGATTTAAAAATCATGGACGTTAGCCCTTTTGTCAAAAAGTTTCTTCACCTGATTTTGATGTGCCGTAATCCGGTCCACCACCATGTTCGTTGCTTATTCAATTCAGTTAGACACATGATCTTTTTGTCGATCAAATTTTCGAAGGTTGAATCTTTGATTGCTTTGGCTAATCTGAGCGCTGGTAATTCTAGAGTGATAGGTATCTCTGCATTCAAGCCGTACAGAAGTTGGAAAGGTGACATACCTATGGCCTTCTTAAGTGTAATCTTATTTATCCATAAATCATCAAACAATGCTTTGTGCCAAGTTCTCTGATTGCCATCTACCAATTTTTTGATAATAGTGACCAAGTTTTTATTGCTCAATTCTGCTTGGCCATTTCTCTATAGAAAATAATTTGAAGTGTGGGATAAGGTAATCCCATAATAAAAAAAGAATTGAGTAATTTCATGTGAAAAAAAACATGCAGCATTATCTGTTACAATTTTGAGTGAAACCCCAAACTACGAGATGATACTTTCTTTAAGAAAATTGCACACCACTTTAGACATAGCGTGCTTGGTTGGGATGGCTTCCACCCATTTGGTAAAGTAATCAGTTGCCGTGAGGACATAATCATGTTCAACACTCGAAGATGGGTTAACTGTGCCAATAAAGTCAATACCTCACTTTTGAAAAGGCTCTTCGATTATTACCGACTTGAGGGGCAATTCGACCAATTTAGGCTTTTTGATGAACTGTTGACACAATTCACATCTACGCACCTATTTGTAGGCATCTTGAAATAACGTAGGCCAATAGTACCTCGCTCATAGAATATTGTGTGCTATCACTAGTGTATAAAAATGTCTTTCACAAGCCAAATTGTGGAAAGACTACACGAGTTTATTTTATTGTACCTTATCGACACAATGAAGAAATGCCCCATCTAAGTTTTTTTTGTACAGACCATTATCTCAAAAAATATAGCTAGCAGCCTTTAGTTTAATATTTCATTTTTCTTTATTAGAGAGATGAGTGAGACACTCACCATAGGTCAGAAAATGGGTGATTTCAGAATACCACTCATCAGTAGTGGTAACAAAGAGGACCGTAGGCATGCCTTTGATCTCTATTTCTTTATTTTCTGCTCTTTTGAGAATATTGTCGGCAATCAACTGACAAAGACCCTTTTTCCACATGAGTTTGGTAGGTTTGATGTCTAGATCAAACTCTTGTATTTTGGTGATCCAATTACTCCTCTTCGTACCAAATTCTTGTTGAGTCAAAATGGACTTCACTGTTGTATTAGGCACTAGAATCTCAGTGTGCAAGTTCAGGATATAAAACTTGAAATGTTTGACTACTTTGACTACCGCAAATGAATGCTTCTTCATGTTTGAATATTTCAGCTCGTGAGATTTGAGTGGACAATTCATAAAAGAAATAAGAGATTCTACACCTTCTTGGTTCTATTGAACTAAAATAGCTAAGAGTGTATGTTCAAAAGCATAACTATATATTTTGAAGTTTTTGGTGTAGTCTGGACAAATCAAGATTGACACGTGAGCGATTGATTCTTTGATGTCTTTGAATGCTGATTTTCCCTCTGTAGTCCACCTGAAGGTAGTGTTACCTTTCATCATATTGATAATGTGGCAAGGTTTCTTAGCGAACTCAGGGATGAACTTTCAAAAAAAATTCACCTTTTTGAAGAAAGAGTGAACCACAGTTTTATTGGTAGGCAGAGTAAGTTCTTAGATGGACTTGACTCTTTTCGAGTCAATTTTAATACCTTCTCGAGACACAATGTGTTTGAGAAGTTTCCTTTTTGTGACCCCAAAGATAGATTTTTTGAGATTTAGAGAAATACCGTTTTGACGACAACATTCCAATATTCTTTATAAATGATGGACATGGTCAGAATGATGCTTTGAAAATACCATCAAATCATCCAGGTATATTACAATGAACTTACCCATTTCATTCTTGATAGCGAGGTCCATCGCTCTTTAAAATGTGGTGCCTGTATTTATTAGATTGAAATACATTCTTCGATAGGTGAAGGTGCCACAAGGTGTGGTGAAGGCAGTCTTATACTGATCTGCTTTTTTAACTTCAACCTGATTGTACCACGAAAAACCGTCTAACATTGATAACATCTCTAAACCTATTACCATCTACAGAACTTGATCTATGATAGGGAGAGGGTAGTTATCTTTTAAAGATAACTGATTCAAGTTTTTGAAATCTACGTAGATTCAAATTTTGCCATTCTTCTTTCTCAAAGGCACTATATTGGCAATTCATGTGGAGTGATGGATTGAGAAAATTATTCGAACATCAAGCATTTATTGTATCTCAGATAAAATGGTACCTGATATTTTTGAAATATATTGCCTAGACTTTTGCTTGTAAGGCACTGAATTAACCTTAAGAGGAATGTCATGGCGAATTTCATCCCTGAGTGATTTCAAGTCGTCATAAGAATATGCTAAGACATCTATATATTGACAGAGTAGATTAATAAACTTAAATCTCTCTTTGGGAGTGCAACATTTTTCAATGTTCACCATCTTAGGATCTCTCTTGGTTCCCAAGTTCACTTGATCAAAATCCTGAGAGGAGTTTGAATTTGTTCGCTATTATTTGATGAACCTGTCATGGTTATCAAATAATTTCTCTAGGGAAACCAGGCCTTTGGGAATATTATTCCCCTTAAGCTGCAAGAAATCTTCACCTGTGTCTATGTTTGATTCAGAAGTAATTTCACATTTCTGAAGTGCACTTCCTTCAAAATGTAGTTGTTTGAAGCTGTCTCTTTGCTCCAAGAAGGAAATGATTTGATCGTCATTATTAAATACTTGCCAATGGCTGACATTATCAGATGCATTTAGCCGAAAAACTAGTTCAATAGTGTATTTGTCTCTTTTAAAATTTAGGTGGGGAACTAAGAGAGTAGCAAAAATAGCCAATGCATCCACTCGATCATTGAATTCTCTCAGAATGGTAAAGATGCTAAAAGCATCAAAATTTTCAATTTGGTGCCAAACAAGATTGTGGTAGTGGCGCAATATTTCATTCTTGGTTTGATAGAGGTTCTTTACCTGACAAACCACTAATTTGGTGTCCCCTTTAGCATGGAGGAGTTTAATACCTTTTTTCTAGCAGTTTGCAATCTAAGTAACAGGGATTTGTACTCATCTGTGTTGTTGGTGTTGTTGAACTATAATTTATAGGATAAAGGAACAATATCTCCTTGAGGAGATACCAACACAACTTCAGCTCCTAAATCGGTAGAGGAGCAGCTACCATCGAATTCTAAGATCCATACCTCACTAGACACTAATTTTTCTTTGAAAACTTCTTTGTTTGGGGGAAGAGGTTCTTCCATGCATTCATTTTGCTTTATCGATTCTTCCGTTGTGTCAGTTGAACACATTTTCAAGTTATTACCTGTAGGAGTTTCATCAGATGCCTCATAGATTTCGTCCATAGATAGAAAGTAGTTATCCATGCCTGAAGACTCAAATAAAATTTGAGTTTCTGGTGCTGATGATCAAGTGACTACATATCTTACCTCTTTTTTATGAAGCAATTTCTTCATAATACCTTGAATTGGGATCTTTGCCTCTGATAAGTCCATGCTTAGCTCACCCCCAACATCCTTGTAGAAATTTTGTCCAAGATGATAGGACCCTAAGTTCCCCAAAGCTCTGACACAACTTGTCAGATTTAAGAGCACACATGATTACCAATGTATAAGCAACTTAAACATGCAGAAATACCAGAAGAACAAATAACTATCAATGAGAAATAACACAGAACATGAGAGGCAACGCATAATTGTATTCAACTCATTACAAAGAAAATTACAATAAAGAGATCACACTCATCTCCACCTCTGTGAGGCTTCCTCCTCAAGGGCTCCAAGTAATCTTCCCACCTGAGTAATCTTCTCTCATAGGTCACAACACACAACTAACACACGCTATTGTTCACCTCATTGTACATCCGATACAATCGAGTACGAATCAGTACTCCAAGTAGATCTCACCATGATCCTTCTCCTGATGTATTGCTATCACTTAGATCTACCTCTCCCACCGATCTCCTTTCTGACCCTCGCATTCACACACCTCAGCAGACCAACCCTGATCTTACTTATCACATGTAGATCTCCTCCATGACCCTGCAACACCCTGCATATCAAACCTGATCTTACATACATGGGGAATCTTACTTGATTCCACCATGGGAAGAACTCTCCAAGCTCCACACTTGGGTTCTATAAGTTCAACGCATAACAATACAGCCCATGAGTCTATTATATAGATCTCATGCATACACTAATTTAGATGGGCGGCTCAAAGACTCAAACTGATATTTAACATACAAACTCTGCATTCACTTAACTGACTGTTCATCAACATCAGTTCTGACCGCCATAGGCGATCGACGTCGATCCCTGCCTTCTTAGAGGTGATCGACGCTGGCCGATCTCCTGCTGATGCCAGTTTCCTTTGCGCTTCCCCTGACTGACGTCGGTTGTGGCCTGCTGATGCCGGTGACTGTCAAGCTACAAAAAACCTCCTCCTTTTGTTTGCAACAAGGTGAAACTTTTATCTCCACACCCTAACAATATTCCACTTGGAGATAAAGAGCTGCACCTATACCCATACCAGTACTCTGTCTAATCTGCATCTTGGCTTGTATTTCTCTTCAAGCTCTCACTTGAAGACAACTCACCACACACCCTGTGGTGATACACCTGTGTCTAAATTTCTCTATTCTTCTGCCTTGCTATACTCCCACTCAAACAACAACCCCTGTGAGTAACCTATAATCAACAACACTTAACAGATCTGAACCACCTGTTAGTCAACCTCACTCTGAGAACGTCCAACCTCGCTCTGATACCATTTGATAAGACCAAATTTTCCCAAAGCTCTGACACAACTTGTTAGATTTAAGAGCACACATGATTACCAATGTATAAGCAACTTAAACATGTGGAAATACTAGAAGAATAAATAGCTATCAATGAGAAATAACACAGAATATGAGAGGCAACACACAATTGTATTCAACTCATTACAAAGGAAATTACAATAAAGAGATCACACTCTTCTCCACCTCTGTGAGGCTTCCTCCTCAAGGGCTCCAAGTAATCTTCCCACTTGAGTAATTTTCTCTCATAGGTCACAACACATAGCTAACACATGCTGTTGTTCACCTCATTGTACATCCGGTACAATCGAGTATGAACCGGTACTCCAAGTAGATCTCACCATGATCCTGCTCCTGATGTATTGTTGTCACCTTAGATCTAGCTCCCCCGTCGATCTCCTTTTTGACCCTCGCATTCACACACCCCAGCAGACCAACCCTGATCTTACTTATCACATGTAGATCTCCTCCATGACCCTACAACACCCTGCATATCAAACCTGATCTTACATACATGGGGAATCCTACTTGATTCCACCATGGGAAGAACTCTCCAAGCTCCACACTTGGGTTCCACAAGTTCAACGCATAACAATACAACCCATGAGTCTATTATATAGATCTCATGCATACACTAATTTAGACGGGCGGCTCAAAGACTCGAACTGGTCTTTAACATGCAAACTCCGCATTCACTTAACTGATTATTCGTCAATAGCAGTTCTGATTGCCACAGGCGACCGACGTCAGTCCCTGCCTTCTTGGAGGTGACCGACGCTGGCTGATCTCTTGTCGATGCCGGTTTCCTCTACACTTCCCCTGACCGACGTCGGTTGTGGCCTACCGACGCCGGTGACTGTCAAGCTACAAAAAACCTCCTCCTTTTATTTGCAACAAGGTGAAGCTTTTAGCTCCACACCCTAACACAAGAAAGATGCTGTAAGAGGCTGGGACATCGGCCGCTAGAATCATTATTTTTATCCTCTTTTTTGGAAAAGCTGCGAACGTAAATTGGGCATCTTTTATTTGACCAAGGAGTGGGACTTGCTTGTTTTCCATAGAAAAATACCTCCCAAAAGTTTTGGTCAAAGTTAGACCATGGGAATCTACCACCTTGGTAGGCATAACATTATCAAAATCTCTGGAGTCTATTATACAATTACTCAATTTATAACCATTTATTAGCAGGGAAACATAAAAAAGTTCTATTTTCTCGGGAGCAACATGCAGAGTCATGACAAGATTATTTTGGGTGGATTTATCTTTGGGGGGATCATGAGTGGCCTTTAGAGAATCTTGTCCTGTAAAAATGGCTTTATTTTTCACATATTCTGCCAATCTATCAAACTATTCAAGATTGGCTCTCAAATACTCAATCTCTGTCATTTGAATTTTAGTCTTTTTGGTGTGATCAATTATATCAAATAATTAAAAAAAATTTGAGATAGAGGAAGAAGGCCCATCATCTAGCTCTTTAGTGGGTGTGGCACTGGTCTAAGCAACAGAGGTGGAAAATATGGGGCAATTTGAGGTACTTACTTTTTTGTGAGTTACATGATCTTTTGATTGAGGAGGCAATGGAGTCCCTCGTTTAGCGATGGAGACCACTTATTGAGGTCCTTCTTCTACTTTTTATTTGTCAGTGTGTAAAGCTGATTGGTTTTGAGATTTGGTAAAAATAGCATAAGATCCATCCAACCCTTCTCTTTTACTTTCAGCTTCATCTTGGTAGTCCAAGAAACCAATATTGGAGTCGCTAGCTAATTCTTCTTCTTGCACTTCAAAGATATTATCATCATCTTGTTGGTCCAACTCAAGTTGGAGAGAATCTATTTTTACTGGAGTCTTTTCTAATCTTACCTGCTAGAATAAGATCATCCTCAATCTCAGTAGGCAAAATTTGAGCCAATGCGAGATCCATAGGGCCAGCCCGCCGCAACAAAAAACTTACTTCGAGAAGTTGCGAGTTGATAAAAAAATACTTGAGATTCTTCGGCATGGGCTGAGCAACGGTTGGAATCTGGGTCCTTAACTTATTGAATTTGGCTATGAAATCTCTCATGAGTTCTTGGGGTTCCTTTTTCATCTGTATAAGCTGTGCTAACAAGGCATGTGCATCTTCAACAGATTTTAATCTAGCTTCAAATTTAGACTTTAGCATATTCCAGTCAGTTATAGCTCGAGCTTGAAGGTGGTAAAACCAATCCGCAGCAGCACCTTATAGAGTTTTTATAAAAATTCTCACTGCTACATCTTCAAATTCTACATTGATTACACTGCATGCTATAGAGAAGGCGGTAATATGCTCATCGAGATGAACCTTTTCATCACCAAAAAACTTGGATTTTTTTTTCTAAAACTACAAGGTACTTCATGCAAGGGTGGGGTCAAATTAAGAGGACCAAAATAATTGCTCCACGGACCTTGAGCCATTATGATAAGATGATTAAATGTCAGGATAATAAATTTTGGTGGAGCCAATAAAGACAAAGCCTTACCAGTATTGAGGCTAAAAGCTTCACTAAGTATGGGAGATTTGGCATTGGTAAGAGGGAAGCTCCTAGTTCGCTAAAGACGAGATGATGAAAGAAAAATCTCAAATCAGTTTACTACACTAACTCGAATATAGGCTCAACAATACCCTTAGCTCTCTGGCCTCGTGTGTACAATGGATCTACCAGAGTGTTAAATAAAAAAGGTACTAAAACTACTTCAAGTTGAAGCTTGAGGCTTCAAAATGCACGTTCAATCCCCAGTGGAGTCGAAAAAAAACTGTTGGGTGAATATTTTGTCATCAACTAACTAATGACAAAATGGGTATATCAACCACAGTATAAAGAGATTTATGTCACAAAAAATGTAGGTTTGCCACATCTTAACGAGATAAATCTCTCATCTCATCAAGGGGAGGTTCTCTATGAATCACTTATATGCTATATGTATATATAAGTATAAAATAATACTCAAGGTAGTACAACACCATCCATCTTTCTTTTTTCAAAGATGATGTCCAAAGAATAAAAGAGAGAAATTTCGATCGATGGCTAAAAACATTCCTCTTTTTTCAAGAATGGTATACAACATAGAGCAGAAAATCCCCTGAAGTAATAACACAGTCCACAAGGAAACCCTACAAAAGCACAAAGTCTTCCGTTGCCTCCTTCACTGATCTGAAACACGCGTGATAGTAGAGTGAAACAAAGCACAAATTCTTCGCCTAAAACTATAATGAATAAAAGGGTCACCAAAATAAAAGTAGCTCAAAGTCTTTCTTTTATCTTTTATAAATGTCTTTAGATAATTTCAATACACACACATTGATTATTAAATCGAACAGATAGGAGATTATCAGGAAAGAGAACATAAGAATTATTTCTTAAATAACACAAAGTCTGAAATAAACCTTTTTCTCATTCATTCGATAAAATATGATTTACAAGTTGAGCACAAAGTCTCAAGAAGTATCTCAATTTTAGAAGAATTTTTGCTCTAAATTATCCAGAGATTTTACAAAAGAGGTTCCCTCTATATATAGGGAGAAACCTTCAAAATTGAAAAAAGATTAAAATATTAAAATATCTAGTCAAAGATGAGTCATCTTTGACTTTGAGATATCTTTCAAATTTTTTACATGTAATTACATATTACAAAAGTGCATGCACTTTTACATGACCAAAGTGCATGAGAAGAGAGGAAGAAGAGAGAATGGAGAAATGGTTCAACTCTTGCCGTCGGACTTCTTCAGATGAGCATCATACATGGCGATAGATGCCTAAATTTTTATACTGTCTCGTGTAATGCTATTTTTGAAGATCACTCTGGCTCTGATTGTAGTGTCTTTCAATGCTATGATTGCTTTGGCATGACTAGTTAACCTAGTTCTTAGATTATCTAGAGTTAACTGAGTATCTAAGATGTTATCCACAAAATTATTGAAAATGCTTTCTCTTCAAAATCCCTCTGGATCATACTTTTGAATTCTTGAATCATCTCTTCTACTGAGAGAAATTAATTATCTCTGGAGGTGAGGTCGCAAAGCAATTCTTCTAGTTTGTTCAACAGGCCTGTGTCACTTTTCTCACTAGCACATCTGGAAGACTTGAGATCTTCAATCAGCTCCTTGAGTACCTGAATCCTGTATATCAGTGATTCCTTGATTTTAACATAGAAATCTTTGCTAGCAATGACGTTGATGGATATCAAAGTGTGTTTCTTCAGATCTTTCATCTTTATCTACTTGCCAAGATATTTATCCGTACTATCAATATCTTGAGAAATAAGAGAGACGAGGTCTTCTAAATCTGTCCTCACTTTCTTCATCTTGTCTGTCTTCTCAATAACCTCTGTAAGCAATTTTTTTTTCTGAGTATGCATTTTTTTATATAGTCTTCAAGTGCTTTTTTTTTCATGTAGGTTTTCTCTGCTTTCTGGATAACATGATCATCTATGGAAAAGGCTTCTGGGGTTGCTGCTTCAGGAGCAAGACTGAATTTCTTGACTACTACGGTCAATTATTTTGCCTTTGCCTTATAGTAATCTTTTGTCTCCTTTTCTCTATCAAATTTCTAGACCATGATATCCATTGTGGACTGTAGGTCACTCTTTACACCCTCGTGAGTGACCTTCTCTAAATCAACATGAGAAATAAAATAACTACTTATGTCAAAACCCTATAGGGTTGCATCATGTGGAGGTTTGGCTATCTCCAAAAATTTGTGCCCCTTTTTTTCAACTAATTTTGAAAGGATCCTTGGTCTCTTAGGGGTCTTAGCTTTCACTGGCACTATCTTGCCAAAATCAAAGTCATCTGCAGAGATGGCTAGCTTCTTCCTTTTGAGCGTGCAAGCTGACAACCAAGGAGAGAGAGAAGAAGTACTTACTATGGCAACAATTCTTGCAGCTGGTGTCACTGAGGTAACGTCTGCACTGCTAGTGAGAACAACAGGTGTAGTGGAAGTAACAGGGGAAATTGTATAGGTCACTGACTGGTCAATGGCAGAGCTTTCTCTGATAGTGAAAGAAGGAGAAGGGAGACTAGGGATAAAACTTGAAGAGCGAAGGATGTCTCTAGAAGTGCCTTGAGGATCACCAAACATAAATCTGGAAGGAGAAGCAGCTCTAGAAGAAGGAACACAGATGGGAGAAAGAGTTGAAGGAGATGCCATAGGGGATTGAGGTGGTGAAGAAGAAAGGCCTGCAAGTGGCTATGCCCCTTTTTGGGGAGATAGAGGCAAAGTTCTCTGCTACTCTGAAGACCTGTCATCTGTCTCCATCTACTGCGCTACCTATTTTTGGGTGCTTTGTTCTCCAACCCCCTTAGCCATTGATTTTGTCTCCTTAGCAACCTTTGATTTCTTGGACACAAATATGATTATAGGATTGTGAGGCCTAGACAGAGAAGGAACATCACCTTTATTCTTAGTCCTGTTCTCTGCCTTTTTTCTTATTTCTACTTGGAATTGAGTCTCTGATCCTGTAATGAATTCCTTCAACGTGATCCCTTTGGCTACTAACCAATCATTGGTGTTAGCTAATATTGGTTTGAATTTTTTTCTCAAATAAATCAATTCTTTTTGGGACCACTGAATTAGATGAAGATGAAAGTCAGTGACCTTCTCAGCTAGGTATCTGTTGTTGATTATGTTCTTATCATCGACCAAATTAGAGGGAATATCTGCAAGCTCTAGATTTTCAATCTGCTCTAGAGTCAGCCTGCTGTAGTCCATCTTTCTGATTTTTTTGCTGTTCTCAAGTCTACTAAGATGTCTTCAATCATAGGCTCATGAAATTGAGTCTTTCTTCTGATCATATCTTTGACACCCCTGTAGTCAAAATTATCTCTTCTTTTGAACTGCTTCACGGTAACCAGTTGCATTTTCGTCTCCATTACCCTTGCTTTGGCTGCAGTCAAAATTGAGTATCTACCAATTTCTATTGAAAACTTAAAACCTAACTTTTTCAATTCCATTTACTTAGCGTGTACCACAATAATTTGCCTACACTGCTCCATTAAAACTAATTTGTTAGATAGAAATTAGGGGAGCATGTAGAGATAGCTTTAGAAAAAGCCAACTCATAGATAGCAAAATGAAGAAAATTATAGAAACATGTAGCCAAAATCATTGACGACCGTCTAAGATTCATTAGATACTCTTTTCTATTCGAGTTGAGGATCGAAAAGACATAAAAACACTGCAAAGAAGGAATCATTTACCCTCTTAAAGTGATAAATTGATCTTTTCAGTGCCAACTGAGGGTAATATGAATAGACTGGGGTGGTTCTTCTATCTCTTTCAATTGTCAAACCTGGAAAGGTTTGCATGGAGGCTATAATGTACACTAAGTATGAAGTCACAGAACTTTGAAGTGGTAGATACCTTGGTCAACTGCTCATGAAGAGCAATGTTGATCTACTCGCCTTAGAAGATGACTTGTTTCTCTTGTAAGATTATCTTGATAAAGGGATACATCCATTCGTGGAATTATGAAAAAGATGGTAGACCTCGTACTCTATTGAGAAGAGTAATTAAGTCACCAACTTCTTTTATGAAATCACTCCTTGAGAAATTTCGTGGCCATCTAGATAAATTGGTCCTAAGAGTCTTGAGCCACCTATTATTCATCACCTTCTTCGCCCTCTCAGGATCCTTGTCGTACTCTCTTTGTGCCTCAAGGAAGTCAATTTTTAGCACTTCAGTAGCAGGGGGGCACATGAAGATTTTATTAACAAATTTGAGGTCCAACCGAATTATCATGTTGCCGCTAGCATCTGACACTGACCTGGTCTCTTTGTTGTAGAACTGGGCACACTAGAGGATGAACTTTGTGTGATGCACCGCTACAGGGAAAGAGATAACTAGATAGATGTTACTCTCAATGATTTTTTTCATTTATGAACTCAGGTTTGTCGCCTTGGTTCTCTCCACAAACTCAGCCATATCCATGTGACTGATCTCTGTGTCTCTAATGTCGTCGACATTTGAAGTGACTGAGGTGATTGGGAAAACACCTTGGTATTGGTACTTTATGGCCTTCGACTTCTTCAGAGAAGCTTCAGTAATTGGGATGAGCCTTGATTGAGCATGTGTCGATGAATGAGAATCTTTAGAGGGTACTGCAATGATAATCATGATCGTGTAATTAGGGAAAAATGAGCAAATTAGAGAATTTGCACATTGGGTGATCATGATTAAGGAAGGGCACTTGACAGGGTCGGGTCGAAAAGTGGGTTGAAAAATGAGAAGAAAATGGAGAGGAGGCGAAAAAATGGAAAGGATGAAAATTTCTCCAGAGTTAAAGAAATTGGAAGAAAAAATGCAAGGGCGACAAAATTTGTCGCCCTGACATGTGGGGTGGTTTACATGCATGGATGGCAAAATTTGCTGCCTGTGCGTGCAAAAAGAAATAATAAGGCATGGGTGGAAAAATTCACTACCCATGCATACTGATAGGAATAGATGTAAGGGTGGAAATTTTTGTCACCCCTACACAGGGACCCGTATCAGTAGTAAAATTCACCACTAGTGCATCTGGGTTGGACAGACCTGCATCGATGGCCAATTTTATCACCGATACAGGAGATAAGTGGGGAGGCACATGGTTAGGGCAACAAATTTTCTACCCTTTATAGGTAATAAACTTCAAAAAGTTTTGTGGGAGAGAAGGGAGGGTGGAAAAAATTGTTGCCTTAGCATAGGGGAAGAGGAGGCTGGCCAATGGGGTAGGGAGAGAAGAGGAGGATGGCCGATGGGTTTGAGGGGAAAGATGCCAAGGTTGGAGGAAGAAAAGAGAGGGAGAGAAGAAAATCGAAAACAAAACAAAAAAACAAAACCTAAAGAGAGGAAAGAAAAAGAAATAAAAAGTAAAGACAAGGACCTACCTAGAAAATAACGCACGTCGTGAGCTCAAATATGTCAAAACACATTTTTTTCTACTTGCTAGATCATCCAGAGGCAGAGGGCAGGAGGAGGAGTGGAAGGAATGAATCAAAATGAACCAAAAATGGATTAAATGGGGCAAAATTTAACCCCAACCACTCGATGTACGTAGCCATAAATGTCACACACAAAAATTGAGATAGTGTAAGGGCGACAAAATTTGTCGCCCTTACACTAAAAAATTCAAAGACATTCAGGGGCAGCAAAAATTTTTGCTCCTGCATGTGAGAGATAAAAATGTAGGGGTAGAAAAATTTGCCGCTCCTGCATGGCAAGAAGGAAAAATGCACTGATGGCAAAAATTACCGCTTGTGCATGAAACTAGAAGAAATAAGGCTAACTATTGGAAAAGAGAAATGGATCACCTGGTCACATCGAGATCATATCAACTTTCATATTTTGGAGAAAATGTAATGAAAAGACGTTACAAACTTTAAACGGTGTCAGTTGAGCAAATACGAGAATGAGAAAAACCCCTCTCAAAAAATAGATTTAGAGGGACAAAAGACAAAATAGATAAGTTTCATAGGAGGTTGTTCCAAAAATGAGCTGAGCTAATTTTGGAAACAATAGCTAGCTCCTTTTAGGGAACTTTCATTGATCGAATCGATCAACGATAGTAAAAATCAGTCTCTAAGTGCCTTCATCCAAGCCATTGGGCTACGGAGTCATGCCAAAAATGAAGAAAAACAAACAAAACATAAAAATGATATAAATATACAAGTGGATCCATCTAATTTTTAAGGATTGAAATATTTTAGATGCTATCCATTATGGGGTAGTGCAAACGGTGCTTCATCTTGATACTCCAGTAAGAAGCTATTCTCATCATAGAGTTGTTGAATGGTAAACAGACCTCTCCATAAAGAGTCAAATTTGTCGTGCATTCCCTTCAGTTCTCTCCTCTTATCCCACAACAAGACTTGATCTTCGATTTGAAAATCATGAACATTAGCCCTTTTGTCAAAAAGTTTCTTCACCTGATTCTGATGTGCCGTAATCCGGTCCACCACTATGATTCACTGCTCATTCAATTTGGTTAGACACATAATCCTTTTGTCGATCAAAATTTTAAAGGTTAAATCTTCGATTGCTTTGGCTAATCTGAGCGCTGGTAGTTTTAGAGTGATAGGTATCTCTGCATTCAAGTCATAGAGAAGTTAGAAATGTGACATATCTATGGCCCTCTTGGGTGTAATCCTATCAGCCCATAAAGCATCAAACAATGCTTTGTGCCAAGTTCTCTGATTGTCTTCTATCAATTTCTTGATAATAGTGACCAGGTTCTTATTGCTCAATTCTGCTTGGCCATTTCTCTGTTAAAAATAATCTAATGTGTGGGATAGGGTAATTCTATAATAAAAGCAGAATTGAGTAATTTCATGTGAAGAGAAACATGCCGCATTATCTGTTACAATTTTGAGTGGAACCCTAAACTTGGAAATGATACTTTTTAAAAAAAATTGCACACCACTTCAGACGTAGCGTGCTTGGTTAGGATGGCTTCCACCCATTTGATAAAGTAATCAGTTGCCGCGAGGACATAATCATGTTCGACACTCAAAGATGGGTTAACTGTGCCAATGAAGTCAATACACCACTATTGAAAAGACTCTTCAATTATTATCGGCTTGAGGGGTAATGCGTCTAGTTTAGGCTTTCTGATGAACTGTTGACACAATTCGCATCTACGCACCCATTTGTAGGCATCTTGAAATAGCGTAGGCTAATAATACCTTGCTCACAGAATCTTGTGCACTGTCACTGATACAAAAAAATGTCTTTCACAAGCCAAATTGTGAAAAGACTCCAAGAGTTTATCTTATTGTACCTTATCAACACAATGAAGAAATGCACCATCTAGGTTATTTTTATATAGACCATTATCTCACAAAACATAGCTAGCAGCCTTTAATTTAACATTTCATTTTTCCTTATAGGAGAGATGAGTGGGACACTCACCATAGATCAGAAAATAGGTGATGTCAGAATACCACTCATTAGTAGTGATAACAAAGAGGACCATAGGCATGCCTTTGATCTCTATTTCTTCATTTTCTACTCCCTTGAGAATATTCTCGATAATCAATTGACAAAGACCCTTTCCCTGCATGAGTTTGGTAGGTTTGATGTCTAGATCAAACTCTTATATCTTGGTGATCCAATTACCCCTCTTCATACCAAACTCTTGTTGAGTCAAAATAGACTTCACTGTTGTATCAGGCACTAGAACCTCAGTGTGTGAGTTCAGGATATAAAACTTGAAATATTTGATTGCTTTGACTACCACAAATGCATGCTTCTTCATGTTTGAATATTTCAGCTCATGAGCCTTGAGTGGACAACTCATGAAAGAAATAAGAGATTCTACACCTTCTTGGTTCTATTGAACTAAAATCGTTAAGAGTGTATGTTCATAAGCATAACTATATATTTTGAAGTTTTTGGTGTAGTCTGGACAAACCAAGATTGGCGCATGAGTGATTGCTTCTTTGATGTCTTTGAATACTAATTTGCCCTCTGCAATCCACTTGAAGGTAGCGTTACCTTTTATCATATTGACAATGTGGTGAGTTTTTTCAGCGAACTTAGGGATGAACCTTTGAAAAAAATTTACCTTTCTGAAGAAAGAGTGAACCACAGTTTTACAGGTAGGCAGAGTAAGTTCTTGGATGGACTTGACTCTTTTCGAGTCAATTTTAATACCTTCTTGGGACACAATGTGTTCAAAAAGTTTTCCTTTTGTCACCCCAAAGATAGATTTTTTGAGATTTAGAGAAATACCGTTCTGACGACAAAATTCCAATATTATTTGTAAATGGCAGACATAGTCAAAATGATGCTTTGAAAATACCATCAAATCATCTAGGTATACTACAATGAACTTACCTATTTCATCTTTGATAGCGAGGTCCATCGCTCTTTGAAATGTGGCACCTACATTTATTAGACCGAAAGACATTATTCGATAGGTGAAGGTGCCCCAAAGTGTGGTTAAGACAGTCTTATGCTGATTTGCTTTTCCAACTTCAACTTGATTGTACCCTAAAAAACTGTCTAACATTGATAACATTTTTAAACCTGTTACCATCTGTAGAACTTGATCCATGATAGGGAGAGGGTGGTTATCTTTTAAAGATAATTGATTCAAGTTTCTGAAATCCACACAAATTTGAATTTCATCATTCTTCCTTCTCACAGGCACTATATTGGAAATCCATGTGGAGTGATGGATTTAAAAAATTATTCGGGCATAAGGATTTTTTTGTATCTCAGATAAAATAGTACTTGATATTTTTGAATTATATTGCCTAGACTTTTGCTTGTAAGGCACTGAGTTAACCTTAAGAGGAATGTCATGGCAAATTTCATCAGGCCTGAGTGATTTCAAGTCGTCATAAGAATATGCTAAGACATCTATATATTTGTGGAGTAAATTAACAAACTTAAATCTCTCCTCGGGAGTGCAACATTTCCCAATATTCACCATCTTAGGATCTCTCTTGGTTTCCAAGTTCACTTGATCAAAATCTAGAGAGGAGTTTGAATCTGTTTGCTATTGTTTGATGAACTTGTCATGATTATGAAATAATTTCTCTAGAGAAATCAGGCCTTTGAGAATCTTATTCCCCTTAAGCTGCAAGAAATTCTCACCTGTGTCTGTGTTTGATTTAGAAGTAGTCTCACATTATCGAAGTTCACTTCTTTCAAAATGCAGTTGTTCAAAGCTGTCCCTTTGCTCCAGGAGGGCAATGATTTGATCATCATTATTGAATACTTGCTAATAGATGGCATTATTAGGTACACTTGGCCAAAAAATTAGTTCAATAGTGTACTTGTCTCTTTTAAAATCCAGGTGGGAAATCAAGAGAGTAGCAGAAACAACCAACACATCCGTTTGATCATTGAATTCTCTCAGAATAGCAGAGATGCTAAAAGCATCAAAATTTTCAATTTGGTGCAAGACACGATTATGGTAGTGGTGTAATCTTTCATTCTTAATTTGATAGAGGTTTTTTACCTGGCAAACCACTAATTCAGCATCCCCTTTAGCATGGAGGAGTTTAATACCTTTTTCTCTAGCAACTTGCAATCTAAGTAATAGGGATTCGTACTCAGCTGTATTTTTAGTGTTGTTAAACTGCAACTTATAGAATAAAAGAACAATATCTCCTTAAGGAGATACCAACACAACTTCAGCTCTTGAACTGGTAGAGGAGCAGTTGCCATCAAATTCTAAGATCCATACCTCACTAGACACCACTTTTTCTTTGAAAACTTCTTCATTTAGGGGAAGAGGTTCTTCCATGCATTCATTTTGCTTCATCGATTCTCCCGTTGTGTCAGCTGAACACATTTCCAAGTTATTACTTGTAGGTGTTTCGTCAGATGCCTCATAGACTTCATCTATAGATAAGAAGTAGTTACCCATGCCTGAAGACTCAAATAAAATTTGAGCTTCTGGTGCTGATGATCGGGTGACTACATATTTTACCTCTTTTTCATGAAGCAATTTTTTCATAATACCTTGAATTGGGATCTTTGCCTCTGATAAGTCCATGCTTAGCTCACCCCCAACATCCTTGCAAAAATTTCACCTAAGAAGGATGCCGTAAGAGGCCGGAACATCGGCCACTAGAACCGTCATTTTTATCCTCTTTTCTGAAAAAGTTGTGAACACAAATTGGGCATCTTTTATTTGAGAAAGAAGTGGGACTTGCTTGTTTTCCATAGAAAAACACCTCCTAAAAGTTTTGGTCAAAGTTAGACTAAGGAAATCTGCTACCTTGGCAGGCATAACATTATCAGAAGCTCCGGAGTCTATTATACAATTACTCAATTTATAACCATGTATTAGCAGGGAAACATAAAAAGGTTCTATTTTCTCGGAAGCAATAGGAAGAGTCACGACAAGATTATTTTGGGTGGATTTATCTTTGAGGGGATCATGAGTGGCCTTTAGAGAATCTTGTTCTATGGGAATGACTTTATTTTTCACATATTCTGCCAATCTATCAAACTGTTCAAGATTGACTCTCAAATATTCAATCTCTGTCATTTGAATCTTAGTCTTTCTGGCATGATCAATTATATCAAATAATTGAAAAGAATTTGAGACAGAGGAAGAGGGTCCATCATCTAGGTCTTTAGTGGGTGTGTTAGGCTTATGAAGCTTAGATAGAAAAGGAACATCGCCTTTATTCTTAGTCTTGTTCTCTACCTTCTTCCTTATTTCTACTTGGAATTCAGCTTTTGATCTTGTAATGAATTTCTTCAACGTGATTTTTTTGGCTGTTAACCAATCATTGGTGTTAGCCAATATTGGTTCGAATCTCTTTCTCAAAAAACTCAATTTAAGACCACTGAATTGGAGGAAAAAGAGAGTCAACGACTTTCTCAGCCAGGTATCTACTATTGATTATGTTTTTATCATCGACCAAATTAAAGGGAATATCTGCAAGCTCTAGATATTCAATCTGCTCCAAAGTCAGCCTGATGTAGTCTATCTTTCTGATTTCTTTTGCTATTTTAAAGTCTACCCAGATGTCTTCAATCATAGGCTCATGAAATTGAGTCTTTCTTCTGATCATATCTTTGACACCTCTATAGTCAAAATTGTCTCTTCTTTTGAACTGCTTCATGGTAATCAATTGCATTTCCATCTCCATTACCCTTGCTTTGGTTGTAGTCAAAACTGAGTATCTACCAATTTATATTGGAAACCTAAATCTTGGCTTTTTCAGTTCTATTTGCTTAGCGTGTATGACAATAATTTGCCTACACATCTCTATTAGGACTAATTTGTCAGATGGAAATTAGGGGAGCATTTAGGGATAGCCTTAGAAAAAACCAACCCATAAATAGCAAAAGGAGGGAAATTGTAGAAACATGCAGCCAAAGTCATTGACGACCGTCTAGGCTTCATCAGATACTTTTTTTTATTCGAGCTGAGGATCGAAAAGACATAAAAACACTACAAAGAAGACATCATTTACCCTCTTGAAGTGACAGATTGATCCTTTCAACATCAATTGAGGGTAATATGAATAGACTGGGGTGGTTCTTCTGTCTCCTTCAGTTGTCAAACCTAAAAAGATTCACATGGAGGCTACAATGTATACCAAGTATGAAGTCATATAAAACTTTGAGGTAGTAGATACCTTGGTCAACTACTTATAAAGAACATTGCTGATCTGCTCACCTCAGAAGATGACTTGTTTCCCTTGTAAGATTATCTTGATAAAGGAATACATCTATTCTTAGAATTATGAAGAAGATGGTAGACCTCATACTCTGCTGAGAAGAGTAATTAAGTCACCAACTTCTTCTATGAAATCACTCCTTGAGAAATTCCGTGGCCATCTAGATAAATTTGTCTTAGGAGTCTTGAGCCACTTGTTATTCATCACCTTCTTCACCCTCTCAAGATCCTTGTCATACTCTCTTTGTGCCTCAACGAAGTTTATTTTTAGCACTTTAGAAGTAGGGGGGCACATGAAGAATTTATCAACAAATTTGGGGTCCAGTCGAATTATCATGTTATCGCTGGCATCTGACACTAACATGGTCTCTTTGTTGTAGAACTGGGCACACTGAAAGATGAACTTTGTGTGATGTGCTGGTATAGAGAAAGAGGTAACTAGATGGATGTTTCTCTCAATAATTTTCTTTATCTCTGAACTTAGGTTGGTCGCCTTGGTTCTCTCCATGAACTTGGCCATATCCACATGGCTGATCTCTGTGTCTCTAATGTCGTCGACATTAGAAGTGACCAAAGTGATCAGAAAAACACCTTGGTATTAGTAATTCATGGCATTCGACTTCTTCAGTGAAGCTTCAGTAATTGGGATGAGCCTTGATTGAGTAGGTGTTGACAAATGAAAATCTTTAGGAGGTACTACAATGATAATCATGATCGTGTAATTAAAAAAATGGGCAAATTGGGGAATTTGCACGTTGGGTGATCATGACTAAGGAAGGGCACTTGATAGGGCTGGGTCAAAAAATGAGAGGAAAATAGAGAGGAGATAAAAAAATAGAAAGGATGAAAATTTCTCCAGAGTTAAGAAAATTAGAAGAAAAAATGCACGGGCGACAAAATTTGCCGCCTTGGCATGTGGGGTGGTTTGCATCCACAGGTGGCAAAATTTGTTGCCTGTGCATGCAAAAAGAAACAAAAAGGCACGGGTGGTAAAATTCATCATCTGTGCATACTGGTAGGAATAGATGTAAGGGCAAAAAATTTTTCCGCCCCTACACGGGGACCCATATGGATGGTAAAATTTACTGTTAGTACATCTAGGTCAGACAGACCTGCATCAACGACAAATTTTGCCATCGATACAAAAAATAGGTGGGGAGACGCATGGATAGGGCAGAAAATTTGCTACTCTTTATAGGTAAGAAACCTTAGGAAGTTTCGTGGGAGAGAAGGGAGGGTGGCAAAAATTGCCGCCTTAGCATGGGGGAAGAGGAGGCTGGCTGACGGGGTAGGGAGAGAAGAGGAGGATGGCTGATGGGGTTGAGGGGAAAGACGCCAAGGTTGGAGGAAGAGAAGAGGGGGAGAGAAGAAAATTGAAAACAAAACCAAAAAACAAAACCTAAAGAGAGGAAAAAAAAAAAAAAAGAGCAAAGACAAGAACCTACGTGGAAAATAACTCACGTGGTGAGCTCAAATATTTCGAAACACACTTTTTTTCTACTTGCTGGATCATCCAGAGGCAGAGGGAAAGAGGAAGAGTGGAAGGAATGAATCAAAATGAACCAAAAATAGATTAAATGGGGAAAAAATCAACCTTAACCACTCGATGCGTGTGGCCATAAATGCCACGTGCAAAAATTGAGACAGTGTAGGGGTGACAAAATTTATCGCCTTTACACTAAAAAATTCAAAGACATGCAGGGGCACCAAAATTTTTGAATCCTGCATGTGAGGGAGAAAAATGTAAGGGCAAAAAAATTTGCTGCTCCTACATTCCAAATGCAAGGGTAGAAAAATTTGCCGCTCTTGCATGGCAAGAAGGAAAAATGCACTAACGGCAAATATTACCACTCGTGCATGAAACAAAAGAAATAAGGCTAACTCCTGGAAAAGAGAAATGGATCACCTAGTCGCATCGAGACTGTAACAATTTTCATGTTTTGGAAAAAAAATAATAAAAAGATGTTATGAACTTTGAATGGTGTCAGTTGAGCAAATATGAGAACAATAAAAACCCCTCTTAAAAAATGGATTTAGAGAGACAAAGGGTGAAACTGACAAGTTTTGCAAGGAGTTATTCTAAAAATGATCTACACTGATTTTAAAAACAACAGCTGCCTCCTGTTAGAGAAATTTTGTTGATCAAATCGATCAATGACAGTAGAAACTAGTCTCTAAGTGCCTTCATCCAAGCCATTGGGCTACAGAGTCACATTAAAAATGAAAAAAACAAACAAAACATAAAAATGATATAAATATACAAGTGGATCCATCTAATTTTCAAATATTGAAATGTTTCAGATGTTACCCATAATGGAGTAGTGCAAACGGTGCTCCATCTTGATACTCCATCAAGAAGCTATTCTCACCACAGATTTGTCGAATGGTAAACGAACCTCTCCATAAAGAGTCAAATTTGCCGTGCATTCCCTTCGATTTTCTCTTCTTGTCCCACAATAAGACTTGATCTTCGATTTAAAAATCATGGACCTTAGCCTTTTTGTCAAAAAATCTCTTTACTTGATTTTGATGTGCCATAATCCGATCCACCACCATGGTTCGCTATTCATTCAATTCGGTTAGACACATGATCCTTTTGTCGATCAAATTTTTGAAGGTTGAATCTTTGATTGCTTTGGCTAACCTGAGCACTGGTAGTTTTTGAGTGATAGGTATCTTCGCATTCAAGCCGTATAAAAGTTGGAAAGGCGACATACCTATGGCCCTCTTGGGTGTAATCTTATATGCCCATAAAGCATTAAACAGTGCTTTGTGCCAAGTTCTCTGATTGTCATCTACCAATTTCTTGATAATAGTGACCAGATTCTTATTGCTCGATTCTGCTTGGCTATTTCCTTGTGAGAAATACTCTGAAGTGTGGGATAGGGTAATCCCATAATAAAAAAATAATTGAGTAATTTTATGTGAAGAGAAACATGCCGCATTATCTGTTATAATTTTGAGTGGAACCCCAAACTGAGAGATGATACTTTCCTTAAGAAAATTGCACACCACTTCAGACGTAGCATGCTTGGTTGGGATGGCTTCCACCTATTTGGTAAAGTAATTAGTTGTCGTGAGGACATAATCATGTCTGGCACTCGAAGATGGGTTAACTGTGTTGATGAAGTCAATACCCTACTATTTAAAAAAGCTCTTTGATTATTATTGGCTTACGGGGTAATGTGGCCAGTTTAGGCTTTTCGATGAATTGTTGACACAATTCGCATCTACGCATCCATTTGTAGGCATCTTGAAACAGCATAGACCAATAGTATCTCGCTCACAGAATCTTGTGCAATGTTACTGGTGCAAAAAAATGTCCTTCACAGGCTAAATTGTGGAAAGAATCTAAGAGTTTATCTTGTTGTACCTTATCGACACAATAAGAAAATGCCCTATCCAGGTTCTTTTTGTACATACCATTATCTCACAAAACATAGCTAGCAGCTTTTAGTTTAACATTCTATTTTTCCTTATAGGAGAGATGAGTGGGACACTCACCATAGGTCAAAAAATAGGCGATATCAGAATACAACTCATCAGTAGTGGTAACAAAGAGGACCGTAGGCATGCCTTTGATCTCTATTTCTTCATTTTCTGCTCCCTTGAGAATGTTGTTGGCAATCAACTGACAAAGACCCTTTCCCCGCACGAGTTTGGTAGGTTTGATGTCTAGATCAAACTCCTATATCTTAGCGATCTAATTACCTCTCTTTGTACCAAACTCTTGTTGAGTCAAAATGAACTTCACTGTTGTATCAGGCACCAAAACCTCAGTGTGCAAGTTCAAAATATAAAACTTAAAATGTTTGACTGCTTTGATTACCGCAAACACATGCTTCTTCATATTTGAATATTTCATCTCGTGAGCCTTTAGTGGACAACTCATGAAGAAAATAAGAGATTCTACACCTTCTTGGTTCTATTGAACTAAAATAGCTGAGAGTGTATGTTCAAAAGCATAACCATATATTTTGAAGTTTTTGGTGTAGTCTGAATAAACCAAGATTGGTGCACGAGCGATTGCTTTTTTGATGTCTTTGAATGCTGATTTGCCTTCTGAAGTCCACCTGAAGGTAACGTTACCTTTTATCATATTGACAATGTGGCAAGTTTTCTCAGCAAACTCAAGGATGAACCTTCGAAAAAAATCACCTTTTTGAAGAAAGAGTGAACTGCAGTTTTACTGGTAGGCAGAGTAACTTCTTGGATGGACTTGACTCTTTTTGTGTCAATTTTAATACTTTATCGAGACACAATGTGTTCAAGAAGTTTTCCTTCTATCACCCCACAAATATATTTTTTAGGATTTAGAGAAATACCGTTCTGACTACAACATTCTAATATTCTTTGTAAATGGTGGACATGGTCAGAATGATGCTTTGAAAATACCATCAAATCATCCAGGTATACTACAATGAACTTACCTATTTCATTCTTGATAGTGAGGTCCATCGCTCTTTGAAATGTGGCACTTGCATTTATCAAATCGAAAGACATTCTTCGATAGGCGAAGGTGCCCCAAGGTGTGGTGAAGGCAGTCTTATGCTGATCTATTTTTTCAACTTTAACTTGATTGTACCCCGAGAAACCATCCAACATTGATAACATCTCTGAAACTGTTACCATCTATAGAACTTGATCCATGATAGGGAGAGGGTATTTATCTTTTAAAGATAACTGATTCAAGTTTCTAGAATTCACGCAGATTCGAATCTCATCATTCTTCTTTCTCACAGGCACTATATTGGCAATCCATGTGAAGTGATGGATTGAGAAAATTATTTGGGCATCAAGCATTTTTGTATCTCAGATAAAATGGTACCTGATATTTTTGAATTATATTTCTTGGACTTTTACTTGTAAGGCACTGAGTTAACCTTAAGAGGAACATTGTGACAAATTTCATCAGGCCTGAGTGATTTCAAGTCGTCATAAGAATATGCTAAGACATCTATATATTAGTGGAGTAGATTAACAAACTTAAATCTCTCCTCGGGAGTGTAGCATTTACCAATGTTCACCATCTTAGGATCTCTCTTGGTTCCCAAGTTCACTTGATCAAAATCTTGAGAAGAGTTTGCATCTGTTCGCAGTTGTTTGATGAACTTGTCATGGTTATCAAACAATTTCTCTAGGGAAACCAGGCCTTTGGGAATCTTATTCCCCTTAAGCTGCAAGAAATCCTCACATGTGTCTATGTTTGATTCAGAAGTAGTCTCACATTCTTGAAGTTCACTACCTTCAAAATGCAGTTGTTCGAAGCTGTCCCTTTACTCCAAGAAGTCAATGATTTGATCATCATTGTTGAATACTTGCCAATGGCCAGAATTATTAGGTACACTTGGCTGAAAGATCAGTTCAATAGTGTACTTATCTCCTTTAAAATCTGGGTGGGGAACCAAGAGAGTAGCAGAAACAACCAACGCATCTGTCCAATCATTGAATTCTCTCAGAACGACAGAGATGCTAAAAGCATCAAAAATTTCAATTTGGTCCCAGACAAGATTGTGGTAGTGGTGCAATCTTTCATTCTTAGTTTGATAGAGGTTTCTTACATGGCAAACCACTAATTCGACGTCCCATTTAGCATGAAGGAATTTAATACCTTTTTCTCTAGTAGCTTACAATCCAGATAACAGAGATTCGTACTCAGCTGTGTTGTTGGTGTTGTTGAACTGTAACTTGTAAGATAAATGAACAATATATCTTTGAAGAGATGCCAACACAACTCTGGATCCTGAACTGATAGAGGAACAACTACCATCGAATTCTAAGATCCATACCTCTCTAGACATCACTTTTTCTTTGAAAACTTCTTCATTTGGGGGAAGAGGTTCTTCCATGCATTCATTTTGCTTCACCGATTCTCCCATTGTGTTAGTTGAACACATTTCCAAGTTATTACCTATAGGAGTTTCATCGGATGCCTCATGGACTTCATCCGTAGATAGGAAGTAGTTACCCATGCCTGAAGACTCAAATAAAATTTGAGCTTTCGATGCTGATGATCGGGTGACTACATATCTTGTCTCTTTTTCAAGAAGCAATTTCTTCATAATACCTTGAATTGGGATCTTTGTCTTCGATAAGTCCATGCTTAGCTCACCCCCAACATCCTTGTAGAAATTTTACCCAAGAAGGATGTTGTAAGAGGCTGGAACATTGGCCACTAGAACCGTCATTTTTATCCTCTTTTTTAGAAAAGCTGCGAACGCAAATTAGACATCTTTTATTTGACCAAGGAGTGGGACTTGCTTGTTTTCTATAAAAAAACACCTCCCAAAAGTTTTGGTCAAAGTTATACCAAGGGAATCTGCCACATTGACAGGCATAACATTATCAGAAGCTTTGGAGTCTATTATACAATTACTCAATTTATAACCATTTATTAGCAGAGAAACATAAAAAGGTTCTATTTTTTCAGGAGCAACAGGAAGAGTCATGACAAGATTATTTTGGGTGGATTTATCTTTGGGGGGATCATGAGTGGCTTTTAGAGAATCTTGTCCTATGGGGATGGCTTTATTTTTTACATATTATGTCAATCTATCAAACTGTTCATGATTGGCTCTCAAATACTCAGTCTCTATCATTTGAATCTTAGTCTTTCTGGCGTGATCAATTATATCAAATAATTGAAAAGAATTTGAGACGGAAGAAGAGGGTCTATCATCTGGGTCTTTAGTGGGTGTGGCACTAGTCTGAGCAATAGAAGTGAAAGATATGGGGTAGTTTGAGGTACTTACTTTTTTGTGAGTTACCTGATCTTTTGATTGGAGAGGCAATGGAGTCCCTCGTTTAGCGATAGAGACCACCCGCTAAGGTCCTTCTTCTACTTTTCTTTTGTCAGTGTGTGGAGATAAATAGTTTTGAGATCTGGTAAAAATAATATAAGATCCATCCAACCCTTCTCCTTTACTTTTAGCTTCATCTTGGTAGTCTAGAAAACCAATATTAGAGTCACCAGCTAATTCTTTTTTCTGCTCTTTAAAGAGATTAGCATCATCTTGTTGGTCCAACTCAGGTTAGAGTGAAAAGTCACGTTCAGCCTCTAGGTAACCGACTGCTGAATTGGCAGGTGCTGCTTCAATGACAAGTTTCCCTTGAGGGGGAGGCAGGTGATTTGTTTGCCCTTGGTTTTAGGTAGCATTGCCCTGATATTATTGATTCTAAAATTTTCTCCTTGACATATCTCGATTGGTGGGAATAGAGATACTTTGAGCCATTTGTCTCTTTAGAGCTATCAGTTCATTTGTCTCTGTAGTGCCTGTAGAAGAGCTTTAAGTAGATGAAGAGAATCTATTTTTACTGGAGTCTTTTCTAATCTTAAATGCCAGGATAAGATCATCTTCAATCTCAGTAGCCAAATTTTGAGCCAATGCGAGATCATAGGGCTAGCCCGCCTCAACAAAAAACTTACTTTGAGAAGTTACGAGTTGATAAAAAAACACTTGGGATTCTTCAGTGTGGGCTGAGTAATGGTTGGAATCCGGTTCCTTAACTTATTGAATTTGGCTATGAAATCTCTCATGGGTTCCTAGGGTTCCTTTTTCATCTGTGTAAGTTATGCTAACAAAGCATGTGCATCTTCAGCAGGTTTAAATCTAGCTTCAAATTTAGACTTTAGCATATTCCAGTCAGTTATAGTTCAAACTTGAAGGTGGTAAAACCAATTTACGGTAGCACCTTGCAGAGTTTCTACAAAAAGTCTCACTGCTACGTCTTCGAATTCTACACTGATTACATCGCATGCTATAGAGAAGGTGACAATATGCTCATCGGGATGAACCTTCCCGTCACCAAAAAACTTGAGATTTTTTTTCTAGAACTATGAAGTAGTTCATGTAAGGGTGGGGTCAAATTAAGGAGACCAAAAGAATTGCCCCACAGACCTTGAGTCATTATGATAGGATGATTAAATGGTGAGATAATAAATCTTAGAGGGGTCAATAAAGACAAAGCCTTACCAGTATTGAGGCTAGAAGCTTCACCAGGTATGGGATATTTGGCATTGGTAAGAGGGAAGCTCTTAGTTCGCTGAAGATGAGATGATGAAGGAGAAATCTCAAAATTAGTTTGCTGCACTAACTCGAATATAGGATCAATAATACCCTGAGCTCTCTGGCCTCATGTGTACGATGGATCTGCCAGAGTGTCAAATGAAAAAGGTACTGAAACTGCTTCAAGTTGAAGCTTGAGGCTTCAAAATGCACATTTGATCCCCAATAGAGTCGACAAAATTTGTTGGGTGAATATTTTATGGTCAATTAACTGATGATAAAATGGGTATATCAACCATAGTATAAGGAGATTTATGCCACAAAAAGTGTAGGTTTACCACATCTTAATGAGATAAATCTCTCCTCTCATCAAGGGGAGGTTCCCTATGAATCACTTATATGCTATATGTATATATAAGTAAGTAGAAAATAATACTCAAGGTAGTACAACACCATCCATCTCTCTTTTTTCAGAGATGATGTCCAAAGAACAAAAGAGGGAAATCCTGATCGATGGCTAAAAGCTTTCCTCTTCTTTTAGGAATGGTATCCAACGCAGATCAGAAAATCTCCTAAAGTAGTAACACAGTCCACAAAGAAACCCTACAAAATCACAAAGTCTTTCGTTGCCTCTTTCATTGATCCGAAACACGCGTGATAGTAGAGTGAAACAAAGCACAAAGTCTTCACCTAAAACTACAATGGATAAAAGGGTCACCAAGATAAAAATAGCTCAAAGTCTTTCTTTTATCTTTTAAAAATGTCTTTAGATAATTTCAATACACACACTTTGCTTATTAAATCGAATAGATAAGAGATTATCAGGAAAGAGAACATAAGAACTATTTTCTAAATAACACAAATTACTTCAACACAAAGTCTGAAATAAACTTGTTTCTCATTCATTCGATAAAATATGATTTACGAGTTGAGCACAAAGTCTCAAGAAGTGTCTCAATTTCAGTAGAGTTTTTGCTCTCAATTATCCAGAGATTTTACAAAAGAGGTTCCCTCTATATATAGGGAGAAACTTTCAAAATTAAAAAAAGATTAAAATATTAAAATATCTAGTCAAAAATGAGTCATCTTTGACTTTGAGATATTTTTTAGATTTTTTACATGTAATTACATATTAAAAAAGTGCATGCACTTTTACATGACAAAAGTGCATGAGAAGAGAGGAAGAAGAGAGAATGAAGAAATAGTTCAACTCTTGCCACTAAATTTCTTCAGATGAGCATCATACATGGCGATAGATGTCTAAATTCCTATATTGTCTAGTGCAATGGTGTTTTTAAAGATCACTCTGGCTCTGATTGTAGCATCTTTCAATGATGTGATTTCTTTGGCATGACTAGTTACCCTAGTTCTTAGATTATCTAGAGTTAATTGAGTATCTAAGATGTTATCCACAAAATTTATTGAAAATGCTTTCTCTTTGAAATCCCTCTAGATCATACTTTTGAATTCTTGAATCATCTCTTTTGCCGAGAGAAATTGATTATCTCTGGAGGTGAGGTCGCAAGGCAATTCTTCCAGTCTGTTCAAAAGGCATGTGTCACTTTTCTCACTAGCATCTTAGGAAGACTTGAGATCTTTGATCAGCTCCTTGAGTACCTGAATCTTGTATATCAGTGATTCCTTGATTTCAACATAGAAATATTTGCTGGCAATGATGCTGATGGATATCAAGATGCATTTCTTCAGATCCTTCATCTCTATCCACTTGCCAAGATATTTATCTGTACTATCAATATCTTGAGAAATAAGAGAGACGAGGTCTTCTAAATCTGTCATCACCTTCTTCATCTTGTCTGTCTCCTCAGTAACCTCTGTAAGTAAGGAAATTCCCTTAGTATGCATCTTTTTTATATAGTCTTCAAGCACTTTCCCTTTCATGTAGGTTTTCTCTACTTTTTGGATAATAGGATCATTTATGGAAAAGGCTTCTGGGGTTGCTGTTTTGAGAGTAAGAGTGAATTTATTGACTACTGCGGTCAATTTTTCTGCCTTTGCCTTATAGCAATTTTTCATTTCCTTTTCTCTATCAAATTTCTGAACCATGATATCCATTGCAGACTGTAGGTCACTCTTTGCACCCTCGTGAGTGACCTTCCCTAACTCAACATGAGAAATAGAATAACTGCTTATGTCAAAACCTTCTAGGGTTGCATCTTATAGAGGTTTGGTTATTTCCAAAAATTTGTGCCCCTTTTCCACGACCAATTTTGAAAGGATCCTTGGTCTCTTAGGGGCCTTAGCTTTTACTGGCACTATCTTGCCAAAATCAAAGTCATCTGCAGAGATGGCTAGCTTCTTCCTTTTGAAAGTGAAAGCTGACAACCAAGGAGGGAGAGTAGAAGTACTTACTGTGGCAATAGTTCTTGTAGCTGATGTCACTTAGGTAACGTCTACACTACTAGTGGGAACATTAGGCATAGTGGGAGTAGCAGGTGAAACTATATCGACTGCTGACTGGTCAATGGTAGAGCTTTCTCCGATATTGAAAGAAGGAGAAGAGAGACTAGGGATAGAACCTGAAGAGCGAAGGACATCTCCAAAAGCACCTTGATGATCACCAAACATATATCTAGAAGGAGAAGCAACTCTAGACGAAGGAACACTGATGGGAGAAAGAGGCGAAAGAGATGCCACAGGGGATTGAGGTGGTGAAGAAGAAACACCTACAAGTGGTTGTGCCCCTTTCTAGGGAGATAGAGGCGAAGTTCTTTACTACTCTAAAAGCCTGTCATCTATCTCCATCTACTGCGCTACCTATTCTTGGGTGCTTTGTTCTCCAACCCCTTTAACCATTGATTTTGGCTCCTCAACAACCTTCAATTTCTTGGACACAAAGATGATTATAGGCTGATGAAGCTTAGACAGAGAAGGAACATCGCCTTTATTCTTAGTCCTATTTTTTGTCTTCCTTTTTTTTGCTTGGAATTCAACCTCTAATCTTGTAATGAATTTCTTCAACGTGATACTTTTGGCTGCTAATCAATTATTGGTGTTAGCCAATATTGGTTCGAATCTCTTTCTCAAAAAAGTCAATTCTTTTTGAAACCATTGAATTAGAGGAAAAGGAGAGTCAGTGACCTTCTCAACCAAGTATCTACTATTGATTATGTTCTTATCATCAACCAAATTAGAGAGAATATCTGCAAGCCCTAGATATTCAATCTGCTCTAGAGTCACCCTACTGTAGTCCATCCTTCTAATTTCTTTTGTTGTTCTCAAATCTACCCAGATGTCTTCAGTCATATGCTCATGAAACTGAGTCTTTTTTTTGATCATATCTTTGACACCCTTGTATTCAAAATTATCTCTTATTTTGAACTGCTTCATGGTAACCAGTTGCATTTCTGTCTCCATTACCCTTGCTTTGGCTGCAGTCAAAACTGAGTATCTACCAATTTTTATTGGAAACTTGAAACCTGACTTTTTTAGTTCTATTTGCTTAACGTGTACAATAATAATTTGCTTACACATCTCCATTAGGACTAATTTGTCAGATGGAAATCGGGGGGATAGCCTTAAAAAAAACCAACCCGTAGATAGCAAAAGGAGAGAAATGCAGCCAATGTCATTGACGACCATCCAAGCTTCATCAAATACTTTTTTTTGTTCGAGTTAAGGATCGAAAAGGCACAAAAACACTACAAAGAAGGCATCATTTACCCTCTTGAAGTGACAAATTGATCCTTTCAGCGTCAACTGAGGGTAATATGAATAGACTAGGGTGGTTCTTCTATCTCCTTCAGTTGTCAAACCTGGAAAGGTTCGCATGGAGGCTGCAATGTACACCAAGTATAAAGTCATATAAAACTTCAAAGTAGTAGATACCTTAGTCAACTGCTCATGAAGAGCATTGTTGATCTGCTCACCCCAGAAGATGACTTGCTTCCCTTGTAGGATTATCTTGATAAAGGGATACATCCATTCGTAAAATTGTGAAGAAGATGGTAGACCTCGTACTCTGCTGAGAAGAGTAATTAAGTCACCAACTTCTTCTATGAAATCACTCTTTAGAAAATTTTATGGCTATCTAGATAAATTGGTCATGGGAGTCTTGAGCCACCTGTTATTCATCACCTTCTTCGCTCTCTCGAGATCCTTATCATACTCTCTCTGTGCCTTAATGAAGTCAATTTTTAGAACTTCAGTAGCAGGGGGCACATGAAGACTTTATCAACAAATTTGGGGTCCAATCAAATTATCATGTTGCCATTGGCATCTGACACTGAACTGGTCTCTCTATTATAAAATTAGACACACTAGAGGACAAACTCTGTGTGATGCACCACTATAGAGAAAGAGGCAACTAGATGGATGTTGCTTTCAATGATTTTCTTCAATTCTAAACTTGGGTTGGTCACCTTGGTTCTCTTCATGAACTCAGCCATATCCATGTGGCCAATCTCTGTGTCTCTTATGTCATCAACATTAGAAGTGACCAAGGTGATTGGGAAAACACCTTGGTAATGGTACTTCATAGCCTTTGACTTCTTCAGAGAAGCTTCAATCATTGAGATGAGCCTTGATTGAGTGGGTGCCAATGAATGAGAATCTTTAGGGGGTACTGCAATGATAATCATGATTGTGCAATTAGGAAAAAATGGGCAAATTAGAGAATTTGTATGTTGGGTGATCATGACTAAGGAAGGGCACTTGACATGGCCGAGTTGGAAAGCAGGTTGGAAAATGAGAGAAAAATGGAGAGGAGGTGGAAAAATAGAAAGGATGAAAATTTCTCTAGAGTTAATAAAATTGGAGAAAAAAATGCAAGGGCGGCAAAATTTGCCGCTGTGGCATGTGGGGTGGTTTGCATGCACGAGCGACAAAATTTGCCACCTGTGCATGCAAAAATAAATAAAAAGGCACGGGCAGTAAAATTCACCACCCATGCATACTGGTAGGAATAGATGTAAGGGCGGAATTTTTTTTTCCCCTACATGACGACCCGTATTGATGGAAAAATTAGCCACCAGTACATTTGGGTTGGACAGACCTGCATTGGCAGTAAATTTTGCCACCGATAGAGGAGATAGGTGGGGAGGCGCACGGTTAAGGTGGCAAATTTGCCACCCTTTATAGCTAAGAAACCTCAAGAAGTTTCGTGGGAGAGAAGGGAGGGTGGAAAAAATCACTACCCTAGCATGGGGGAAGAGGAGGCTGGCCGACGGGGTAGGGAGAGAAGAGGAGGATGGCCGATGGGTTTGAGGGGAAAGACGCCAAGGTTGGAGGAAGATAAGAGGGGGAGAGAAGAAAACTGAAAACAAAACCTAAAGAGAGGAAAGAAAAAGAAATAAAAATTAAAGACAAGGACCTACCTAAAAAATAGTGCGTGCCGCAAGCTCAAATCCATCAAAATGCACTTTTTTCTCGCTTGCGGGATCATCCAGAGGTAGAGGGCAGGAGGAGGAGTGGAATGAATGAATCAAAATGAACCAAAAATGGATTAAATGGGGTGAAAATTGACTCCAACCACTCGATGCACATGGCCATAAATGTTGCACACAAAAATTGAGACAGTGCAGGGGCGGCAAAATCTGCCACTCCTACATGTGAGGGAGATAAATGTAGGGGTGGCAAAATTTATCGCTCCTGCATTTCAGATGCAAGGGTGGAAAAATTTTCTGCTCCTGCATGGCAAGAAGGAAAAATGCACTGACGGCAAAAATTGCCGCCCGTGCATGAAAAGAGAAGAAATAAGGCTAACTCCTATAAAAGAGAAATGGATCACCTGGTCACATCAATATTGTAACAATTTTCACATTTTGGGAAAAATGTAATGAAAATATGTTATGAACTTCGAATGGTGTTAGTTGAGCAAATACGAGAACGAGAAAAACCCGTCTCGAAAAATAGATTTAGAGAGACAAAGGGCAAAATGAACAAGTTTCGCAGGGGGTTGTTCCAAAAATAAGCCGAGCTGATTTTGGAAACAACAAACAAAAAGTTTGAAGGTTACATTTCCTTTGGATAAATTGTCATGATAGTTTTTTTAAGGGCAAGTGGAGTAATACAATTTTTTTGAAGGGCAATTTGCAAGGGTTCTAAGGACAAGATCTCCTTCAGAATTTTTGTCCGAAGGAAATAAAAAAAGATAGAAGCCCAAAGATATAATTAATTTAAAATTTTTATTCGAAGGAAATGGACCAATTAAAAAATTTTAAGGAAAGGCACAATAAGGAAAAGGCTGTGGACATTTTGTCTGAAGGCAAAGAGATGGACAAAAAGTCCAAAAGAATTCTTTTGGATAAATTTACCTTTAGAGTTGTTCGAAGCAAATGGACCAATGGGAAAGGATGAAGAGACAATTCCCATGGATAATTTGTCTTTGGGAAAATGATAAAGATAAAATCCCAAAGATATATTTCCTTCAGACTTTTTATCCAAAGGAAATAAACAAGGTATAAAGCCTGAGACAAAAATGAAGGTTTAAAGAAGTAGACAAATAAAATAGCTACAGATAAATAAATTCTAGAGAAATACATGCACAAAAGCAAAGATCTAAAAAGTGTTAGACTGATAAATTAACATAATGAAGACAAAGAGTTCAATCCAAATGCACCTCTCACTCATCAAGTTCCTCTTCCATGCAAGCAAAAGCTATCTATAGTTAATTGATCAAAGCTTCAATTGACTATTTGTTGAAGTCAGGCTTATCTCCTAGTCATCTCATGCATTCAATGATCCAACTCAGGTTCAAGTTCAATCAAAAGGCATTTTCTTCTTTGGCTATTGGCATAACATTCCATGCAAGAGTTTGACTTGGGCCCACCTCATCCCTTCTACACTAACATTGAATTTCATGCACACTTCAATTTTGGAGTTAACTAGTCTTGTACTTTGTTTAGTTGATAAGTCATGCATGTGCTCTTGTTTATCTTGTTGAAGGCTTTCAACATTTTTAGTAGTTTAAATGGAGTTCTAAATTTATTTTTGGCATTGATTTCATAAAAAAGAGATTATTCTCTTATTTCAGGTAGTTTAGGTGGAGTTTATATTTAGAGATTGGCATAGCATCACGCATGATGTATGTTTTGACTCAAACTTGGGCTCTCCATCATTTTCAAATTTAAAAATCTTTTCATGCAAGGCATAAGACAAAAATAGATTTTATTTGAAGGCTGTGATAGCAAAAGTTGGATTGAGTTGACCTCTTCTTCTATTTTCAGTGCCAATCTCTTACCTGTTGTATACTTTTTATATATAAGTTGGCTTTACAGCCTTGAAATGTATCCTCATTTTAGAAAGACCATACTCTACCAAAAATTTGTGTTGTGTAACATTTTTAGATTAATAGAAGGATAGTTTTTAGACTCCAAGGTGCTGGTATAGTGTATATATGTCAGTGATTTGCATATGTGATATAATTTTCTTCCTTGTCAAGTCCTGATTCTTACCTAGTTACTTGTTGATCAGATTATATAGGTTATGTTCTATGTTTAGTATCTTTTGGCTGAAGATATAGTGGATATAAGTGGGTAGTTAGTGCCTTGACTCAGGCTTATTCCATAATTTCCCTCAACCTTTGATCACAAGATATAATCTTTTCATGAAATACTGATGCATAGGGGTCAACTGGGGTTAAAAATTTAGTTTGTTTATTATCTGATCAGTGTTTTTAGAAGCTCAAATTATGTGGATCAATCAAAGTTTAGGTGTATCACCATCATTAAATAGGATTTTCTTTCAAGTTTCTTTTCTTTTCCTTCTCCCCTTTTTCCCCAACAGTTTGTAGCATAGAGTAGAGGTCCTAATTGATACACCAAATGGAGCTAGCACTTATAATCTAGAGATTCACTCCACCAATTAGGCCACCCACAACGTAAGATTATTTCCATGTTTCAGTAGACTGTGAAGGCTTGAAACTGCCTTCACAAGGGTGTGAGTCTGATTGATAACAATTTTTGTCATGCTTGGTGGGATAAGCAAATAGATTTTTACGTATCTGAAGAAAGTCTAGAGCTAAGGAGAAGTGTTTGCAGTAGAAGAGACTATCTATCTTCATCACAAGCTAAAGATTCTTCAAGTTGCAGAGTTCATAGCATCATTTCAGTAATTATTTCATGTGAAAGGTTACCACAAGGTCAGAAAGTAAAGGTATTCCTTTTGAATTTATATCATAGAAGAGATCAAGGTTTAGGAGGGCAAATCCATATCCTCAAAAGATAGATTTATCCATTGATCATCCTATTGTTCTAAGCACTACAATCCCCAATATCCAAATAGCCATTAGAAGCCAAGTGTTTGTTCCATTCAATAGAGGCAGCCCACTGAATTTAGCCTAGTTTGATGACATTCCTATATCTTCCCTCAAGAGTATCACATTCTTCTCAGGAGAAAATCAAACAACCCCTATTGAGCATATCTAAGAGGTGGCTAATCTCTATTCAGTCCATAAAGTTGTTGAAAATAATGTTGCTATCATATTTCTTATTGCTTCCTTCAAAGGAAAATCATTGTAATGGTATATAAATCTCCCACTAAACTCCATTTTTATTTGGGATGAATTGGGTGCAACTTAGTCAAGTAATTTGAGGATAAATCTGATCACCTATCTTTAGTTGAGAAATTAACTATCATAAATAGAGCTCCTCATGAGTTCATGTCTAATTTTAACCTCATATTCTAAAAGGCATGGACCAAAATACCTATGTTGATAAGGCCATCCCCTGAATATGCATTTTTATACTATTTGAAATCCCTTAATTTTAACATTAGTGTGATGATATAGTCAATGGGTGGTACTACCTTGCCATATGCTTATGAGGTTGCAATAAGGGCAGAAAATAGTTTGATACAAGCTAGTAAGCTTTTTCTAAGGCCTCCAATGCCTATATTCCTAGAATTGAATAATGTACCAGCCCCTTAAATTCCATCTTTAGCTCCTATTCCCTCACCTCAAGCTCAAATTTTAGCCCCCACTAGTCAAGCTAGTAAGATAGGAGAGTTGAAAAGCTTGGTATAATCCTTTGGGAATGAAATAGTGTAGCTCAAAAGGTAATAATTTTATGTTAATAGGCCCTATCAATAACAAAATCAGACCACCAATCAACACTTCAAAGATCAAAGGCCTCCTTATCAAGGTTTTAGAGAGAATAGACCACCTTATCAAACATAAGGAGCTATAACTCTAACTAGGCCATATGTTTCCCTTAATCCTAATGCTCCCTCAAATTCAAAATCCATTGTTCCCACCCCACCTCAAAACAACTTGATGCAGGATTCAGATTGGCAGTCCTCAAATCTCAATGATGCTCAAAACCAAGCCTTGGTATCACAAAACATCACTATGCCACAAATGACACAAGAAGATTTTTATTTTCAAGGATGTCAGTACCAGGATACAAGTTTGGCATCACAAAGAGATACTCAACAATTTCAAAGGAAACTTGATGCTGTTAATGTAAATTGGCAAGTGGATGATCATGTTGCTTTTACTTAGGGTGTTGAAACTAACAATATGAGTGGTCAAGTTATAGCTGTAACTAGAGCTAAAAGAAGATCCATTGATGAACTACAAGAGGTGAAAAATATTTAAAGTGCTCATAATATTATTTCTAAGATGACAAAAGAACAACTTGATGCCCCTACAACATAGAAAAATTAGAATATAAAGGTTAGTAAAGTTCATTGAATACCCCTAGTTTGTGAGCAGCCAGTTCTTCAAAAAATGCAACCTAAGGTTGGTGGATCTCAGTTAAATATAGTGGATTATATGAAGAATTCTAATATCATAATTAGCATGTGGGATTCTCTTTCCATTCTAGGATAAAAAGATATGCTCATCTAAGAGCTTTAAGCTCTTAAATTGTCTCCAAAATTGGTTGACAAAGGAGTTATCTTAACTAATTTAGATCAGCCAACTAAGCAAAAAGTAAAATAAGTAAATAAAATGGAAAAATTAGATAGAAATGAGGTAAAAATAAATAAAACTCCTCCTTTCTACCTTTATTTGATAGTAGGTGATACTTTGGTTCATAATTGTATGGTGGATAGTGGAACTAGTAGTATAGTCATGTGTAAACAGATTGCAGACAAGCTCAACCTTGTTTATGAACCAAAAAATAAGGGGGTATTTCAACTATATGGGTCACCAAAAAATATGGTAAGCATCATCAAAGATCTGAAATTGACATTACATGGTTGTCTCAATGTTACTATTTAACAAGATGTTGTTGTGGTAGATTTGCCTCCTTACTTTGCTATGTGCCTTTCAAGGGACTTCACCTCAAAGATTGGGGGATATTTGTAAATTAATTGGACTTATTTTTTATTTAGAACCAAATATGGTACCAAGGTAATGATTCATTTTGAACTTATTACACGTTTCCATATGGAACCATATATGCCAAGTTTTGTAAACACTAACTGTATCATCTCGGATGATTTTCTAGAAACCCGTGAAGTAAAAAATAGATCACCTTTGGACGGAGTTATACATTTTTTTCTTGATGAGTGGGCTTATAATTTACATGATCATGATCCTTATAATCTTATTAAATAAGTACTTGTTGTGTATTGCCTTCATGAGAGTGATGCACCAATTCTAGCCATGGTTAAGGATGATGAGTCTAGTGAAGGTCTATGGCAATTATACTTTGATGGATCAAGGAATAAGCATAGAAAAAAAGTTGGAATGATGTTAGTTTCTACAAAAAATCAAATGTAGTTATCTTCTATTAAATTTTAGTTTGGTTATTCAAACAATACTGCTGAGTATGAAGCACTAGTTCATAGTTTGCAGTGGGCTAGGAAGATGAAAGTCAACACCTTACAAGTTTTTGGTGATAGTGAACTTATAGTTCACCAAGTAAGAGGTTTGAATATATGTAAAAATTTGTTTCTTAGGTCTTATAGACATATAATATGGGACTTACTTGAAGATTTCCAAGCTTTTAACATTCAGTCAATACCAAGAGGTGAGAATAAATATGTTGATAAGCTGGCTGCTGTTGGGGCACAATTTAGTATCCCAGCTGATGTAAAAAGTGAAAAAATTTGGTCACATATAAATGTGGTTATAAGGCCTTTTTTTCCAAATAATCATAAAAATTGGCAAGTGTTCGAAGATGATAGTCAAATTGTGAGATTCTTATAAGAAGAGGCTAAGTTTTCTTCAAGAAACCAAGGAAAACATTTGCAGTAGTATGGTGATGAATTTGTGTAACTGAAAACAAATAAGCTGCCCAAGGTATTGTTCACACTTGAGAATATTTTTAGTGGTGAGGATGAGTTAAGGAAAGATAAGTCATCCTTGTCAACAAAAGAAGAACACTATGCCAATGTAGAGATTACAACTAGTAAGATTTTAAAGTTGGGTAAGGTATGCACTCCTTCACAAAAATAAGCTTTCATTGAGTTATGCATAAGTTTTGTTGATATATTTGCTTAGAAATATAGTGATCTCAAGGGGTTTAACCCAAGTCTAGCTTAACACACCATTGAGTTAGAAGGTAAAACTAAACCAATAAGACAAAGATAAAGGCCCATCAACCGTAATCTTGAGCCTTTGATGAGAGCTAAGCTTTACAAGATCATAGAATCAACTATTATATTTCCAATCAAACACTCAACTTGGGTGGCAAATCTTGTCCTAGTACGAAAAAATAATGGTGAGATTAGATTATGTGTTGACTTCCATTATTTGAATAGGGCTTCACTTAAAGATCACTATCCATTGCCATCAAAGGAACAAATTTTACAGCTAGTTTTAGGTTCATATAGGTTTTCTTTGTTGGATGGATATAGTGGCTACAATCAGATTTTGGTCAAAGAAGAGGACCACTTTAAGATGGCCTTCACAATCAAGTGGGGGACATTTTCATATAGAAAGATGCCATTTATTTTATCCAATGTTGGAGAAACATTTCAAAGAGTCGTGGCTATGGCATTCCAAGGCCTTCTTAATAAGTTTGTACTTGTTTGTTTGGATGTTATAACACTATTTTCAAAGAATACAAGTGATCACATGGTTCATCTCAAGTAAGTATTTGAAAAGTGTAGACAATTTAGGATATCTTTAAATCTCAAAAAGTGTGTCTTCTTGGTTCATGAAGGTAAGCTCCTTGGCCATGTGGTTTAAAAGTTTGATTTAAGCATAGATTCTAAAAGGGTAGACTCCATTCTTGCAATCTTCTTGCCTAAACACAAAAAATCTATGCAAAGCTTCTTTGGGAAAATCAACTTCATAAGGAGATATATTTCAAATTTTGCCATTTTAGCTTAAGCCACTTACAACCATGCTAAATAATAATTAGAGCTTCAACTAGTCCAAAGAAGGAGTAAAGATTTTTGAAGATATTAAGAACGCCATAGCTAGTGATCCTATGCTTATAAATCTAGATTTCATAAAAGATTTTATTTTCTATACATATGCTAAAATGGACTCCATTTTAGGCATTCTTATGCAGCAAAATCATGAGGCTTTGGAGCAGCCACTAGCCTTCTTTAGTAAAGGCTTGGAAGAATATGAAACAAGGTACTCTTATTGAAAAACATGTACTTTTAGTTATAAGATCTCTTAAAAAATTTAAATACCTATTGTCTAATAATAAGGTACACCTAAGGGTTCCTCATCCAAGCATCAAGAAGTTCCTTTTGAATAAAGATATAAATGAGAAGAGAGTTGTTTGGATAACCAAGGTAATGGATTATGATGTGTAAATTAAGGTGACAAAGCTGATTAGAGGTAAAAGACTTTATGAGCATCTAGTTCAAGACTTGCAAGAGACTAATGAGGTTATTTTGATGTCAAATGATGAAGAGGTTACATCTGGTCTTACCTCACCTTCCAACTGGTTTCATGACTTGGTAAGCTATCTCCAAGATGGTATTTATCCCTCTCATCTAAGTGCTTCAAAAAGAAGATATTTTAGATTGAAATCAATTCCATTTTTGGTTGTTGATTGTGTTTTGTTTAAGAAAGACATCAATGGCATGTTGCTAAGATGTATTGAGCCAAGCCAAACTCAAAGATTGCTTGAAAAATTTAATGATGGATAGGTGGAGTAAATTTTTATACAAGAACTATAAACCTTAAGATCATGAGAGGTGGGTACTATTGGTCTAGTATATTTGGTGATTGCCATGCATGGGTTAGGAAGTGCAAACAGTGTGGTATGTTTGTAGGAAAAGTGAAACTTTCAACCTTACTTCTTCAACCAATTATGGTGGATCAGCCCTTTGTCTAATGGGGATTGGAATTTATTAGTCTCATAAATCCTCCTTCAAGTTTAGGACATAAATGGATTCTAACTGCTACAGATTACTTCACATGTTAGACAGAAGCAGTGGCATTGAAAGAAGCAAATGAAATCAATGTTCTAGATTTATATGAAAGTTTTATTACTAGATTTGGAGTTCCTTCAAATATTATTTATAGTAATGCAATGGATTTTGTGGGAATTAGGATCAGCCAATGGGCTATCCAACATGGAATTTATCTTAGCACTTCATCAAACTATTATCCACAAGGCAATGACCTTGTTGAGTCAACAAATAAGAACCTATTGAAGATCATAAGAAGGACTATTGAAGATAATTAGAGATCATGGAATCTCAAGTTGAAGTTAGCTTTATGGGTTGGTAGGAATCACTTATAAAAGATCAATAGCCAACTCTCTATATAAGCAGGTATATGGTAAGGAAGCAAGGTTACCCATTTATCTTGAATTTTTTGCTTTGAAACTAATGCATCAGCTTGAGTTATTGGAGAATGAGCCTATGGATATCAGGTATTCTGAGGTTATGGAGCTGGAAGAGATAAGAAATAAATCCATGCAAGCCATGGAGATTCATCAAACACAAGTGAAGAGAGCTTTTGACAATGGAGCTTTTTCATGAAGTTTTAAAGAAGGAGATTTGGTCCTCAAGTGGGATGAGGATAGAGCTAAACCAGGAAGGCACACAAAGTTTGATTCCCTTTGGAGTGGAACATACATAATATCTATTTGTAAATCCCACAATGCCTTCTAACTTGCAAAGATGGATGGTGACGAGCTTCCAATCCCAGTAAATGGGATACATTTAAAACATTACTACTGAAGAGCAAAGTTCCTTATACATAGTTTATTTTGATTTCCTCCAAGTGCTATTCAAGCACATTAGTTTAATTTTATTTTGTCCCAAATAAGTGCTTGTTTGCACATTTGATTTTCTTAGTTAGGTTTCCCTTCTTTGTGTGTTTTCCTTCTTATTTTGGAGGATGAAGGTTGTTTTATTTTAAATTAAAGGTTGTACTTGCAGTCATGGACTAGATTTTTTATTGTTTTATGAGTTTAAATGTCATTTATATGGTTTGATTCTCAAGCATAATAGGCATGCTTCCCAATTGAGTCACCAAAATGTTGACAATTTTGACCTTGCAAGTCAAATTTCCACCCTTATCATTTGAAGCTTTTCATATCATTTCCAATTTGATTTTGTTCAGAGCAGTTTTAAAGGGACAGTCAGAATAGTTTAGGTTTTCACAAGCAAAAGAAATACTTTAGGCTTTTATAGAAGGAAGACTTTAGGTTTTTTTATAAGTATCATAATTGCTTTGGGATTTTTGTTTGAAACAACTTTTTTGAAAGATCATCACACAGTTTCTCGAAGGACACTTTCAATTTCCCCAAGGACACTTTCATTTTCCTGAAGGACACTTTCATTTTCTTAAGGGACACTTTCAGTTTCCCAAAGGACAATTTTAGTTTCCCAAAGGACACTTTCATTTTCCTGAAGGACACTTTTAGTTTCTTGAAGGACGATTTCATTTTACCAAAGGGCACTTTCATTTTCCCAAAGGACACTTTAACTTTCTCGAAGGGACAATTTCAAGAAGGCTTTAACATTTTTTTAAAACACACTTGCCCTTCGGGAAAGTCATTTCTAAGAAGTCCAAGAGGACAGTTTTAAAAAGGCTCAGAGGTTCATTTTGAGAAAACTTGAAGGGAACTTTCCCTTAAGGAAATTCCATTATCAAACTCCAAAGGGACACACAAAAAGTCTGAAGGGTACATTTCCTTCGAACAAATTGGCATGACAGTTTTTTGAAGGGCAAGTGGACAAATACAATTTTGATGAAGGGGAATTTACAAGGGTTTTGAGGATAAGATTTCATTTGGAATTTTTTTCTGAAGGAAATAAACAAAGCCAAAATCCTAAAGATATAATTCCTTCAGAATTTTTGTTTGAAGGAAATGGACCAATCGAAAAAGCCAAAGGAAAGGCACAAGAAGGAAAATGCCACAAACATTTTGTCTGAAGGCAAAGAGATGGACAAAAAGTCTGAAAGAATTCTTTTGGACAAATTTTTTGAAATAATTCTTTCAGAAGATTTACCTACAGAATTATTTAGAGCGAATGGACTAATCAGAAAGGATGAAGAGACAATTCCCATAGACAATTTATCTGTGGGAAAATGATAAAGATAAAAACCTAAAGATATATTTCTTTCGAACTTTTTTTTTGAAGGAAATAAACAAAGTATAAAGCTTGAGGCAAAAATAAATTATGAAAGAATTAGAAAAAAGAAATAGCCACAGATAAATAAATGTCAAAGAAATACATGCACAAAAGCAAAGAGACTGAAAGCATTAGATCAAGAAATTACCATAACGAAGACAAGGAGTTCAATATAAATGCACATCTCATCATCAATGTCCTCTTCCATGAAATCAAAGGCTATCTATAGTTTATTGGTCAAAGCTTCAATTAACTATTTGTTGAAGTTAGGCTTATCTCCTAGTCATCTCATGCATTTAATGATCTAACTCAACTCCAAGTTCAATCAAGATGCATTTTCTTCTTTGGCTATTGGCATAACATTCCATTAAAGTGTTTGAATTGTCAAACTTGGGCCCACCTCATCCCTTCTATGCCAACATGGAATTTCATGCATGCTTTAGTTTTGGAGTTGACTTGTCTTGCACTTTATTTAGTTGACAAGTCATGCATGTGATCTTATTTATCTTGTTGAAGGCTTTCAACATTTCCAATAGTTCAAGTGCAGTTCTAAATTTAGTTTTAGCATTGATTTTATGCAAAGAAAATTATTCTCTTATTTTAGGTAGTTTAGGTGGAGTTTATATTTGGAGATTGGCATATCATCATGCATGATGTAAGTTTTGAATCAAACTTGGGCTCTTCATCATTTTCAACACCAAAGAGCTTTTCATGTAAGGCATAAGACAAAAATAAAGTTTATTTGAAGGCTGTGATAGCACAAGTTGGATTGAGTTGACCTCCTCTTCTATTTTCAACACCAATCTCTTGGTTGTATACTTTTCCTATATAAGTTGGTTTTTTAGCCTTGAATTTATCCTCTTTTTGGCAAGACCATACTCTGCCAAAAATTTATGCTATGTAGCCTTTTCAGATTAATAGAAGGATAGATTTTAGATGCTAAGATGATGGTATAGTGTATTTATGTCAGTGATTTGCATATGTGATATAATTTTCTTCCTTGTCAAGTCATGATTCTTATCTAGTTACTAACTGATCAGATTATGTAGGTTATGTTATGTGTTTAATATATTTTGGCTAAAGTTATAGTGGACATAGGTGGTTGGTTATGCCTTGAATCAGGTTTATTTCATCATTTCCCTCAATATTTGATCATAATATAGAACCTTTTCATGAAATACTGATGTGTAGGGGTCAATTAGGGTTAAAAATTTAGTTTGTTTATTATCTGATCAATGTTTTTAGAAGCTCAAATTATGTGGATCAATCAAAGTTTAGGTGTATCACCATCATTAGATAGGATTTTATTTCAATTTTCTTTCCTTTTCCTTCTCCCCTTTTTCCCTAATAGTTTTTAGCGTAGAGTAGAGGTCCTAATTGATACACCAAAGGGAGGTAGCCCTTAGAATCTAGAGATTCAATCTACCGATTAAGCCACCCATAACCTAGGATTATTTCCATGTTTTAGTAGATTGTGAAGGCCTAAAACTACCTTCACAAGGGTGTGAGTCTAATTGAGAACATCTACCATCATCCAGATTGATCCTTACATCTCCTTTTCCCATAACATCCAAATAGTGATCATCACCCAAGTAAATAGATCCTCCATTATAAGGATGGTATCCAATAAACTAATCTCTATGTGGAGACATGTGAAATGATACTCCTGAGTCCAATACCCATGTATTTGAAAGTGATGTACTATTACTGAGGTAGAATTCTTCTTGTGTGCTTTCTTCCTCTAAATTTGTAGTGTTGGCTTTAATGGAAGGTGGATTTTCTTTTCCATCCTTATTTTCCTTCTTTAATTTCCAACAATTCTTCTTCATGTGGTCTGACTTTCCACAGTGATAACATTTTCCATTACATCCTTTAGAATTTGATTTGGAAGGTTATCTTCCATGATTTCTCCTCTCACTAGATCTCTATCTTACAAATAATTATTCATTATTTGAGGATGCACCAGAAGACTTTCTTCTCATCTCCTCTCCAAGTAGATCTACAACTATATCTTTAAAATTAAGAGTGGATGATGATCAATTAATGATATTCATCACCACATGATCCTAGTTATCAGGAAGTGAGCATAACAAGGTAATGGCCTTACCTTCATCCTCCATCTTCACACTGATGGAGACTAGTTTTCTAAAAATGGTGTTGAGCTCATTTAAATGCTTAGCAATGGATGGATTCTCCTTCATCCTCAAACTGTAAAGCTGCTTCTTCAGGAAAACTTTTTTTGTTGTTGAATTTATCTGATACAACTTGTTTAGTTTCTCCCACAAAATTTTTGTAGTATTATCCTCAATAATATTGAATAGCATAGAATCTTCAAGACACAAATGAATGGTAGAAATAACCTTTCTATCCATCTTGATCTAGTCTTTATTTGTCATACTATTGGGCTTGATTTCAAACCCCTTCAAGGCTAAAGCTTGGTCATTCTACACCAATAAATCCTTGACCTTCATCTTCCATAAGGATAAATTCTTGCCATCAAACTTCTCAACTTCAAATTTGGTTACTCCACCTGTCATTGTTGTATCTCCTTATTTCACACAACACCCTGACTCAATAGAAAACACTCACAAAATATTTTTTCAAAGAGCCTAGCTTTGATACCAGATGTTAGGAAATAATCCAAAGTCTATGCAATAAAATAACTGTGGAAATAAAAACTACAAAATCAAATGACAAGAGTAACACATTACACAAAGAGCTTATGTGGAAACCTTGTAAGATGCAAGGAAAAACCATGGGGCAAATGGTAATTGTATCTTTGTATTAAATTCAAAAATCTACAACAAGTCTTCCTTTTCAACACACTCTCCTTCTTACAATGCTATCTTTCAAGCATACAAGATTTTCAAAGCTATTTTTACAAACTAGAAAATAATGACTTATTTTCTCAAATTTCCACCACACACTAAACATTCTATCAAATGTTCTCATTTAATAGAATTACAATGACTTATGGATGAATAAAATGAAGGAGAGAGAATAAAAATGCACCACACCCATGTGGCAACACTATTCATCATGTGAACTTCCTCATGTAAGTCCAAAACATGAAGAAATTGGATGATGTCATCATCTACCTTTACTCCAATAAAGACAAACTTGCTTCCTAAGCCAAATAATTAAAAATTCTTTGCCTTTTGACTTAGTTAATTTGATTCCCAAGCCAAACAAATGTGACTTTAGAAAATGGCATCCCATTTCCTCTCTCCTCACTTTTCAACAAAGCAAGATGCTCTGTGGGTCATGCCATGTGCCACTCATGCCACCTCACATGTCCAGTCACCTAGGTTCTACCATGGGCCGACCACTTGGGCCCCACTGTGGGCCCCGCTGTCATGCCACATGTGAATAGTGATAGATGAATAATAATTGTTAATAGTGACTTCACATATACTAACAAAAGAGATGATTGGGAGGATCAAATTCATTTATTCTTATGGTCATATAAGATAAACTATAAGTGTGCAACAAGTTTCACTCTATTTTAATGATTTTATGGATCAAAAGTAGTCATGATAATGGAATACATAGTTCTTAGTATACAAGTTGTAATGTTCATGTGACTAGGAGATCAAGATTATCTAAAGACAATATTTATGGATTTAACTTGGATGGAAGAAACTAGGAAAAGAGAAAAATGGACATAGAAGTCAACAAGCAATGCCAAAAGTGTGGCCTAATTACAATCTAGAATCTAAATAATTTTACCCAAAACAAGTAGCATTTATATATGATAGTATAATTTGGGAATTTACAAGGAAGATGCACAACCAATGGAAATGACCTTACATGATCTATAAAGCATCACATCAAGGAAAATTGTTGTTAAGGGATCTTCATGGAACCATTTTTCTAGGATGTGTAAATAGTTACCGGATTAAGTTTTGCCATCAATAATCTCTATCATACATCATATAAAAATCATAAATAGTGTTAAGTAGCATCATGTAGACTAGGATTTTCATTTAATGTTTTTTTTTTGGTCTATAGTGTAGATATAAAGTGTGATATCTATATCACAAGCATCATAACTAAGTTGGAAAAGTTAAAGTTGAAGAGTATGACAAGGAAATAAACCCAACACATAATGAATGACATCATGAAAATTCAAAATGGGGGTCATTAAATAAGTATGTTAATGAGGAATTGACAAAAAAGTATAGAGGAAGGATAATCAATGGTCATTCAAAAAATCATTAACTATGAGACACTTAGAAGATTGCATCTTTCCCAAAGTAGATCGAGTGTTAGAATTAGGGTGTGTACAATAAAAAAAATGACAAGGGAAACTACGGTGTGTAACATCAACAAATCATGTCATCCAAACTAATGTCCAATTCTTTTAGTCATTGAATCACCAATGCTAAATCATAATTAATTTATTATAATTAATTCAACAAGTAAAACAATGTGTGGACAACTCAACACATTCAAAGTGATGCATCAGATAGATTAAAGTGGTAAAAGTTATATAAACAAGGGAATGTAGAACACATTTCCATTAAACACCTTTACAAATAATATCCTTTTGTGATTTGCTCCTAATTCACTCATCTTCATGTGGACTTGTCACTAGCACAAATTTTATCCAAATTTATCATTCAAAGGATACTAGAACATCAACCATGGATCACTCATAATTTTTTATTCCCCTCACTAATGCACAAATGGAAGAGATTGGGATTGGTATTTCACTCAAATAAATAAGGTACCATGATCCATACCCTTTCAACTTCATTGACACAACATAAGCTAGTTTGTTCATCTTGGATCAACTAGAAGTAACATGACTAGGAACCCTAACATTGAAACATTGCTTTTGAGGAATGGATGTAGATTGACTTATAAAATTTATAACCTTTATCAAACTAAATGAGGTTATGATGACACTTCTCAATTGTTAAAATGAGGTTTCTATTAATTTATCACAATATGTGACTATTTGTATCAAAATAACCACCATGGCACAAACAATAGGACTAATTATGAGGGGAAAATCATTGGCCCCTTACAAGAAAAAGAGCCCAACAATCCATTTAGATACAAGGATAAATATATTAGGGAATCTAGGGAGATCCCTATAGACTATGTAGAGTATGTTCTAGTGTGCATTCTCTTTGAATGCATTACAAATAGCTTTTGGTAGACCATAAAAAGTATGAAGCATGCCACAAAAAGGGTAATCAACATCATTTACCGCATGATATATCTCAATCAATATTTCAACTACCTAGAATTTTTGGTCTCCAAACTCATCATGAATATTGAAAACATAGTAAATAGGACTATCAGAGTTGAGTCCATGGTTTGGATAAGTCAAATGCATGAATAGAGTAAACACATGAGCCAATAAAGTGCACAACATGAAATAGTTGAAAGTAAATGAAATACACAAGTGAATATTACACAAAATAGGAGAAAAAAGACCAATCTTCAATTCACCCTAACATTGCATTGAAATGAGGTACATTTATAAGTAGGTTGAGTGGACTGGTAATTCACTAGACAACTTGAGTGGTAGGCTCATCCTCCATATTTTTAGAGGGTACTAGGGGAACACTAGTGGGTTAGAGGCCTTAGTGGTGTAAGTGCTTAGGAAACCAAGTGGAATAAAGACCCCATCCACCCACTAAGTGACCCCATGTACTCAAATGTGCATAATGATGTAATACATAAGCCTAATTAGCTTTTTTGTCCTCATTATCCACCTAAGCTAGGTAAAAGTACAAAGAGGATTAAAAAACCATGCAAGGGTAAAACCTCTACACTAACATCCCATTTTAACCACAACTTAGGTGGGCAGTGTGAAAAAGTGGGTCCCGATAACTAGGACTGATGAGGTACCCACATACAAATATATATCTCATAAAGCAGAGAAAACCCTATTGGAAAAACTCCCCCCTAAAAGAGATACATGGAAGAAGTGAAGAGGCTAGATGCCCCCCTAAAGATGATGTTATTGCTGATGTAGACAACACCCCAATAATAGATCATAAATGAATGAACTTTCTCTTAGTGAAGGGTTTGGTAAGGATACCTGCAACCTGCTCTGAAGACTGGTAGAAACTCAAGTCGATGACCCAACCATGAATAAGCTCCCAAATAAAATGCATTTGAATCTCAATGTGTTTAGTTCACTAGTGTTGAACTAGATTATTTCATATTTTTATAGTACTCTGGTTTTCACAATAGATGATGGTGGGATGCCTGATAAGAATGCCAAAATTGAATAAAATCCCCTAATGCCAAATAGCCTTAGTAGTTGTGTTAACAACTCTCTTATACTTTGCCTCTATGGAAGATATAGCAATAGAATTTTGCTTCTTGCTAGACCAATTGATAGGAACAAAACCCAAAGAAAAATTATAACCTAAATTGGACTTAAGATTTTGAGTATCACTAACCCAATCTAAATCTCTAAAACCAACTAAGTCAACTTGTATGCCAAATGTGTATTAAATCCCAAATCTATAAGAGCCCTGAATGTAGTTTAAGATCCTCTTATCTGATTTCTAGTCTATTTGATGGGGTTTCTACATGAATCTAGAGACAAGTCCCACTACATAAGAAAATTTAGGCCTAACATGAGTCAGATAGATGAGGATACCAATAAGTTATCGATATTGAGTGGCATATACCAAAGGTGTAGAATAGTAAGCTTCAAGCTTGACTCCTAATAGAAAGGGAGTCCAATATGGCTTATAATCAACCATATGAAACCAAGCCAAATATCGAGAGCATACTTGGGATGTGCAAGTGAAATCCCTAAATTAGATTATGAAATATTGAAGCTAAGGAAGTAGCATAGAAGATCCAAGTTTGTCATGTCAAATCTATCCTATAGATCTATCTTCATCATTGTAATAGACAATGAGGAACTCTTGATGATAAAAATATCATCAACATCAAAGACCAATATCAATAAAGAATCATCCTATCAAAAAAATTATACATTTGGGTCTAAATGACACCTAGTGAAACTTGAAGTAAGGAGGAAGGAATCCATCTTGGCTTACCAAGCCCAAGGGGACTGTTTGAGGTCATAGATGGATTTTATAAGTCTAAAAACTAAGGACGAATCCTAAAAAAACCTAAGTGGTTACTCCATATAGATATCCTCCTTAAGGCCTCCATGAATAAATACACTCTTCACATCCATCTAGTGCACATCCCAACCATGTGATGTGGCTATAGCTATTTTGAGTTAGATCGAAGTCATCTTTGAAATAGGTGAAAAGGTCTCTAAGTAATCACTGTTGGCTACCTATGAAAACCATTGGTGACTAATCATGCCTTGTATTTATTGACCGACCTATCTACTACAAACTTAGTCTGATATATCTACCTACATCAAACCATCTTCCTTCCCTTAGGAAGTGAAGTCAAATCCCAAGTGTGATTTTTGATTAAGGAAGAATATTCTTACTACATAGCACTATCCCACTCAGATATGCTAGAATCCTCTTGAAATGTTTATGGATCTAAAACTAAAGCAAATAAGACACGTGGACCACTTTGATAATCTGCCCAAGTATTTATATCATCTATTGGATCCATTACCCAAGTGTCTTCTAAAGTGTCTACCTAGTCTAAAGGGGCCCAAATGTGGGTGAGTCAGGTGTTGAATTATCATCTAAAACATGACTATAGGTGGATGTAGAATACTCCCCATCACTACTCTCACTATTAGAACTTGAACAAGAAGAAGACCCTAGCTCAATAACCTACTCTGGATGATCTGATTCAAAAGAAGAATAATCAAGTCTAAGTGAATCTAGTGACGGATAAGAAGTGTCAAGTGTTGATTCTTTGGGACTCTCTTGAAATCAAATGCTTTTCTCTATGAATAACTCATGTGTGGTTAGATGTAGAAGGAAATACCCCTTGACACCATTTGGATAACCTATGAAGATGCAAGGCTTAGATTGTGGTTCCATAGATTTATGTTTTTTATTTGGTATAAATGTTATAGATAGATATCTGAAAAATATAGAGTTCTCAACTTCATGTTTCCTTTCATGCTAAGATTTAAATGGAGTTATGCCTTTGAAAGCTTTTTGAGGAAACCTATTCTGAATATAGCAAGCACAATTAATAGCTTTAGTCCAATACTAAGTTGCCAAGTACCTAGAGTGAATCATATGGCTATCCATCTATTTCAAGGATATGTTCTTATGTTATGTAAATCCATTCTATGATGGACTGTAAGTTACTATCTACTAAAAATCAATCCTCTCTGTGGTGTAAAATTTCTCAAATCTGTCACTAACATATTCACCTTCATTGTCAGGTCGAAGAACCTTGATGGATTTCTCAGATTATTTCTCAACAAGTGTTTTGAATTATTAAAAATATTCAAACACTTAAAACTTTTGATCAATAAAGTAGACCCATGTATATCTTGAGAAATCATCAATGAAAGTGAGAATGTACGTAGCCCTTGTAAAAGATAGACTAAGAAAAGGCCTAAATACATCATTGTGTACTAATTCTAATGTTTGTGAATCCTTAAAAGCTTTGCCTTTGTCAAATTTTTCTTTAGGATACTTTCCAAGAGATCAAACCTCAAAAATTTTCTTAGATAATTAGACTCGAGGCAAGCCTATGACCATGTTATTTTTGCTAAGTTATTCAAGTTAGAGGTAGTTAAGGTGGCCAAACCTCTCATGCCATAATTTTCTAATTCCATCTGAATGAGTCAACAATGTTGTCAAAGAAGAATCAAGTGAAAAATGTGAGAAGGTGTATAACCTATCTTGGTGATATACCCTACCCACTACTATTATAGAATCACTATGCAAATCCCTGATGATAATTGAATCTGGTAGAAACTCAACCCTCATGCCTTTATTGATATGAGTGATTTGATACATGGATAGGAGATTGGTTGAAAGATAAGGAAAACTTAAAACATTATTGAATGTTCCTCCTATTTCAATAGTCCCTCTCCGTATAGCTAGTATAAAAGTGCCATCACCGATACTGATAGAAGACATGCTACAAGGCTCAAAGGAAAAAAACTCAATTAGTGAAGATCCCATGTGGTGAGAATCACCCAAGTCAATAACCCATGAATATGCTAAAGTTGTAACTAATACAAGAGCCTTGCCCTTTTCTTTCTCTTTCCCCTTGTCCTTTGACTTAGTAAAATATTAGGTAGATGAATTTTGCTTGATGGAGTCAGGAACACCTATGTTGTTCTTCTCTAGGAGATGAGTTAGGTGATATATTTTCTTATTCATGTACTTGTGTTCATCATGCCCATTTTTATTATAGTAGGCACACTTAACCTTCTCTTTCTTAGGTTTTTTTATTGGAAAAGGAGGATTCAGTATTGGTTTTGGCAAAGGTTGACTCTTTCTTCTTCTCGATCCTTATTATTATTCTTCTTCTCTTTGTTTAAAATCTTTTATTTCCCATTCCCAACAATTAAGTATTGAAGTTTTGTGGACTTAAATGTGCCCATCTAAATCAACTTGTCTTGCTCCCTAGTTAATTTGAAAATGAAAGCATATAAAGAGGGCATTCTCCATGCAATACCCAAAGCACTTTTAGTGGCATGGAAAGTAGAGACAAAGATTGAATATTTAGGACCTAGTTTAGAGAGTATAGAAAGAACAAATTGGTCATATTATTTATTTATCCCATATTATTTCAACTACAATCTCAAGGAATTGAACTTAGTGAAGAAATACTGAAGGGTGTCAAAGTTTCAAAGACTTAGACTAATGAGTTCATTCTCAAGCTCATGACCTCTCATCACATATTGCTCTCCAAATAGTTTACCTAGAATGGTACATACATCATGAGGTGATTTGGCAAGCTCTAAGTTAAATAAGATATTAGGTGCTACAAAAAGACATAATAGCCTATAGGCTTCATCACTATGGTTATACCACTTAACTATCTCTGCATCTATGCTAGGTTTAGTTTGATTACCCATGGTTATCCTATAAAAACCCTAACTCCTTAGAATTATTGTCATCTTGATTTTCCATTCGTGATAGTTAAAGGGAGTTAGTGGGTTGATTTAACTTGAATCCATTTTAGTACATAAAATGAGTTATATTAGTGCAAGTTATAGTATTTGTTTTTTTAGAAAATAGAGAATGCAAACACAATGGAAAGTGACTTAGAATAGTAAAGTACACCCCCTTTAACTGTGAAATGATGAACCCCCCTAAATGTTGAAAATGCATGCTCAAAATATGTCAGACTCAGTCAATAGTGCATCTAGAGAAATTAGTGTGAGTGTCAAAAAAGATAAATTTTTTAAAATAAGGAAGATGTCAAGCTCTATTGATAATGCATCTAAGAGAAGACTAGTACAAACAATGAGCAAGAGATAAAAAAATAATGTTATAAATGCGAGGGGGTTTGGACACTTGCCAAATTAGACCTCACCCTCCAGTCTTCATCTAGTGAGGCTATGAAGAGTTTTAAACAAACTATTATTGAGCATGTTATTTATATTAATTGATTGTCATTGATGTCAAGGTGATCTTAGTACATAATGCATTAATGATAAAGTGATAAGTTCTAAGTGAATTTGACAGTGCATATCATGTTTACAGGACTTTGGGATGGTAGATAATGTTGTTGATGTTATGTTCCTATTTTAGAGGTAATAAAAGGTGTCAAGAGTTTTTGGTGTACTTATTAAGGTGATTAATAATACTTTGGAATGATTGTGTGCTTGTCTAGATCATCCTTGTTCACTTGTCAAATCATGCTGAGTAGGTAGATTGATGACATCAACATTCACACATGTGAAGGTCTCAAGATAATTTTGCTATATGGATGGATTGCCCTATGAGAGTATATCATGTGGTCTAATTTTTAGGTCTTGAAATGATGTATATAAAAATTTATGGTAGTGTAGAGTTGGTCTCCCAGTCAGATTTCACTAGTTTCTATAGCCAAATTTGCAATATCAAGTGACTTTTATACAAAGGAAAATTAGTTAGTTGTATTTTGTTTATAAATTTTGATAATGGATGAATTTTATGGTGGTGTAAAAATAAAAATGGTATAGGACTTCAAGGAATATCCATAAAAAATTATTAGGAGGTTTGGATGGTTGTAAAATAACATTTATTGCATGCGAGAGTTGATTGTTGTTGACTATGTTTTTTTTTAATAAATCAGGGTGTAAAAACAATGATTGTAGAGGACAAAGTATTGATCAAATATTGTTGGTATAAAAATAAAAAATTAATTATAATCTATATAGATCATATTAAAAGTGATTTGGAGTTTTTACTATCCGTACAGGTGATGTTATTTTAGGTCAAAGTTGACTTTTGTTGACTATAATTATTACAAGTTTAAGTAAGCTTCTTTCAGGGGTGTTTATGACCCTTTAGAGGCTGAATAAAGGTATCTTATGGATTTTATGATGTTAATTAGGTATTTATATTTCCATACATGTGTGTATTTTACATGGAAAGTTTATATTATATTAATTTTAGCCTCTTTTGTGAAGACAATGTTTTTGGGCTAATTAAGCCTAATAGGTCTTTAAGACCTAATGTGGAAAATTATCATATATAATGTAGGTAAAGTTATTTAAGTGGTTTGGGTCATTTATAAGGGTCACCTGGACCATTGTGGCTTAAAGTGTTACATGAAGGTGAATTAGGTCTCTATGGGACCTATTGAAGGCTTGAGGGCTAAAAGAGGTTTCATAAGGTGAGCGAGTGACTTGAAAGTGTTGTATGACATGTTAAACATAAATATGGAGTGGAATAAATTGTGTTAAATTGTGTAAAATGGTTATATCTTTGGTTAAGGGCTATTGGTATCTAAGTGTAACATGTGGCCTAATGGTGGGCTAATTGCTTAGGTCTTGCTTAAGCCTACTATGTTGTTTTGAGCCATTTGAAGTATGGCTGACCTAATGCGTTGATGTTTATTGTATGTAACATGTTATAAGATATATTTTGATGTTTATATAAGTTGGAGAGAAGCTTTAAGGGTTAATTAAAGGGTTATGGCTGACCAAGATTGATTGGAGAAAGAATCATGTTTATGTAGTAGGCTAATTTGGCCTCATTGTGCTAGTTAGAGAATTGGGGTGTGAAATGAATAATATATGAATTTTCAGAAGGGTAAGAGGATATGAAAAATATAATAAAATCATGTTAAATATGTGACAATGGTCTAACCTTATTTTTTTCTAGTCATGAGCAAGTAATAAGATTTGTTTCAAGGCTATTATGCCTATTTTGCTTTGGTGATCTAGTATAAAGGTTTTGATCATTAAAGAGTGAAGCAAATGGAATGAGAGTTTTCATAAGTGTGTAAGGGAATGAAAATAATAATATTAACCTATTAAAATTGTCATGAATATTAGACAGTGGTGTTTAAGGTGGTGAGATAATTGGATTGCTTGTTTCAAAGCTAGATAGGTCTATTTGTATAGTTAAGTGATGTAGAAGAGGAAGAGGCTTGTATGAGGTAGAAAGGTAGGTTTATAGGTGTTAGAAAAATATAAGACCATAATCAAGTGTTTAATACATCAGATTAGAGGTGGAGATAATTTTTGAGGTGATTGAGTTGGTGCTTGGTCATCTAGGGGGTTGTAGCCTCCTTGCTAGTTGGTGCTAATTAAAGGTCAAGTGGGTGCTTGACTAAATTGAGGGGTGGGTGCTCCTTAATCGATTGGTGCTGATATAAATTGAAGAAATAGATTTATAGGATAGTAGTACAAATCTTGTTTCAAGTGTGTTTTCTCCCCCATGAGGGTTTCCCACATAATTCATGTGTTATGTGCTTTGATCTTACGTCATTTTCTTTATTCATTGAAATGAATGGTTTATATGATTCATGAATGATTATGTTGAATGGTTAAGAGTTTGAAGAATTGGAATCTAAGTTTATTTTATTGAATCAATGATTGATGCCACCTCTCAGTGATTGTATTTTCAACAATTGGTATCAAAACAGGTCCTTTAGGAAGGCTTGACAACTAGAAGGTGGTCCTTAAAGCATAAAACAACTAAGTAAATAAGGAAATAAAATCAAGAGTTGAGGTATATGGCCAAGGATTATGAGGATCAGATTTGTTCCTTGAAGAGTGACAAGGTCATGATGGATAAAGAGGTTGATAAGGCTATTAAGGATCTCAAATTCTAGTTAGAAGATGTTAATTTAAGGGTGAGTTTTATGGAGGCTTTTAAGGAGACGGTACGTATCTATAATTATAATATAGCCTTAGAAATCAAAAAAGATAAGATGAATATTCATGATCTTAAGAATCAGTTAGAGGATAAAAATTCAAGTTTGAGGGAAAATAAGTATGAGTGTGATCAATTTAAAACTGAGCTAGGACCCTTGAATGTTGAGCATGAGAAACTATTGGTCAAAATGAGCAAGTTTGAGCATGAGAAGCTAGTAGTCAAAATGAGTGAGGTTGAGAAAGAGAAATAAATTCAAGTCAATAAGGATGATATATTGAAAAATTAAGGTGAGAATACCAACAAGGCAACACAATTCCATGAGATTTGTCAATTCATCTCATAATCAATGTTATGTTTGTAATCAGTTTGGTCACATTGCAAGAGATTGCAAAAGTAGAAGTAACTTGTCAAAAGGAGATAATAGACATCATCAAGAAAAAAGGTATGAATGGTATTGTTTGTTTAAAATTTCATAGAGTTTGTCATATTGAAAAATATTGTAAAAATAGGTTGAATGAGTTCTCAAGGCAAAATAAGGTGTATGGAGTTCCTAATGTGAAAGGAAGAGGTCATACATGGACATGGATACCTAAGACTATTAAGAGAGATCAGATTGAGACCAAGGATGATGAGATATCAGTCAAGATGGTTTATTTTCTATGGTAGACATGAAGGTAAGACAAGAATACTATTTATCAGGGTATGTTGACAAGGGAGTCAAAGATAAGATGGATGGGCCAATCAAGCCTATGAAAAGGCTTATGAAAGACAAGAAAACTAGTGAGAGTATGGAGACTTGGGAATATCCTAAGTTTAAAGTGTTATAATTGCCTTGATAGGTGAGATGTCTCTATTATGACTCATAAAGGAATTAATCAATCATTTTAAGCATCATGGAATGGTGTTGCAAGGTTGATAAGTGAGAGAATAGTCAATGGGTTAAGGTATGTTCTTTGTTTTGATATGCATATAGTTGAGTATGGATTATTTCAATTGATTTAAATATTTTAAAAGATTTATATCACCTATTCATAGATATGATAAGAGATTTTAAGTTCTGAATTTTTTAGTGGAAGAAGATCTTACTTTGAGTGTCCTCGGTTGGTATAAGGGTTTTAATGCAATAAACCCTTGACATGGTGTATCTTGGGTTGTACAATGAGTTGGATCACCAAACTTGGTAAGATGGTATAAAATGATGATATAAAAGTATTAAATGAGGTTATGATGTGCTATAGGTAGGCCCTTGATGCAAAGGTATGATAATTTCAAGTTATGTATCTTTGTTTACAATATATCTCTTTGAAGTGACCTAGGAGAGGAATATCTTTTCTTGTGCAAGAGAGAGGTCCTTAAAGGGCCAAAATTGGGAAGGTAAGTTTAGATTTTAGTATAAAAAATGTATGAATGCAATTATATTTCATCCATAGATTGAATAATGAGGAAGCTTATTCAAGTTGGTAGCTTGAAGAGCTCTTATAAGCATGGATTCGGGTAAGTTTACTTACTTTTTATATGAGAAGGTTTATTGAACACGTTCTTATTGTTTAGATCATTTGTGATTGCTTGATACATATAATAATGTTTTTATACCATTAAAATAGGTCATTTGGGACCAATAAGATCAAAAATTGTTTCAATTATCTCATGAAAGGATGTTGGATAGTTGTGGTAACCTATGCATGGATGAAGATGGCTTCATTAAAGGTATGTTATTATAAGAGAGTTTGCTTGTGTATGTTTAAAATATTTTGGTTTTATTTGGGTGGAATATGGAGTTAGGGGGAGATAAATTAGGTTTATTTAGGAGTATGTGAAGTTTGATCATGTTTTATATATGTTAAGAATCAAGGAGCAATTTAGATAGAGGTATGTTCTTTTCAATTGATAATATGCAAGGTATGCATAGAGTGAGGGGAGAATTTGTGGGATGTTTTAATTCCAAGGAGATTGTATGGTTGAGTATGGTTTTATAATAGGTTATATGAGATGAGAATGATGTTAGGGGGAGATTTATATCTCTATGAGTAGTTTGATAGGTCTAAGAATCAAGTTAGCACGTTCAAGAAGAGACCCTTTGTCATTAATGTCAAAGGGGGAGAAAGTTTAGAATGGAGTTGTTCACTTTGGGAGAGAGCATTATGAAAATGTGTTTCACATAAATTACAAATGGGGATATTTTTTTATTGTGTTATTGAGATGCATTTATTTTCATTGATGTCAAGGTGATCTTAGTAAACAATGCATTAATGACAAAGTGATAAGTTCCAAGTGGATTTGAGAGTACATATCATGTATTCAAGTCTTTGGGATGATAGAGAATGTTGTTAATGTTATGTTTATATTTTATAGGTAATATGAGTTATAAATTATGCTTGGTATACTTGTGATGGTGATAGGAAGACTTTGTAATTCTTGTGTGCTTGTCTAGATCATCCTTATTCACTTGTCAAATCATGCTGAATAGGCAGATTGATGGCATTAACATTCACACATATGAAGGTCTTAGGAGAAATTTGGTATATGTATGGATTATATTATGAGAAGATATCATGTCTTCCAAGTTTTAGGTCTTGAAATTATATATATAAAAATTTATGGCTTTGCAAAGTTGTTATCCTAGGCAAATTGCACTAGTTTCCATAACCAGATTTGCAATATCAAGTGACCTTTATATAAAGGAAAACTAGTTAGTAGTATTTTATTTATAAATTTTTATAATGGATGAATTTTATGGTGATGCAAAAATAAAAGTGGTATAAGACTTAAAGGGATATCCAATAAAATTGATTAGGAGGTTTTACTAGTTGTATACTTGCATTTATTGCATGTGAGAGTTAATTATTGTTGACTGTGTTTTTTTGAATAAACCAAGGTGAAAAAAAATCACTGTAGAGGACAAAGTATTGATCAAATATTATTGTTATAAAAATAAAAAATTAATTAGACTCCATATATATCATCTTTAAAGTGATTTGTATTTTTGACTATCTGTATAGGTGAAGTTATTTTAGGTTAAATTTGACTTTTGTTGACTGTAATTATTGTAAGTTTGAGGAGGCTTCTTATAGGGATGTTTATGAGCCTTTAGAGGTTGAATAAAGGTATATTACATATTTTATGATGTTATTGAGGTATTTATATTTCCATACATATGTGTACTATACATGTAAAGTTTATATTTAGTTAGTTTGAGCCTCTTTTATGAAGACAATGTTTTTGGGCTAATTAAGCCTAATAGGTCTTTAATACCTAATAGAGGTTTAGAGTATGAGAGAATGATTTTATATTTATTAAGAATGTAAAATAATCATAGAGAATTAAGGTAAAGTTATTGAATTGGTTTGGGTCATTGATAGTGGACATCTAGACCATAGTGGCTTAAAGTGTTACATGAAGGTAAATTAGGTCTCCATGGGACCTATTAAAGGCTTGAGGGCCAAAAGAGGTTTCATAAGGTAAGCAAGTGACTTGAAAGTGTTGTATGAATTTTTAAACATAAATATGGTATGGAGGAAATTGTGTTAAATTGTTTAAAATGGTTTCATATTTGGTTAAGGGCTATTGGTATCTAAGTGTAACATGTGGCCTAATGGAGGGCTAATTGCTTAGGTCTTGCTTAAGCCTAATGTGTTGTTTTGAGCCATTTGAAGTATGAATGACCTAATGAGTTGATGTATATTGTATGTAACATGTCATAAGATATATTTTTATGTTGATCCAAGTGGGATATAATCCTTAAGGGTTAAGGAAAGTGTTGTGGCCAACAAGACCAAGATTGATTGGTGAAAGAATTATGTTTATGTAGTAGGCTATTTTAGCCTCATTATGCTAGTTAAAGAATTGGGGTGTGAAAAAAATTATATATGAATTTTAAAAAGGGTAAGAGGTTATTAAAACTATCATAAAATCATGTTGAATATTTTAAAAGGGTCTAGCATTATTTGTTTTAGGTCATTAGCAATTAAGAATATTTATTTCAAGGCTATTAGGCCTATTTTGCTTTAGTGACCTAGTATAAAGGTTTTGATAATTAAAGAGTGAAGTGAATGGTATGAGAGTTTTCATAAGTGTGTAAGGGAACTAAAATAATCATAATAACATATTGAACATGTCATGAATATCAAACAGTGGTGCTGAAGCTGGTGAGCTAATTGGATTGCTTATTTCAAAGCTAGATAGGTCTATTTGTCTAGTTGAGTGATGTAGAAGAGGAAGAGACTTATATGATGTAGAAAGGCAGGTTTTAAGGTGTTATAAAAATATAAGACCATCATCAGGTGTGTAATACATCATATCATAGGTGTAGATCAGTTTGGAGGTGATTGAGTTGGTGCTTGATCATCTAGGAGGTTATAGCCTCTTTGCTAGTTAGTGCTAGCTAAAGGTCAAGTGGGTGCTTGAATAAATTGAGGGGTGGGTGCTCCTTTATCAGTTGGTGATTATCTAAATTGAATAAATATATTTATAGGATAGTATCCAAAATATTTTTTCAATTGTGTTTTCTCCTCCATGAGGGTTTCTCACATAATTCATGTGTTATGTGTTTTGATCTTACATTATTTTCTGTGTTCATTGAAATGAATGGTTTTTATGCTTCAAGAATGATTATTTTGAATGGTTAAGAGTTTGAATAATTGGAATTGAAGTTGATTTTTTTGCATCACTGATTCACCCCTATTGATTGTGCTTCCAACAATTATTTCCTATCTTAAAAAAAAAAAACTTTCCCACAATACTTTATTTTTATTCAAAAACCATTAACAAAAACATTTAACTCCAATAGGAGCTAATAAACATTTAACTCCTATAGGAGCTAATAACCCCCCATCCACAATGTTATATTTTTTTATTAAAAAATAATAATTAAAAACTCCCTCTTTTAGTACAAATGGACCCTTAAATATTGATTTATAAAAAATAGATCCCTCTTTAAAAACACTTTACACTTATAATGAACTTAAAAGGAATTAAATATCAACATTGATATTTTTAGTATAAGCTCAATTTTTTTGAAAAGTTCATTAAAGGTAGGAATCTCAAGTTTTTTTTTAAATAATTCAAAAAAAAAGAATACCACAAATTTAGTGGTAAAGTGGTTTTGAAATGACTTTATGCAAGCCTTAGGTTTTGAAAGAACCACAAACCCTTTTTTTCTAGGAGTTCCAAAATGGTGAAATAGGGAGGAGAGAGGGGATGTTGAGGGAAGGTGTTGATCTAGATCAGATAGTAGGAGGAAACCAAAGGGTTGGAAAATAGCTCTAGGGTGTTAATGGTGATGTGGAGGCCGAGCTAGATATGCATTTGCTCTAATGGTGATGTCTGAGAAGGTAGAACCAAATATAAATTTACTCTAATGACAAGGTTTGAGGAGGTAAAAATAGATTTGAATTTACTACAATGGAGACATCTAAGGTTTTAATGGCTTTTACAGAAGTCTGTAGGTCTGAAGAATGTCATACAAGTTCAGAAAATGGTGACGACTAAAAAGAATAATCATAGGTCTAATAGAGATTGAATAACATCATGGGTATTTCAAATAGATTTTAGGGGCTATAGATATTTTTTGATCAAGATCCACTGTTAGGGTGTGGAGCTAAAAGCTTCACCTTGTTACAAATAGAAGGAGGATGCTAAGTATGTAGTCACTGGCGTTAGCAGACCACAACTGACGTCAGTCAGGGATCAGTGCACAGCAACCGACATCGGCAGGATATCGGCCGGCGTCAGTCACCTCCAGGAAGACAGGGACCGACGTCGGTCGCCTGTGGTGGTTCCAAAACTGCTATTGATGAACAGTCAGTTAAGTGAACGGGTAGTTTGCATGATGAAGACCAGCTCGAGTCTTTGAGCCACTTGTTTAATTATTGTATGCATGAGATCTATATAATAGACTCATGGGCTGTATTGTTAAGTGGAGAACTTGTAGAACTCAAGTGTAGAACTTGGAGAGTTCTTCCCATGGAAGAATCAAGTAGGATTATTCATGTATGTAAGATTAGGTTTGATATGCAGGGTGTTGCAGGATCATGGTGGAGATCTACATGTGATAAGTAAGATCAGGTTGGTCTGCAGGGATGTGTGTATGCGAGGGTCAAAAGGAGATCGGCGGGGGAGCAGGATCCAAGGTGACAACAATACATCAAGGAGCAGGATCATGGTTAGATCTACTTGGAGTACTGATTCGTACTCAGCTGTACTAGACATACAATGAGGTGAACAACAGCTTGTGTTAGCTATGTGTTGTGACCTATGAGAGAAGATTACTCAGGAGGGAAGATTATTGGGCCTTGAGGAGGAAGCCTCATAGAGGTGGAAGAAGAGTGTGATCTCTTTATTGTAATTTCCTTTGTAATGAGTTGAATACAATTGTGTGTTGCCTCTCATATTCTGTGTGTTTTCTCATTGATAGTTATTTGTTCTTCTGGATATTTTCGCATGTTTAAGTTGCTTATACAAAGGTAATCATGTGTGCTCTTAAATTTGACAAGTTGTGTTAGAGCTTTGGGGAACTTAGGTCCTATCAAATGGTATCAGAGCGAGGTTGGATATTCTCAGAGCGAGTTTGACTAATAGATGGCCCAGATCTGGTTAGTGGTTTGTTGATTACAGGTTACTCACAGGGGTTTCTAATTGAGTGGGAGTATAGCAACGGTAGAAGAAGGTAAGCTGAGAATGAAGAAATTTAGGCATAGGTTTAACACCACAAGGGGTGTGGTGGGTAGTCTTCAAGATTGAGCTTGGAGAGGAATACAAGCCAGGATGTAGATTAGACAAAGTACTGGTATGGGTATAGGTGCAACTATTTATCTCCAAGTGGGAGATTGTTAGGGTGTGGAGCTAAAAGCTTCACCTTGTTGTAAACAGAAGGAGGATGCTGAGTATGCAGTCACCGGCGTCGACAAGCCACAACTGACATTGGTCAGGGATCAGTGCACAACAACCAGCATCGGTAGGATATTGGCCGACGTCGGTCACCTCCAGGAAGACAGGGACCGATGTCGGTCGCTTGTGGCAGTTCTAAAACTATTGTTGACAAACAGTCAGTTAAGTGAATGGGTAGTTTGCATGATGAAGACTAGTTCGAGTCTTTGAGCTGCTTGTCTAATTATTGTATGCATGAGATCTATATAATAGACTCATGGGCTATATTGTTAAGTGGAGAACTTGTAGAACTCAAGTGCAGAACTTGGAGAGTTCTTCCCATGGAAGAATCAAGTAGGATTCTTCATGTATGTAAGATCAGGTTTGATATGCAGGGTGTTGCAGGATCATGGTGGAGATCTACATGTGATAAGTAAGATCAGGTTGGTTTGCAGGGATGTGTGTATGCAAGGGTCAAAAGGAGATCAGTGGGGGAGCAGGATTCAAGGTGACAACAATACATCAAGGAGCAGGATCATGGTTAGATCTACTTGGAGTACCGATTCATACTTGGTTGTACTAGATGTACAATGAGGTGAACAATAGCTTGTGTTAGCTGTGTGTTGTGACCTATGAGAGAAGATTACTCAGGAGGGAAGATTATTGGGAGCCCTTGAGGAGGAAGCCTCATAGAGGTGGAAGAAGAGTGTGATCTCTTTATTGTAATTTCCTTTGTAATGAGTTGAATACAATTGTGTTGCCTCTCATATTTTGTGTGTTTTCTCATTGATAGTTATTTGTTCTTTTGGATATTTTCGCATGTTTAAGTTGCTTATACAAAGGTAATCATGTGTGCTCTTAAATCTGACAAGTTGTGTCAGAGCTTTGGGGAACTTAGGTCCTATCATCCACCCCTAAGAGCATGCCAACATACACAAAAAATTCTTTCTCTAACTTGTTAATACTAAGATTAAAAAAAATGCAAGATTGTACATCTTGATAAAAAAGTTGACAATAAAGTCAAATCCTTACATCTAAAAACAACTTCCTTATACAATAATACCCATAATTTTTGATAAATAATCCCCTTATAAAAAATTATGGTCACTTTAGGAGATTGAGATATTTTTTGAGATTATTTTAAAAAACCCCAAAATTTAAAAAAAACCTCTAAAAATTGCCTCAAGTAATCTCGAGATTTCAAAATAAAACTTACAATGTAAAAAAAGACATATAATGATTGTGATGGATTTGATACCATATCGGAGTTGAGTCCAAGGTCTGGATAAGTCAAATGCATGATTAGAGTGAACACACGAGCCAATAAAGTGCATAACATGAAATGGATAAAATCAAATTAAATACACAAGCAAATATTACACAAAATAGGAGCCAAAATACCAATCTTCCATTCACCCTAGCATTACATTAAAATGAGGTAAATTTATAGGTAGGTTGAGTGGACTAGTGACTCACAAAAAAACTTGGGTGATAGATTCACCCTCCAAGTGTGGAGATGGAATTAGGGGAACACTAGTAGGTTGGAGGCCTTAGTGGTGCAAGCACTAAGAAGACTAAGTGGAATGGAGATCCCATCCACCCACTAAGTGACCCCATGCACTCACATGTGCATAATTATGTTAGAACGACATCATTATGATTCAATAAATTAGCCTAATTAGCCTTACTATCCTCAAAATCCACCTAAGCTAGGTAAAAGTACAAAGAGGATTAAAAACCCATGTAAAGGTAAAACCTCTACACTAACAAGTTTTATTTTGAATGCATTACATAGTAAGGAATCTAGGGGGATCCATATAGACTATGTAGAGTATGTTCTAGTGTGCATTCTCTCTGAATGCATTACAAAAAACTTTTGGTAGACCATAAAAAGTATGAAGCATGCCATAAAATGAGTAATCAACATCATTTACAGCATGATCAAGCTCAATGAATATTTCAATTAGATAGAATTTTTGGTCTCAAATATCATCATGAATATTGAAAACATGGTAAATAGGACATCATATGCATTTTATTACCAATTCTTGGTATTACTTCTTTGATTCACATAGTGGAAGTCCCTAGATGGCCCCATCAATTTGGATGTCAATTTATAGCTTGTGACCACATTCACAAACATTACTTGGACCAAAGCAGGGAAATATTATGACAATTGGGAAGATTCAATGCATAGTGGGTGGAAATCTAGAATATTATCCTCTCACACCCTTATGTGCCTATAGATGTCATGCAATATTTATGGAAACACATCTCATTGACTAAGATCTATGATGACATCCAAATTAGAGTCCATGAGCTCCTAAATGCACTCATCACTTCCTTACCATTATTCATTACTATGTTGGATGTGTAGGAATAATTTATATAGTATAAATCTATGGTTGCTTTTTCAGTACCACCATTATGAATGATACCACTAGGGGCATAGTAGCCATTACCTTAGTAATCAACAATGTAACCACAAGCAAAGGCATAGACACATCTTGAAGTAGAAGTAATCCCATTGTATATTATTACATGTAAGAGTAAGGAACCCATGCATAGAGCATAGCTACCTCCACCTAAGAAGAAGACACACATTATCAAATCATGGAATTATAATAAGAAATTTCCACATATCATTGTTAAATACACTCTTTCTCAGTTGGGTGTCTCTGGGGAGGACATGTACAAGTCTATGTTGGAGGACATAGGCATTGAGGTATGTGAGGAAGAAGAATAAATATATTTTTTCTTCTAGAAATAAATGTGCACTTATCAAGTGCTAAATAATGTCTCGAAGATCCTTTCAGTGGAAATTCCCACACTTTTGCATCGATAATTTTAGACACATTGGAAGAAGAGGAAGAATGTGCACATAGGATGGCTATTATTTTTGAAGGAGTGCTAGGTATAGTGTTTTAAGGGTCAATACACAATCCCATAATAGTAAAAAAGCCCACAATGGTCATTGTTGTACAAACCAAGGACCCACATTATACTGTAACTATCACCAACTATTACAGAGTGTATGGGTTCCTTTATTGAACCTCAACCAATTAAGGAAGATGAGATACAAGAGAATCAAGTAGTGGAACATCAACCACAAGAGATGATCTGATCCTACATGCAGATAAAGAAGACTTTGATTCCTCTATTTAGATAAAAGGCATTAGTACGTAAGTACAACATGGTCAAATCATCCCCTTCTTGCTCTCTTTCATAGTCACTTTCATATCTAGATTATTTAACTCCAGTACATGATTCACAAGAAAGTGCACAACCACAACATGAGTAACCATACATGCAAGAAGATATCACATCATGGGAGCAAGCTACTAAGGATCAACTCAAGTAGGAAAAGGCTTAGAGGGCATCTGTGAAGAAGGCTATAAAAGAGGAAAAAAATAAGAGAAATGAAGAAGTGGAACATAATACTATTGATGAGGATGAGAAAAATAATAAAAAATAATAATAAAATAAGAAATAAGGTGAAGAAGTTATAAGGAAAGAGATAGAGTGATAAAATCAAGAAGCATAAACAACATAGAAGATTAAGGTTGAGGCTGATGAAACATCCAAGATAGAATAAGAAGATGAAAAGAAATAATTTATATGAAATAAGGAGGAAGAAACATAAAAACATGCCTAAGATAAGCATCCAATAACCAGGTAGAGGTAGTTACCAAAGTAAAGGTAGAATCAGAGTAACAAACAAAAACACAATTCATAGTGTAGTAGTCATTAGAAACCACCAAGAAGGTGGTGATAACTAAGGCTCGATAATCATCTTCCACACCACAAGCCTTAGGGTCCAATCAAGGGGGTGAAAAAGGGGAGGCTTCCAAACATAAGCCATAATTCCCCATCCAATGGTTGTGGGATGTCCCTACACCATTGGTGAGATGGATAACCTTCTCACTTATAATGGCACAAATATAGAAGGCATTTGTGATATCTGTGACTTCTATACTAGCCCTTGAAATAATAGTATAAGAAGCATCACTTAATGTGTCCTAGTTGCCTTGGCTAAAATAAATTAAGGGAGCAGATATATTCCAAGAATCCATCACACAAAAGGCTTCCACACTGGAGTAAGAGGCATCTTAGCTATGGAAGGAAAATGTAGAATTACACCTCTACCTCACTAAAGCAAGGAAACTAGTTAATGACACGTGCCCTGCCTTAGTCACTCAAGTCTTTGGTGACCAAGTCATGTCTAAAAATAAATAATTCATGACATTCTTATTTAGGCTAATAAAGTATTGGTTAATTATGTAGAAGCTTTAGTACATTTAAACACAAGTCCAGAAATTAAAAACTTAAATTAAGGCTATGTTTGAACTCTTAGATGAGTAAGAGTAAGTCATCTATATTTTTATGCATCGTATATTACTCACACCATGATGGATTTTAAGTAGCACCTCAGTAATACATTGAATGAGGTAATGTCAAAGCTTGTTAAGGATGATAAAGCCAAGGAAATAATGCATATCACATGACTACAAATGATTTAATGGATTAAACACTAAAAGAGTCATTGGACTCAAGAGACAAATTGATGGATAATATGACTAGCTAGTAAAATGACATGCTACACAATACATTTGTAGGAATCTAAATGTAGCAACACATAGAATGAAGGAGATTATGTTGTAAATTTAATTCAAAGTGTCATAGAGTAGGGCTTCCATCCTCATCTCTAAATATGATGATATTTAGAACCTAATGTAATATCAATCCCCTCTACACACTATAAATTATTTGGTGCAATAATCTCTATGACTAGAAGATGTTCAAGAAAGACCTATCCCACTTGGATAATTCTATTTATAAAATCATAGGATCCATATCCAATAATAACTCTAGTAAAGGAAAGTCATTCAAGCTACATAATCAGCTATAAAATAACAAAAAATGTCATTGACATCTTTGATTGTAGCTACAACCTCTTTAGAAATAATTCTAACACATCCATCATCATCTTCTGCTTGAGCATCTAAAAATACTCTAGTTATATCTTCCACATCACAACCTCCTCTTCTTTATTCTCAATCTATGCCTTTGCCCTCCAAATAGGTATGATGTGCTCCAATTTTTGAAAATTTCAAGATACTCTTGTATAAGGGAAGGCTTTAAACATTAGGGGCAGGGTTAGGAAGGTTAAAAAATTGCAAGAGTGGCCTCCTAGTTATGCCAATCTATTGAAAACCCATAAGGGTAGTAGATTGGTATATTTCTTAGTTGAAAACTTGAAAGGGTATCTAAGTAATGTGCAAGAGGTAAAAACTATTAAATGACATTTTGAGTGATTACTGCAAGTAATCTAATCCAACCCTTCTCTAAAGGCAACTTCATTAGCTCTAGCATTCGGTACACTTCTTGTGATTTTGTCTCAAAAAGAGACAAAAAATTAAGTTTGGGAAAGTGTTAGTAGTAGAATAGGGCTATAAAATTGTAGAGTATAATTATATGATAGTGTGAGATTTACACTATTTTGTACTTGTATATCTTTTTCTATGCATTTAACACCTAAATGCACATTAAGGGTCTTAAAAATGCAAAGATTATATCTTTTATTTGTAGTGAAAGGTTAGAATATAAAGTAATAGGGCTTTTGGAATCTCTATATATAATGCTTGTTTGTATTGTAAAAGGGTTCTAAATATAGAGATCAATATAGTGATTCGATAATGGTTCTTATTTATGTCTACACATGTTCCTTTGCACATTTATACTCTATTTTACTATAATTTGTTAATCATTTGAAATGATGAATGTTTTGGTTAAATTATGTTAATAACCTCTACACTCATATAACTAAAATAATCACTATATTGACATATAAATACAATATTCCTTTTTAGATGGAAGGGATAACTCCACAATCACTTGCCACTTTGAGGGGGCTACCTCCTTATCAAAGTATTTAACTCTCGATTGATTTATATTTGCTTGTATGTATTATAATGGTCTATGCCCCTCTTATTTATACTATACTAATCTATCCCACTCTTCATTTTTATGCATTTGGGATTGTTCCTCTAATGCATTACTATGCATTACTATTTATACTACTATTACATTCTACTATTCTACCCTCAATATCAAATATATAGCCCTACCTAGGTATATTATATTCCATCCCCCTTGACATGTTTCATCCTTGAAATATGAAAAAAATTAAATATCAAAAATATGTACAAGACTATATGAAGGCACATCCATGTGTCCTTTTCTTCTTTCACTTCTTCCCCTTGTTCTTGGAGATGAGAAGGTACATTAGTAATATAACAAGAGGGTGAAGTGAATAGAGCAATATGGATGGAATAACCTTAGTTTAAAAAATGAGTTTAGAGTAAAGCATCAATAGTTGAAGCATGATGATCATCACCTCAAATTTAGAAGAAGGTGCTCAAAATATGTTGTTAGGTTAGCCAACAGAGGATACATGCCATCCTTTTTAGCATTGTTCTTGAAACATATTAGTTGTGGAGTGGGTACTACTACCAAAGAATGAATACTAATTATTACATGTGAAGTTTAAGGCTTGAAAGCTTTGGTTTCCAACTTAGATGCTTCTATTTATATCTTGGGCTCTTTGAGTGCTGCTATTGGGGCCTATTAGGGTGTATATGGTGCTATCTTAGGTGCTTCTAATTCCATATTAGGTTCTTCAAGTGTTGTTATTTCCCACTCAATATCCATGGTGATGGTATGGGTGAAATCAAATGGGACTCAGTGGCCTCTTCCTATGATTCAATAGTAGGTAGAGCTAATGTAGCTACCTTAGGAAGACATTTGATGGCTTGGAGAGGTGGTGTTGTGTAAGGATGCGAGACCAAAAACTAAGGTATCTCACCATGTTCATAATAGATGTAGTCTTCTACAAGCTTATCTAAGCCTATGTCTTCCATCAAGTTTTGAGGTTGCCACATTCTAACCTCTTCTTAAAGTTTATCATTGAGTCCATTTATGAAGCGAGTTGTGAGGAAATCCTCAAAAAACCCTACATTCTGATTGGTGATGTATTTAAATACTATTTGATATTCTCAAACTGTGATTATTTGATGAAGTGTAGTTAATACTCTAGATAAAATATAATTCTGCATGACAACCAAAAAATGGACACAATAATTAAAAACATGATTTCTCTCTCTCTCTCTCTCTCTCTCTCTCTCTCTCTCTCTCTCTCTCTCTCTCTCTCTCTCTCTCTCTCTCTCTCTCTCTCTCTCTCTCTCTCTCTCTCTCTCTCTCTCTCTCTTTTGTTTTTAACATAGTAGTAGTTTACTAAAACTGTGATAAATTTTAAAATACTAGATGAAATCTAAAAATTCAAATTGTTATGGAAAGATGGAAATAAGATGAAAAAAAACCAAAAAAGATATCATGTTAATTAATTTAAAATATTTTACCTAATTTCATTTTAATTTTTTGTAATAAAATTTGTTAGTATATTTTATATTGTTTTTTTCACAAATAACCCCAATTAGCATGTTTTGATGGGTTTCCATGAACCTATACTAACAACCACTAACCCATTTGTAATCCATGAATGAATTAATTTTATTGTGTCATTGATATATGTTTTCAAGTGAAAAACAATAGACATAGTGGTTTTTGTAACAAATCATAATCTCCCACATAGTCCACATAACATACAGGCGAAGGTGATCCTGCTATAGAAATTTCAGAGCTCTACTGCTTGTTAGACACTGGAGATCCCTAGGGATGAAAAAGGATTTATCTACTATCAAATTATATCACTAAAAAAAACCTTTAAATTCTTGCTCCATATTTTCATTGAGTCAACATAACCTCCCTATTAATTATAGTTTCATAAATAGTCTGTATCTCAATTTTCTAGCTAAGTTTGTGTTCTTTTTACTTCCCATATTTAGTACATTCACATATTTATTAAGTTATAAATAATTTTATGTCATTTATTTCATATATTTAACATTCTAATTTTTTCATAGTAGTTTATCTAATTAGGGTCTAGCATTCTCATAGTTTCACAAATTTGATAAAACATATTGGTGAACCCGTCTATTAATTGAATATTACAAAACCCTAACCATAGATGTTGCTAGGGTTTTCATAATTCCTCTTTCTATTTCTAATTATTTTCCTAGGGTTTTTAGATATAATAAATTATTTACTAGTAGTCACATTCCACTTTGTCATTTATTATTCTATATAGTTTAATAAACTTGCCTTCATCTACCTTTGACACTATTATTCATTAACATTTCCCCAAGTTAAATATTCTTAAATTTATGTTAATAACATATAATGGAAGAAGCAATCGATATATTTGATGACATAGATAAAATATAGTTATAAGGATTTCTCTCAAAGAATAAACATATTTAAGATGAATTCATACAAATAGTTAGAGAGGAAATCAAGAAAGCAATTGAAGGCCAATCCTATAATACTTATAATCCTATAACCCTCATGGATACAAATTTTGTACCAAAATTTACTATGGTGGTAACTCAAGGGATTAAAAATATTAATATGCTAATTCCTACTCACTCATTATGAAAACAACCTTTAGTTATCACACATTATTATTCTCCTAATGTATAATCCCTTATGCATGAGATTCATACTCTACCAGCATAGGTGCTACATTTGGATCAAGGTGATTCAAAACCTAATGAGGATCTTGATTATCACACATTATTTCATACTCCATCTATATAACACATAGAAATATATCCTCTACCTATAGGTTTTTTTCGCACCCAATATTACATTATATAATGGAAAGGGTGACCTCAAGCAACATTTGAGAGCATTCCACGTAACATGTTTGGAATATTTGTCTAATGAAAAATTATTGACCAAAGTATTTCAAATAATTCTAAAGGAATGTGATTTAAAATGGTTTTTAAAATTTACATCATCAATCAGTGCATGCATTCAATCCAATAGCCAATATGTTTTTAGCACATGTTTTAATCAATATTAGTGAGAAGATCTCATATGTTCAGGCTGCTCAACACAAATAAAAATTTAATGAACCTATCATAAAAAATGTCTTAAGGTACAAGACAATTTTATCTATGATGACAAGTCATATGGCATACAAATAACTACAAGATATCTTCAAAAAAAGTTTGATTCCAACCCTACACAATTCCATCATGTTGAAGAAGTTTCCCTCATTCACATATTTGTGCCATACTGTAAAGGAAAGAGAAGTCAAACTATTGGAAATGAGTAAGATTAAGTATGCAATCAACACAGATTATAATATAAAGGATAAAAATAATCCATACAAGGTAAGGCCAACTGATAATAATATTGATTAAAAAAAATAATACACGTAGTTTCTGAACTGACTTTATACAATGTATTATCAATTCCTCTAAGGCGACATCTTAACAACTTTCTAGAAGCTCGATATAAGGTTCTAAAAATGCTATTGGAATGCATCATATCTCTCCCTCCCATTAAATAGGTTGATATGAGTAAGCCTCTTCTAAATGAATTTGACCAGAATGCTTTTTGACTTTTATAGAGCCCAGGGCATGCTACTAATAGGTGCATTAGTTTAAAGCAAAATATTTAGGACTTGATAGATGAAAATATCATTGATGTGATCAAACCTATAGATAGTTCAAAGGCACACCCAAGTGAGAGAAAATAAATGAAAATATTAGTGGTCATCTTCCCAAGTATATATATATATATATATATATATATATATATATATATATATATATATATATATATATATATATATATATATATATATATAATGAGGCAAACAATACATCAAGAGTGAATTATGCATATAATGGACACCCTTCACTAGTTTATCATCATTTTCATAAAGAGGTGCCGCATCCTTTGAACATCATCATTGGTACATACCATAATTTAGTACCCTCTAGGCCACTCACACATTTTCATAACTTGAGATAGTAGATGATGACTCATATTTGCATTTTTAATTCATTTGAGCTCGCATTGATTACTATCTTATTCACAATTTCATGGTTGATCATGATTCAAGTGTGAATATGTGTACAAACACACTTATTTATCATCTAAAATACACATATCATGATTTTCTTCCCACCACCATGGTAATAAAAGGATTCAATGGTCACATACAGAGTTCCATCGATGATAGTACATTACCACTACAGGTTGGTCCAACACATGTGGACACTATAATTATAGTAGTACCCAATGTAGGGGTTTTTGATATATTATTGGGATGCCCTTGGGTTCAATAGATTCACACAGTTCATTCCACTATTCATAGATGTTTAAAGTATATCTATGATAATGATGTCATCATAGTTTGGCATATCCTAAATGAATACAATACAGTCCCAACATAATAGATTTTAGTTGAGTCACCTAAATAGGTACAACCTATCTAGGGAATAAAAAATCAACTATCTACCTTTCTAGTAAGGCCTATCCTTGAAAGGCCACTTTATTTTAGATTTGTCACAAATTATAAAGAACATATTTTTACTCCTACACATCCTAAATTAGTCTTATAGGGTACTAAGGGTGTTTAACATAAATCACCAACACTTAGTTATAGACTCCACGACAGGTTCCCAAAATCCCTAAATTTCATCATGCTCAACAAAATGTATAGTATGTTATAGGTCATCAATATGATTGTGGTAGTTATATTACAAATGGAAATCACTATTCAGACTTATAATTTATCTCAATTCAATCACAATTAAAATGACATTTTCCATTCGTGAAAGGTCACCACTTCTAGCCTAGATACAAGATCCATGGATTGTGAGTCCCTTTAAGGATTTATATCTTAACATCCTTCTCTCTATTTAATTTTTATTTAATTCAAATATGCAAAGAAAACCAAAAAAATAGGTATTACATAAAAATTTAAAAAGTAGGTTATATGCATGCTTATGTTTAGCTCATATACACCAATTAATTTCTACATAGTTATTCATTACTTATTTCTATCTAGTTTAATATCATATGTGATTCACAAGTGTACATGAGTGAGTGCATATCATATAATTTTCCATTCTTAGACATAGTTATATGTCATTTAATTATCTCATACTTAGAAAATATAATCAAACAAGAGCACCCTATTCAGATAGGAATGCACTACGTTGTTGTCTTCTTCCAGTAGTCTTGTCTTAGTGAGAATCCACTATCATTTATTAATTATCAACAAGCTCACTGGGGGAATCATATAAAAAAAATTATCCTTATTTGGCTATACCTTAATGTTCATGCCTCATTTTTTTCCATGGAATAACATCTATTGATATTTCTCACTTACTAACACATTGATATCTTACTAGTAATCTAATCTACTGAACATACTAGTGTTTCAAATTGCTTGTGTTGATCCACTACATGTATTCATACATGTTTTTCATGTTTTATTTCATGCTTCCATGTCTTGTGTGTATTCTTTGTTTGGATTGTGGATGTTTGAACATGTCCTTATGTGTGGATCTAAGCCTTCATTATATGTTTCTAATAATTTGAGTGACATTTGAACATGTCCCTTGTATGTGGCCCCTTGGCCTTCTATTATGTCTTTTGTGTGTACAATTTTTTTGTGTACATCATGGCCATGACACTTGTTTTCTCAGTTTGCTTAGTTTTTGATGCCATGATGGACATAATGAATCCTCCTAGTTTTCTATGCCATGATGGGTATCATGTATCCCTCCTTGAGTATTTATATTCAGCTTTAATTACTCTACTTTGATTACTTATCTACGTGCCTAATTTTTAACATTTATCTTGACATTCTCACTATGTATGATTATTCCTACATGCATATCTCATTAATATTTTAATCAATTTATATATGTGATTATGTAATGCTCATCCATGTTATCACTATTACTTAGTTTACATATTTTATGTAACACATATCATATAAATTTTTATTTAGAGTAGATTTAATATGAAAGCTCAATAACTCAAATTAACAAAAGGGAATACACAGTGGCTTGTCTTGGAGAATAAGCTCCTACAATATTACACATAGGAAAAGCTTTATAGAGCTCATAGAGTGGATCATAGAACATAACCAAAAATCACCTTGAGAGTCATGTTATATGAGATAACTCTATTTGGAAAATAGCACACCCTATTATTGTATAAAATATTGCACTATTCTATTAGCACAAAAAAATAGTCACTTTTAGGAGTTCTCATAATCTTAGGTAGTTTTAAATAGTTAATAACAAGTTTATAGTTTTATTTACAAAAAATACTTTGGTTTATCTTAGATTTTCTTAGTTTTGGGGCATCATGTGTGTGACATGTGTTCCAGGTGTTTCTTCTCAGAATTTTTCTTATTATTACTTAGTCTCATAATCTATGTTTATCTATATATCTAATTAGGGAATGTACATGACATGTGACTTCCTCCTTTCTCATTTTACACCAGTTGCATAAATGAAATGGAAATGCTTATCATTATTCATGTTGTATACACTAGACCTAGATTATACTAACTTTTTCCACCAATTTTGCACCAAAAATGAGCCTTATTCCATCTACAGTGGTCAATTCACCCTTTTGCTTTAGTTTTTACACTAGAACAATCCATTGAAATTCATGAAAGGGTTCAAAAATACTTCAATACTTTGGGTATGAAATGATGGAGTCAATCACACCTTGAGTTTGTAAGAACACTCTCTTATCAATGAGGATTGGATCATGCACAATATAATACATTTTTTGCAACACAAATAATTTTTTAAAGGGTCATACCCTCTACAATCACTAGTTTTTTTACCAAAAAAGACAATGATTCACATACCTAATTAGGTGTATTCATTCCTTATTATTATATCTATAAGTTTATTATCTTTTCTTGATAATCATATTAAGGACTAATTTTATACATGTTTCATTGTAGGTTTGCATGAAGCACAATTCAACATTGTGGCCTACATTTGAGACTGCACTTCATTGGTAAGTTTAGGTATGCACTTTTCATTTTACTGTATTAATTTTAGTTTGTTTCATTACTATAATAAAATGGCACTAAATGTAAACACATAAATTAAAAGTTAAGGTAAAATAGTGTACTTGTGACCATCATTTTTACACACTTAGCTCATGCCTTATTCTAGGGCCTTTTGACCACTTTCCTTCACTTTCTACATAGATGACCCATTATTAGAAGAAAACTAATGGCTAAATGCCCTAATTGGACAAAAACACACTACTCTCTTGTATAATTCCACCACTCTTATCCTCTTGCCAAATAACAACTAATTATAAATTTCAAATTCATGTAGTGGGTCATCTATAAAGTTTAGCAAGCCCCATATGAAGGAATTCCAAAAATATCATTATAAATACACATTTGAAATCATTTTGCACATGAGGTTTCCACACTAAAAAGCACCAAAATTATAATTGAATGTTGAGAAAAAATTCCCTATTTCTCCCAAGTCTGATTACATATATCCCTAAGAGCCCTGAGCTAAAGTTTGAATACAATTATAAGGTCATAATTCATATTTTAAGCACTTAATCACACCAAGATGGCACCATCATCTAGAATTTTACACCAGTCTTTCACATACACCATTGTAGCATGGGATAACTACATGGAGTTTGATACCTCTTCAGAGTATTGATATATAGGCAATACTCAACATAAATTCAAGCACAAATTCAATTGATAACCCATTTTTACCTTATGATTGCATTCATCTTCTCATGTCATTATGTTATGGTTTCAATTGAAGGAGAATATATGTAGTGGTTTTCACATTGGATCAGAAGCTCTTGCACAGTTCATAGAACACACAAGAGAAGGTGAACCTGCCATAAAATTTTTAGAGCTCTACCACTTGTAAAACACTAACACTCCATAGGGATAACAATGCACTACTCTCGTATCCAATTACAATGATCTTATCCAAAAATATTGTAAATTCGTATTCCAAAACCACACTTAGTCAATACAGCCTCCCTGTCAGTTTCAATTCTATAAATAATCTACATCTCAATTTTCCATATAAGTTTGTTTTCTCAATTGTTATTCCCATATTTAGTATATTTATAGAATTAGTAAGTTTCAAATTAGTTTGTTTCATTCATTTCATATATGTAGCATTCTAATTTTGCACAATAATTTGTCTAATTAAGGTCTATCATTCTCCTAGTTCCCTAAATTTGATGAAATAGACGTCTATAAAACCCAAAATATCCATTGTTAAAAATTTCAAAAAATAAAATTAAAAAACATAAAATAATTTAAATATATATTATAAAATCAATTTAAATAGTGCACTTGTTTCTATAGGACTCCATTAGCTATCATTTCCTTATGTAGAGAAGTATATCTATAAGAATAGATGTGGTCCTTCTTCCAAGGTTGGAGATATTCATCACGACCCTCCTCCAATTATAAAATTCAAATATAGTATTTTTTGATAATTTAATAATAAACAAAATCAAACATTCACTAATGTAAAATAATTGAAACCAGTATACATATAAATTGATCCCATCCTCCATCGAATCCCATAAGACATGTGGGATTGACATTCTTTTTTCCTTGTTGAATTTAGGCACATGCAACTTATTTCTACTAACTTGCCTAACTTGGAACTAAAATATTATCTCAATATTAAATAAGCCTCCTCCAAGAATCATGTCTGTAATGAGAGGGCCTGAAAATAATTAAAAATTACAGACTTGGTTAGCACATCTTTAAAAAAATTAATACGCAATTCTAAAATATACAACATTTTAAAAAATATATTAAAGAAAAGATGACTAAGTCAAAAAATAAAATTTACCTCCATAAAACTCTCTAATTTAAATCTAGAAAAGCCTCTTTTAGTGTTCTCTTTAGGTTACCCATCTCTCATCGTAGTGCATAGCTTATGCATGTTTCTATCCAACGTATATTTTAAAATAAAAGCAGTTAGAATACAAAACATAATATAGTAATACATTACATAATCATTCAAATTATTACTTTTTAAATAACAATACCCTCATATAATAGTTTACTATATGCACCATTAATTTATTTTACCACCTAACATATGCATTTTTTTAGGTTTGGAAAGAAGACATCAATATAGTATTTTATCACCTTCTTCACTAGAATGATCAATGTTTTTTTGCATTCCTGCATCAAAAAATTATTAATATTTTATTTATTTTAATATAAACCATAGTAACAAATAAATTTAAAATATAGTTTTAATTTTAAACATAATCAAAGAAAATTTTAAAATATACTTATGATTTAAAATTTATTAATATATATATATATATATATATATATGTTATTTTTTTTAGGTACACACCCTTGTAAGTATATAAGAGGATGGTCTTGTTCTTATTTGTAGAAAAGACCTATTATACCTCTCACTAATCTTATGGCATGTATTCATGTTTGTTTACAGGTGACCAGAGTTGTTGACATCCAAACGTGAGTGAACCAATTCTAATTACAAAGTATTCATCTTTCTACTCCTATTAGGAAATACTAAGCTATGAATATAATTTTTTTAAATTAATTATACATGCATGCATTCATGCACATGCATCAAAGAGGGACATTATGTAGACTCCTAGTTTTAGTATGAAACCCTTTTCCATTGCATATTTGTTATGATTTATCACACAACTATTTGTATACATTTTAATTTTTTCATAGAATTTCCATCCACATTGAACCCTTAAAACCTTTCAAATTCTAAATTTCCTCATAAATACACCATATTTATAATTTATCTACATTAGGTTCCATTGTAGTTATCCTTGGGCTAGCTTGGTTTATTTTTAGCCATTAATATGGTATGACAATAATCATGGATTTATGTTTATGGTTTAACCATAATTGTGTGGTCAAGTTATTTTTTTAGGCCATTTCATCCTTAGTGCATGCAACATATTAAGATAGATCTACAACTTATCCTACTTAGTAAATCCAAGATTGGAGAAGGTAATCAACTAACATATATTGCAATACTTTTTATATCAAAGGCATGACCAAATTAGATCCACTAAACATAACTAAGGGAGTACTTATCACATAACACTAAAGGAGAGGGTTCTAATCCTCTAGGAAAATAATACTATGCAATAACCCTATCTATGTCTGAATACATGAAATAAAACTAATCTAGTGCTCACCAAATCTTGTGGCACAAAGGGGGGTGATTAAACAAATAAAACAAATCAAGGGACCATGGTAGAAAAATGGGGGCCTAGATCACCTAAGGTGGAATATGGTAGGAAAAGAAGACCCTATATCTCTACTAAGTTTAAGTATAGAGGCAATCTAAGTAATGAGTTATACATTCAACACATATTAATTTGTATAATAGTTATTTATCAAATGAAATAAAAAAGGTAGATATAATTACATTTGGGTGAACCTATTGAGTCTCAATATTTCCCTTGGCCAATGGTGCTTTACAAGAGGTTATTGTGACTTTGTAAGTATCACACTATAACAATCAACTCTAGGCAAAAAGACTCATACTTTGCATCCAAGACTTCCCACAAGATAATTTATCTTCCCTCCAATGTAAACCCTAAGCAATTGCTCCTTCAAATGTATATGTAGTATAATTTGAGAGTTGTAATAATTCAAAAATGAATTTTCCTATCTATTGGATTGAAATGAGCCTTATGTTTATATCAATGGATAATTCCTAACCCTTGTAGAATTTCAGCTGACAAGGTTGGCTAACATGAACCAATTTTAATAAAATGTTATTGTTAGGCCTTGAACTAGGTCGGCCAAGCTGACCTTGTTCCATAACATGCACTTTAACTTTCATTACAAGGTTAGTCAGGCTGAATTAGTAGGAAAAGAGGGTGTTTTCTTAGTTAGGGGCTATTTGAAAGGAAACTTTCTTAGGGAAGTGGATAAATAGGGTATGATTTCTTAGAGATCTAGATAAGTGGTATTTGTAATGGGTTTAGGTAATGATAGAGTTGACTAACAATCTCTCAATGTACCAATGGTCTACCGACCCCTTTCTTAGTGCACCTTTTAAGGCATGCACTAAGAAAGGTAAAAACTTGATGAGTTATTATAAGAGAAAGCATCAATAAATGATAGAGTTTAAAAATATTAAATGTATACATATGCCTCACTCAAAGCTCATCACATGTCTGTCACATAGGTGTAACATGGGATGGTAATTCAAGAAATAACATAGCAATGCACAATGATAATTTAACATATTACAATAGAAATTAGAAAATAAATGAAATTAAATAATTTGTAAATATGTATCTTCACTTACCTTATTTCCATGTAATAATAGTTATGTGAGAAGTAAAGGAAGAGGCATCCAATGTGCAGAATAAGAGATGGACCTTAAAAATAAGATAAATTTTGAAAATTTTACAAAGATATGTGGTTAGCATTGAAAGTCTCTCTAATTTGTCATGATTCCATAACTTATTTAGGTTTATAAAAATATTTTATAGAAACAAACTTTGGATCAAAATACATATTTTTTTGGCAAATATCTGTAAGGTTCAAAGTTTTCAAAAATTTATTATAAAAGGGTAAGTAACTATCCATTTGTACATTTACTAATTTTGGAAACTAGAGCTCTATGTGACCATAATTAGTGATGAGAGAGATTATGGCCCAAGTGCGAGGATGAGGATGAGCTAGAGGACATATCACATCTATTGAAAATATAGTCTAGGTATAGGTGTATTCAATATGAGTTTTTGGCATTTTGGTATAAAAAGGGACTAGTTTTTAGAAAAGTAGGTGCTGGGGAAATTCTCTATAGCAAAATTTTCCCCAAAAATTATTAATAGAGTATAAATTATCACAAACAATCAGTATGAGTTAAAAAGTGAAAATTAGTTCTAGGGCATTAATGATGAGCTAGTTAAAAATCATTGTAGAAATTGAATGGGGTTAACTTTGTTGAAATAGTTGAGTTTGGAAGATTTAGGTAGGTGGTCAACTGCATATCAATTAGCCAACCTAGCTGTAAATTAGAGTGGTTGATAGCATTAAAGATGGTCGATCTAGTTAGAATGAGCAAGGGTGGATAACTACATATAATATGGATGACTATATTAATTTTTAAGATGGCCAACTTAGTATTAAAGTTAGCCAACATAGTTGAAATGAGGAATGGTAGCCTAATGAGTATGACATGGTTCACTACATTAGTTTTTAGGATGGCCTAGTTAGTATTACAGCTGGCCAACATAGTTGGAATGATGAAAGGTGGACAATAACATATGATGTGGCTGATCATATGAGTTTTATATGTGGTCAACTTAGTTGGTAAGGTGGAAGACCTAATAGGTCAAGTGGTTGACTTTGTACCATCTGGATGATTGTGTTAAGTGAAGTGGTCAATTATGTAGTGTCAGGCTGACTTTGTATAAATATTAGAGTGGTGCAGAAAAGGAAAAATAGGTTTATGAAGTAGTTAGGTATATTAATTACTTATATTTTTGGGTTTTTAAAGTATGATTGATTATTTTTAGGAATATAGAGTTGATACATGATTTATTGTTTGATATTTTATAGAGGCAATGGAGAATTTGGAGATTAGTGGATATGGTTTGGTTACCTAATCTACTTGACATATTTCTTAGGGTAGACTGAGTGTGGTTGATTGCATTAGGTTTTGGTGGTATTATGGAGATAAGGCAGATTTGTTTAATTTAGGGTTATTCACCACGTTCTTAGGAACATGGGAGTGACTAAATAACACTTTTAAATGGGTGGTGGATGGTGATACCATTGATTTGGGTATCACCATGGAGGATGTATATGCATTGATGGGACTTCTAATTGTAGGCATGCATATGGTGTGTGATACACAAGAGATAAATGCATGAGATGAGCCTTAGCCTTATGGGTGATTGGATCTAAGAGATATACACATGCAAGCTTATGAGTGCACATTTTAGATGTATATGTGTCATCCATTTTAAATAAGCAAAAGATTATTATTGGACTTATGATAACTTATGTCATATGTCACAAGTTAGATGGGAAGGTCCCATTATCTATTATTGTAATGTGTCAATTGATGTTATACCAGGGCATGATGTATGACTTGGGACATATTATTTGGGTGTAATTAGTGTATGATTTTTACATTATTCTATCATAAGGTAAGATAATGATGGCCTCCATTATATTACTAAGTAGTTGGATATATGAGATATTTCTAATGTATCAGCCTATGAGGTTGCCACATGTGGTAGATGATGTCTTTTTATGCATGTAATTATAGACATGGAATCATATGTTATATGTTATTCCACATGCCCTAAAATTTTATATGGTTACATGGGTAGGGATTATTTCATATCCATGTCAAGTCATGATAGATACTTGGACCTCATGGTCAACTACCTTTCAAGCTCAAGTTTGTGCAATGATTACATGGAAATATCCTTACTAGGTAGAGCCACATCTAATGCCTCACTTACCAGGATAGTTTGGGTTACCACACCTAATAGCTCCTACAGTAGTGTTAGTGTTCTAAGCATGGCATGCAAGGGAGTGTCATGGTGTGGGGGGTAAATGAGTACCAATAGATGTTCTTGTCATATAAACACATCAATTGAGACACATGGGATAGTGGTGATAGTGATAATGAGAGGATATGACAGTGGATAAAGGAGGAGAAGATGTAACTACGGTTTCATAGTAGCACATATTATATCCACCACCATGGTGATGAAGACATAAGCAAGCTCTAGTACATCTATGTATGCAACAAAACCACCACCATAAGCCCCACCATAGGAAGATCCAATAGTGCAACTTGTGTTGAGTTGGTCAATTGTGAGGTGGATTCATATTAGAATGCATCATGCTCAAGTTATTCATCATGTTATATAGGATTCAAATCACTACATATCCATGCTTAATAGGATTTACTTGGAGTTCAATTAGATGAGATACTATTGGTAAGTTGTGTTTTGTTAAGATTATGAGCACTTATAGATAGATATACATGCTAGATAGATTTATTATTTTGGAGATATATATGTGAGATATAATGTACATTTATTTTACATTTTACAGATGTTGTAGTAGAGGAGGTTAGATGGTTTTCCATTGTTGAAAGATCCCATAATGATAAATTAGATGATGTTTTACCTTGGTATGATATGACACAAATGATTGATTTCAACACATGTTTATGCTAGTTGGTTTCAATTGGTTATTGAGGTAGCTTGAGAGCAATAAATACTATCTAATGTAGCATAGATAACATTACCACCAAGAGTGGTTTATGGGGAGCTTTGAGCATGGCAAACATTACCTCAAGAGAGATTTATACATTTTGAGACAACTACAGTTGGCATAGGCATAGGTCCAAGTGGATTATCTACAAGGATAGGTGGATGGCCTATGGTCATTGACACCTATTAGGATCAACAAGGCTTAGGTACCAATATCTAAAGCCTAGATATGATACCAATGGTTAGGGAAAACATACATATCTACATGTGAAATTAAAATAAAACTATAAAAATAAAAACAAACTACATAAAACATAAACAGGAAAGACAAACCATAACACCAGATATATGTCGAAACCTTGCTAAACTAGCTAGGGAAAAACCACATGTCAAAGGTAGTATCCAAACTTCATACCATCAGTAAAAATCTCTCTTACATATCTCCTCTTAGCATCTCTTTTTAGTGTTAACACTAAGCACTCAGGTGAGCAAAGCTTACAACCAAGCCTTCCATGATCAAACCTACAAGCTACAACATGCATATCTTACAATGCTATCCTCCATAGCATCCAAGGGAGTTATAAAAACATCTACCTCTATCTCCATGGGCTAAGCTATCAATCCTCCAAGCTCCATCTCCAAGGATCCAATCCATGCACCTAGGTGAGCCAAGCACAACAACCTTCAAAGGCTCTAACCTTCAAAACTTCATGTGATGCTCATAACCTAAGCATCTAGGTGAGTTAGGCATGTAAGCCTTTCAACTCTAACATCCTATCATGAAATCACAAGATTGAAAGGATCCTCACATGATCCACTAAATGGATAAATGATATAAAGGATCACATAATGATTTAATAACATTTTACATAAAAGAGAGAGGTGAGAGAAAATGCTACACCATATTAAAGTGGGGATTACTATTTAGTAATAGGGAAGTGTGTCACTCACATGGGCAAGTCAAGACTTTGAATGGCATCTCATGATGTCCACTTGATCACTCCCATGTGAACTCCATGTGCACTCTAAGTGTTACATCCCACTTAGTGGGGCGAGTAGTGACCAAATAGTAAATATGCTTATCTCCATGTGCAAGGTCAACAAAGTATGTCCACTAATTTAGATAAGATCAAATCATTCCATGTGACTCATAAAATTATGCCCCACTCACACATGTGAGGAAAATCATCAATATAGAATCATCTTATCTCCTTCCCATGTGCACAAAAAGGAATCCAATCTTATTTTGACTTCTTCACACATGTGACTCATGGGACCACCAAACATGGTATCCCACATCATGACCTTGCAATCATAATTCTAAGACAAGCCCACATGACACACCAAAAGACCCATGTCCTCAAGTGGAGTTCTACACCCCACACTTGTCACATCCTCATGATCACACTTGGGACCCACCATGAGCCCCATCGCCACATCACCTTCTTGCCACATAACCTACATGCCATATCACCTACATGCCACATCACTACAAACCCACATGCAATATCACCCGTATGCTATGTCACCATGAATAGTACTCTATGAATAATGAAATATGAATAGTGGCTTCACATCAAACAACAACTTTACTTCAGTAGATTATTAGTAGAGGGTAGTGATAGGATTCTATGGGTAGTGTAGCCTATCTACCACCAAATAGGTGGGGTGGATGACATCTATAGAGACATTTTTATACATGATTGTATCATTTGATATTTTATCAAACTTTTTAATCCATTTATACTTATAAATATGTTGTTTTGATAACTTATGGATGTATTTATTTTATTTCTATCACAGATGTTGATCTTTATATATTCTATGGGAAAATGTATGATGTACATGTTATTTTTTCTATAAAATATGAGCAAATGCATGGTAAAAAAATAATGATAAATAAATAAATAAAAATAAGAATTATGAGTAAATTAAAATGTGAAACCAAGTTTTAAAATATAACGCATGTAATAGATGTCAAAATTGAACTAAATACAATATAATAAAAATAATGTAAATAATGAATACCAATGTAAGGTAAAAACACAAACAAAGATATGTAAATAAGAAATATCAATGTAAACAGATACATGAAAATAAACATATCTGAATAAGCAAGACATCCATGTAAACAAAGACATGCAAACAAATATATGTAAAGAAGAAATGTCACAGTAAATGAAGATGTGTAAATAAGAAATGTCAAAGTAAATGAAGAGGTGTACACAAGAAATGTCAAAAAAATATGTGTAAATAATTAATGTCAAATGAATATGTGTAAGTATGTGAGATATGAAATATGTGAAAGCAAGAGTTGATAGAAGAGGGATAAACCAAACTTAGGGTTTGTGTTTGTCAATAATGTAGACTAGTATGGCTATTTTGTGACAAAATATGACACGTAGTTTTTATAGGATACAATGGATATTTTGTGAGGAAAGATTGGTCCTATCCAAGGTCTTACACCACAAATTGCAAGAGGATAACCAATGAGGTATAAAAATGGAAATTTTTTATAAGAGAGAATGGATTTTTTTAAGGAAGGCCTAGTCCTATCTAAGGTCTTACACTGTAATTCAAAACAAGATAACCATTGAGGTATAAAAATGGAAATTATGTATAAGAGATCATGAAATTTTATGAGGAAAACATGGTACTATCTAAGGTCTTATATTGAAAACCACAAAAGGAGAACCAGAGAGGTATGATCAACTATAAAGTGATATTCATCAAGGGGAATATCAAGAATGATATTATGGAAAAATGGAGTGAAAAACATTACATAGGCATTTGTATCAATCTTTAGCAGAAATGACACATAATAAGAAAATGTAAAAGTTCTAAGATTTTGTTTAGACAACAAAGACTTAAGATACTCTTACTAATAAACGCAAAATTGTTGGATAATGAATAAAGCACCTATATTATCTCATGAAGGTTATTTATATATAAAAATTAAAATGGGCCTACCTTACCATGATGTGTTTCCCATTCCTTAGGACCCCTTATAGAGCCATTAGTCTACTCTGAATATGGGTTCTTGTGTGATAAAGTAGGTGGCACTAGATATAGTAATGAGACCTCTTACCCTAGTCTACTAACCCTCCACACCCCAATGGACCTCAGCTCTATCATGAGACCAACTATGGAGTTTTATCTTTAACTAGAATAGGAGATGTGCCAAAGAAGAATCATGTATTTTGGTGTGATTTTAAATTTTGAATATATTTTTTTGCCTTTTGATCATTGCCTTTTGTTTGAATGATTTGGATTTTAACTTTTATGGATTTTGTTATTCCTCCTCCCTATGGATTCAGAAGAAGCAAACATGAGTGATATAGGTGACAAACAAAAAGAAGATTATGCTTTGGTTACAAGAGATAAGTACTTAAAGACTAAGTTAGATTTAAAAAAGTTTAGACATTCCCACAAGTAAGTAAGCAAACTCAAGACTAACTATATGTGAACTTAATATTAAGGATATATATGGGAGAAATGAGTATCATGAGAGATCCATGTAATAAATGGTAAAATTAGGAATATGCTTTGTAGTTGATCATAATAAAACTACGATAATGTAGGGTGTGGTCTAAGAGTCGTGCCATATGAATAACTATATTATTCAACAAGTGATCTAAGATATGTGGAATACAAGTGTTTGTAACGTATATAATGAAATGTAATTAAAGAATTAATTGAATATATAAACATTTGATAGTTGTAAAGTAATATCTATGAATGTAAAGGTAGCAGTATAAAATAGATAAAAGATACAACATAACTAAAGATAATCATTGCATCACATATGTTATAATGAAGTAAGAATATAAAAAACCACTCATGTATAAATATGAGGCATAATATTCCATGGCAAAATATTTTTCTCACAAATACTACTAGATTTTAGTCATATATCATCAATAACATCTGATAAATCCTATTATAGCTAGAATCTAGTCTTAACCATAGTTTCATCAATCTTCACTGAGATACATGTGAGGACTTCATGTTGTATTGTCTCAATGGAGAATATAGGTATGATAAAAGAAGAAGGTTGAGTACATGGCATATCCTATGAATGGTAATAAATGTAAAGAATTAGTGCTATAATTTAATTGAAAGCAACTAATCTCTTAAATGATGGAGGGAAGTCTTAGCCTTTACCTATGAACAATCCTAGGTACAATGTTGAGTAGGTGATGGTGTAGACCATGAAAAATCATGAAAATGTTGTAGTAGGACTCTACACCATCTTCATGATGTGCATCACACTGATGCCAAAGGTAATAGAGTTCCACATATTTAGGAATGTACTCTATAAGAATCTTAAGAGGAGCCATAATCTTATCATTAGACTATTTCTTCTATAGATGAAGCACATTAATGTACTAGTGAATTTGTTGGTAGTGTGTATAAGTATGCATATTTGTGCCATGAAAAAAACAAGTGCATCTAGGAGTATCTAATTATGGAGTTCTACTATTCATGGTAGATCTAAAACCTAATGCCTTTTGTTATGTTAATAACCTCTATTTTGCATGATAATCATTAGCCTAATGACCAACAACCTTATGAAATTCACAAAATGCCTCATCTGCCCATTATGTAGGTAAGGGATCCATCTTAAGTAAAGGTAATATTTAATCAATATAAATAGGAGTAATCAAATAGGATCAAGAATGGGCTCATGAGCTATGATAGGTGATCTTGATGCTAGTGACATATCATGAGGAAACAATCTAGAAGGATTAAAAAACCTAGTGAACTAATATGGTCATGTCATGGCATGATCAATAAGTATAATCTAAATAGGCTTAGTAGTGACTAGATGAGAATTAGTGTGTGTGTTATACATCCCCAACCTATAAACATCAAGTGAGGAAGAGATAATGTTAGGTGTAGTAGAAGGAGAAGTATCTACATCAATAGAGCTAATACTATGAAAATAATGTTGTAAAGAAGAATGATATTTAAGTATTTTTGCATTTTCAGCTTGGATGAATCCAACTAAAAGGGGGTCATCTAATGAATATTCGTCATCTTAATTAGGAGAATTAAGATCAATAGTAAAATCAGATATGATTTTATCAATTGAATAAGTAGAAAGAATGGATTAGTTAGTCTTTGTTAGAGTAATGAGAATATCATCGATTGGTTTTTGTCTATACTAGGTTATAAAGAAGGGGTAATTAGGTAATTATGTGTGGAGGAAAATAAGAAGTTTTGATTTTAAAACTAAACTCATCAGCTTCATCATCATTAGAATCTAAGAGGTTGGGTGGTATATTACCCACAAGTTTAGGGTGGCTATTATAACCTCTAATAGAGTTAACATGATAATTATCCTTGATATTCAAGAAAGGGGTTGCTAGGTAAAGGTTAAAGGATGGATATTTTAAAAACACTATGTTATTGAAATTTTTCAAAATTCTAAGGGTTCATGTCTCCTTGAATCTTATAAATAACAACATTATAAGGATTTTTTACACATTGTCATGAAGATGAGGCTACATCTCTCACACAATGTGTCCAAGGTCAACCAAGTAAAATGCTATATGATAATGGGAAATTAAAGATCATAACCTCAATGTGAGATATGAGAAAAATAACCATGATAAAAATTAAAACATAACCTAAATGAGGCATTTATCTATGATCATATCCTTGACATGTACTTTGGTTAGATTTGAGATTGCATTCAGAGTACCAAATTATTTTAATAAAGTTAAGGGAGGTAACATAAGTACCATAACCTTCATCAATTAAATTATGTTTGAATTAAATATCACCAGTATGGACACTGATGAATAACAAAAGATCATTCACATAGAGAAATATTTATTCAAGAATCATTATTATTATAGGAAACTTAAGTGAGAGAGAAGTATATATAGTTTCATCAATGTGTATAGACATTTATTCACATTGTGGAAGAATGCTAACTTCAGACCCAGACAAACTAGATTCTTGCCCCAAAAGTGGATGTCAATGGATGTTCATTTAAAATAATAGTTTCTTTAGATGGTTACAATGATGAAAAAAATCCTCATGAGTTTTAGAAAGGGAATTTGATATGGGAGATGAGAAAGCTTTGTTATGGGATCCCATTCATCATAGTCTATTAGAATTGTATTAAATAGAGGTACATAATGGTAAATCAAATTGTTTGAAGGAGGATTAGAAGTGTATGTAAAGTAATGGTGATAAGTGTAGTTTATTGGGTCTTAGATGATGTGGTTTTGCTAAGTGTGTCCAATTGGGTTTAATTAGGTAATGTTTTTAGTAATTTAGTTGGGTTGATGTTTGGTTTTGCTGAAGATTTTGTAGGTGGTGAAGAAATCCAAGAAGTGGGTTGATTTGGAGTTTTAGTTAATTCAGATTAAGGAGGATTTGATGATAAGCACTATAAGTTTTATCAATGGAAATTAAATGAGTATCAAAATGTGTCGTTTGATTATAAACATGTGGGATAGTTAACGAAGGAGTAGGTTATGTTGTTAGACTAGTTGGAATCATTATCGTACACCCATGTTTTATACAATGATATGGGTAGGAATATTGAATAGTATGGAAAGTTAGGAAATTATTATAGTTAGACTGTGGATAAAGATCAATATAATAAACTACTCTCCTCATATTGACAACTTTCTCATTTTTAGTGAGAGAATTAATATGGATAGAAGTTTTGAGTGTTGGTAGTGGGAGGTTCAGTAGTAATTGATTGGTGTTTATGAAGATTGTCCTTGTAAATAGCAAGATGAGTGTTAGATTTATTAAGGGCACCATGTTTAGTTTTTGTTTCATGAACCTCTATTACTACTTCATAAGTTTACCAATGTTCATTAATTAGGGTTTCATGATCAAAATTAAGAAAAAGAAGATATTCAAGAGAAAAATTTCTTAATTAGTGATAAGTTTCATGAGAATGACCCCAAATTGCATGATACCCACAAAATTTGGGTGGGTCATACCAATGTTTGGTAGGGTAAACAAGGTCAATATCTCATTTTAAAGTCCTAGGAAGATGCTTTAAAATTTCTACCATCGAAAGAAGGTTGTGAGAATCTACATTGTTGTCTTTGGAAAATGTAGAACTAGGTTGTGGTAAAGTGTTATTTGAAATTGGTTGTGAAAGAGTAACATTATTGGACAATTTGGTATAATAGTGTGAATAGTTTGTATGGAAGATAGGTATCCATAACACCATTATTGGTAACATGACAATTTTTAGATTTCATAAGCATTCGAGTTTCGACAGGAGGATGGGAAGGCTTGAATTGTCTTATGATAAAATATTAACATTTGGCTTGGTTTAGGGCTTCTTTCAAATATTTTTGAATAAATTCCTAACACAATATTGCAATTTAGGATGAAGAGAATTAGTGAATAATCAAAAGAGATTGTATCTTGGCATGTCATGTTTATCTTTGTTGGATAAGGCTTTCCATCATTTAATTAACACTTGGGCAATTTATGATTCTGATTGTCTACATTTGATAAAGTGAGCTAATTTTTTTCAGAGAGATCGTTAGTTTTGAATTCATGTACTAATGCATTAACTAAATATTCTAAGCTAAATATAGTATGAGATTTGATTTGATTATACCAACCCAAAGTGTCACTTGTTAAGGTTTTGGATAAGAGTTTGGTGGTGGCAAAGGTATTGAGATTAATCCAATCTTTTAAAAGTTTTTGAAAATTTTCAAATGCAAAGTAGGATAAGTGGATCTATTATAAGTGATAGTAGGAAAAATACCACATATATCAATCTTTTTAATTTGAAGAACTAAGGGTTCATTTTATAAATATTTGGTATTATTTTTAAGAAGTGGGGGTTGAGGTATAAGGTTATCTTATGTGGCACTAAGGGGGTGGGGGAAATTAAGATTTTACACTCCCCATTGAATGGCTTAAGGATGATTTTGTAACTTCAAAAGTTGGTTTTGCATTTGTATCATTTGATTTGTACTTTTGGTTTGAAAAGTAACCATTTGATTCATGGCTTATAATAGGATTTGATTAGCATTAATAGTGGATTAACTGGTAGAAATAGCTTGAGATGGACTAGAGGTAGTATTGAATTAAGTATGAACATGGGTACTTTGGGTAGGTCTAGCGGTGGAAAGACCAACCATAGTAGTTGAAATACTAGGCAAGGTGAAAGAAGTAGTGGAGAAAATTGAAGGCATGGAAGAAGTAGGCATGAAATAAAAACATGTCATGGAATAAGTCATAGGGTGACTTGCCCCAAGAATTGTAAAAATGTTGTGTGTAGGTGAAGGTGGACAATCAAGGTAAGGTCCCATCATGAGATTAGATATTATCATGGTATATTTTCATTGATGTTGATGGTTTTCATTGATGAAAAGAATCATTTCAATAATATATTTGAGATCAATCTCATCTTCAAAAATAGGCATTTTTGGAGGATAGTTAAATGGATCTAGAGTCTTAGAAGGATGTGACCCATGTTTTTGGTTTTAGTGGCCACATTAACATTGCTTACATATGGATTTTATACAAAGGTATAAGGAAGATGAGGATGAGGTAATTTAGGGGTTTAGTTAAATTCATCATATAATTTTGATTTTTCATTTATTTTTAATCAAAAATGTACTACATGGTGAAAATTAAAGATAAAATTAGTAAATTGGAAACCTATTGGGTCAAGTCGGTTGACCTAGTTGGGAAAATAGGAAAAATGATAGTCTAGAAACCTACTAAGTCGATATAGTTGACCTAGTTTAGTAGACAAATACAATTAAATCCAAAAACCTATTGGGTCAATTTGGTTGACCTAGTTGTGTAAATAGGGAAAAGTAAGAGTCTAAAAATTGTACATGTCATCTAAGACCTACAAAGTTGACCAAGTTGATCTAGTGTATTTTTGGAAAGCTAAAACAATAGTTAAAATTTTTACTAGGTCAATTATGACCTACAGGGTTGACCATGTCAATCTAGTGTATTGTTGGAATTTTACAATAATAGTATGAAAACCTATTAGGTCGAGTTAGTCAACCTAGTTGGGAAAACAAGTAAAGATGAAGATTTGATAGCCTACTAGGTTGAACTAGTTGACTTAGTTATATAGGTAGAAAAAGATAAATTTTATATAGCCTACTAAGTTAAACTAGTTGACTTAGTTGTACAAGTAAGAAAAGACAAATTTTTGAAAGCCTATTAAGTCTATTTGGTCGACTTAGTTATATAGCTATAAAAAGATAAATATATACTAAGTAGTGTTGGTCAACTTAGTTAAATTTGGAAAAAATAGTAAACTAGATGATGTAGTTTAGAACAAGTAGATATAATACAAAACTAGCTAAACCACATAACATAGAACTATATTAACATTGTTTGATACAATCTGCAATACAATAGAGAAAAGTAATCAACAAGCAAAAAATATAATTTTATAACTACTAATGCTAGCTAATTATCTAAAAACAAGATCAGGAAGCTATACTAAAAGGTTTTAATTAATTTGTAGGCTTCCAAAGATACTTGCTTGTTCATTAAATAGTGATGACCCAATGTTTTAGAGTATTGACTATAGAATAAGTATCATTCCTATATCCCACTAAAGCTAGTTTCAAGGGTAAGATGGAAGTAACTTCTTGGTGCTAACCACTAAGAAATACACCACAAGATCAAATGGATGTCTAGATTCCTAAGGTTCAATACAAATGGAATCATAGGTGTTTATGAAATACTATGAGGTATGTGGAAACTAAAGATTGTGTTTAGCTCTGTACTATAGATATGAGTATTGGGACAAGCCCCTCAAGCCATGAAATCTAGAAACAATTGACAAAGATTGTAAATAGAATATCACATAGCCCTTCACAATAATGAATAAGTAATTTTAAAATTGTCATTACACAGTTTTAGGTAAATCAAAACAAAGTGAAATAAAGGCAAAAATCAAGTGTTGAAAACTAATTTGTAGTTATATAATGTAAATAAAAAGACAACTAACTTTTTCAAAACAAAAGTGAGATTAATTACTATGAAAGGAAATTGAATTGCCTTGCTTATATTAAAATTAAAACACATAGAATAAGGTCAATTAGGTTGATCTAGTTGGAAAACAAAATAAAACATAGTCAAGTAGGTCGATATCATCTATTGTGAAAATAGGCCCAAAATAAACACAATTAGTCAAGTTGACTTAGTTTTTAGGTAGATCAAATAGACACATAACTAAGTTAGCTAAGATGACTTAGTTGACTATGTGATATAGTTTATAAAATTGAAAAACTATTAAAAATAGTGTATAAATTTGAAATGCTGAATAATTTGACTAAAAAAAGAAAACAAACTAAGATGATTGATTAAATTTAGAATATGAAGTTAGTTAGAATGAACCTAAGTAGTATAACTAGATTGACTTGGTTGACTAAGAATTCTCAAGATCTAACTATTGACTAGATCATCGAAACTTGATTTAGTCCTATAGAGACAAAAATATGAAAAACATAAAGGTTAAATAGAGTTGATCAGGTTGACTTAGTTTTTAAAAAACTAAAAACTAAAAAAATGGTAAAATAAGATTAGGTTGGCTTGTGTGACCTAGTTAAATAAAAATTAATAAATAAATACTGCAAAAATAAACTAGGTTGACCAACCCAACCTAGTTGACTGTAAACAAAAATTTATAAAATAGGGGAAATAACTAGGTTAACCAGTGTAACCTAATCAACTAGGTGTGAAATCCTACAAACATAGTAAAAAAATGGTTCAATTAGTACGACCTAATTGACTGTAGATCCTAGATCTATAAATAGAGAAAATGATTAGGTTGACTAATGTGACATAGCTAATTATAAATCCTTGATCTATAAATATAGAGAAAAGCTACATCAACTAGTGTGACCTAGTTGATTGTGGATGAAAACCTTGAAAACAAAGGATGAAACTAGGTTGACCAATGCAACCTAGTTGACTGTAAACCTAGATCTACAAATAAAGGTTAACACTAGGTTGACTAACATAACCTAGTTGAATATAAATTAAAAATTAAAAATGCGAGGGTTAGATTCACTTTAGGTTCACCAAAATATATGAAACAAATCAAGATATATCTACAACTTATTCTGATTAATAAATCAAAGCTCGAAGAAGGTAATCAACTAACATCTATTGTGGTACTCTTTATATTAGGGGCATGACCAAATTGGATCCACTAAACCAAACTAAGATAACACTTATCACACAATAGTAAATGAGAGGGTTTCAAAACCTCTAAAAAATAATATTATGCAATAACCATAGCTAGGTCTAAATACATGAAATAAAACTAATCTAGTTCTCACCAAAGCTTGTGGCACAAAGGGGGTTAGTTAATAAATCAAGGGATCATGGTAGGAAAATGGGGGACTAGATCACCTAAGGTGGAAGATGATAAGTAAATATGACCCTATAACTATACTAAGTTAAAGTATAGAGGTAATCTAAGAAAGGAGTTATACATTCAACACATATTACTTTATACAATATTTATAAATCAAATGAAATAACAAAAGTTAGAGATACTTGCTTTTGGGGGAACCTATTGAGTCTCAATATCTTCCTTGGCCAATGGTACTTTTTAAGAGATTTTTGTGGATTTATAAGGATAACACTATAGAAATTAGTTCTAGGCCAAAATATCCCTACTTTACATCTGAGACTTCCCATAAGACAAGTTATATTCCCTCCAAAAGCAATGGCTCCTTCAAATGTAGATGTAGCATAATTTGTGAGATGTAATAATTTGAAAATGAATGTTCCTCTCTATTGGATTTAAATGAGCCTTGTATTTATAGAAATGGATAAATCCTAACCCTTCCAAATTTTTAGCTGATAAGGTTAACAAGCATGACCCAATTTTAATAAAATGTTATCATTAGGTCTAAAATTAGGTTGGTCAGGCCAACCTAGTTCCATAACATGCAATTTAAATGCCATAAGAAGGCTATCTAGGCCTACTTGGTAGGAAAATAGGGGTTTTAATTAGTTAGGGGATATTTTAAAGTAAAATTACTTAGGGAAGTGGAGAAATGGGATTTTTTTGCTTGGAGAGTTGGATAAGTATGATTTGTAATGGGTTTAGGTAATGATAGAGTTAACCAACAATATTGTAAAGCACCAATGGTCTACCCACCCCTTTCCTAGTTCACCCTTAAATGTGTGCACTTAGAGATATTGAAACTAGATAGGTTCCTAAAAGAGATAAAGTTTCAATAAATGATAAAGTTTAAAAATATTGTGTAGACACTTTGATTATTTCTCATGCATTGATTATCAATTCTTAGTACTTTTTATGGTCTAGTAAAGTGTGAAATTGTATTTTTGATCCTATGTGTGTGTGTGTGTGTACCTTAAGCCATTTGATAACAAGTATAAATCTTCCAAATTTATTACAAGCTAAGTCTCTCATGCACATTGGTAAAATATTATCAAGAGGTCTACACACTAGTTAAAGGGGCCTACACATTGATTTAATTATACCCTCAATAATCTATTCAAGTCTTGTACCAATACACTTATACCAAAATAAGGTCATAATAAAACATATAGTTGGATTTGAATATATAGGGAGATGAAGTGAAGTTATTTATATCATTTGGGTTGAGAAGACTCACAATTAATAGAATCACATGATGATCAAAAGTGTTAGGTATATGTAACTACAACCCTCAAGGGGCCCTGAGTCACTAACCTTGTACAAAATCTATATTCTTGAAACATTTTGGAAAATTAGGGTTTGGTCAAATAATATCTAATTTAGAGGACTTTATACAATAATTTCATCAAGTGAAGACAAATTCCTAAACATTTTCCTCTGTAGAAGCATTATAATAAATTTTAGATCTAGAAAATCAAATTTTATAGGATCATATCAACCTGCTAGAATCATTATAAACCTACCAAAATTAGTTCTAAGTTGTTGGTCCTATCTTTGGTAGTGGCCCACAATTCTAGACATCCTCCAAAACATAGTCAAATTTTAGAGTTTCAATTTGATCATCCTCAAAAAATGTTTTCCACCATCATAAGTTACCTATAGAACCCATTGTGTGTGTTTCAGTTATTTATCCGAGTCTTTCCATTAATAATGATTGTTTACATTTTCATAGTATTTCATCCCCTATTTTAACATTAAGTATGTATGAATTACTGTAGATTATTGTATTTAACCTAGTTTTCCTACTATTATCTTATTTTTGTTTATTATGCACCCTTTTCCATAATTCATCAAGACAAGTAGCAATTAACTCAAGAAACACTCATAATTTCAACAATAATAAGTTGGTTGCATGTTTGAATTATTTTATATACCCAAATCTAGAATTCCATGTCATGACTGGGGGCTATGGTTTAATTAGTTATTTAATAAAATGCCATATTATTAAAATCACCATTAGGGAATACATATTGGAGATCCCAATGTTTTACATTCACATGGGATGAGTTGATATCATGTTTTGAGTCCAATGGAAAACTACTTTGGGAAATATTGAGATGACCTTCTAGGTTCAACTATTCATGTGTTTTCGTTATGAATGAAATGCATTCTAATTGAGAGGATTGGAATAAATAGAGCAAAAAATGATAAGTTATAATCAAATTCAAAAGCTGATAAAAAGTGGCTTGGTAAGGTTTATGACACAATTGTCTCATTATAATCAAAATATTCAAATAAGACAACAATGCCAGACATTTAGGGGATTTTGGACAAGAATTAAATATTTTTTAGAGATATTCTAAAAGGGTTTCCTCCAAAAATATATCATGATCATTACATCCAAATTGTACCAGGGATCCAACCACCCAACATCAAACTTTAAGTTACTTTTGTGTGAAAAAGAGTGAGATAGAGAAGATGGTACATGAAATATTAGAAGTGGGAACTAATAATCATAGTTAGAGTGTATATTATTATCTAGTGGTGATGGTGCATATGAAGGATGATACTTGGTGCATGTGTCTAGACTACAAAAAACTCAATAAGTTCACCTAGAAAGATAAGTTTACTATTATTGTAAGTGATGATTTACTATATGAGTTATATAGTGTTTTTTATTTTACTACACTAGATCTTTGATCAAGGTATCATCACATAGAAATTAGAGAGAGATATTCTTAGACTACTCAAAAACATGAGGGTCATTATTATTTTTTGTTGATGCCTTTTAGTCTTATAAATTCCCCTTCTAAATTTTCAAGTTTGATAAATTATGTATTTAATCCATTTCACTAAAGTATATCTAGGTGTTATTTGATGACATATTGTTCTACATAAAAATATGGGAGGACCATATACATACATGGATCAAGTCTTAAAATTATCTAGCATCATTGACTTTGTGTAAATACTTATGAGTGTTATATTTGGAATAAAGAGGTGAAATGCTTGGGCACATTTTATTTCATGAAGGATTTGAGGTGGATCCTCGTAATATCAATGACACGTAGGATTGGAAAGTACCTATAACCCTAGATAACCTATAAGTATTCTTGGGACACACAAGATACTATCATAGGATTGTCAAAAATTATGGTAGCATAGCAATACCAATCACAAATCTCTTAAAGAAATAATCCTTCCATGGTAATGAGGTAAAAAACACTAGTTTAAATAATTATAAAGTCAAGCACATCATTGAAAATGTATAGAGAATTACCTATGAACAAGTGAAACCATTTGTCCACTATAAATAAATGTTCCAACACCCATAGTTCCAAGGATGTGACACACAAAATGATTATCTAGTTCCTACAACTTGAAAATTGAATGTGGCTTATGTGATAAAATCATAGTAGTGGAAACCATGGAAAAATTTTCATAATTGAAAGATGAAGAAAAGGCAATATCTAAGGAAGCAACATAAGTGAGATAAAATAAAAAAAATTGAATGAAAATAAAGTTATGGAAGCTCTAGATTTAAAAGGAAAATGGCATGTGTGCCAGAGATTGAAAATAAATTCCATCTAAGAGTTGAAGATAGTGAATTAGAATGAGAAAAATAATTAAAATATTAAATTAAAGGTCAATCGATTAAAAATAATTTAAATTTTTATTTAAAATTTATTGAGTTAAATGTTGATCTCCATATTCATTCTAAGCATCATTATTTTCTTAATTGAGATCACAAAAGGAGAGATGTAGAATTCCAAAACAAGTAACATGCCAAGCAATAAGATTAGAGAATTTATGAATGAAAATAAAATAAAGAGTTTAATTTTATTAAACTGGAGAATAACCTTCAATGATAAAATATTTCAAGGTTTTTTCAGTATCTCAAACATAATTATGTTGATTCCATTCCTAGTGGATAAGTTATCTAAATTCCATGCTTAACAATCAAGCTTTCCCTCAGAGCCACCAAAATTTTAAATAAAATTTGACCTTCAAGTTGATTTTATTTTCTATAAAAGTTTTTTTAGCAGAGTTATAGACTCCAATCACTAAATAAAATCTTCAATGAAGGCTTATTGCTTACAATTATTCTACTCACAAAGCTAAAACCACATAAAAACTAGCTTCTTTTCATTATATTATTGGTTGAAGCCATTATAGGCTCATTGATATGCTTAATATTGTCACAATCTTCAATTTTTCTTAGCCAATTTAAAGGATTAGATCAACATAGTTATTTTGGCCATAGTCTAAAGTAAAAAATATCAACATGGATATATTTTTGGATCATCATCATTCTAATAGTATGGTCCATTTTCAATACAGCAGGTGATGATAAGATAAAAAAGCCTTAATTCATTGATCTCCAAAATCTTCTTAGGTCATTTGATCTAGTTGCATGGAAAATTCAAATCTTGAAGAACAAATATGCATAGGGTAAGACCCACAAATAATGTTTAATATTCAAGAGGATACATGTCAAATGTGAGTTTATTCTCAATAATTTTCAAGGAACATCCCACATCATCTGAACATCTCTAGATCAAATATTTGAGCTATTTGTAAGGATTGAAGTTGACATAAAATTATTACCAATAGCTCATGCCATTGGATCATCTCTTTAGCATTGATCTTACACTGTTTGATCAAACATGATGAAATCTACATAAATATAGTGATCCAACCATAGAACTTTTGAATGTTATATCTCTTATTACATGTAGCTAATTTCTTAGAGATCAAGCTTATTTGAAGGCTCTTAATGATAAATTTCCAATCATAATTAAATTAAATCAATGACATATGTTCTTGACCTATAATTAATTATTAAAATTTTGCTTAAGTTAGACCCTTATGAAGTAAATGATTGAAGCTCGCCAACTCTAGGAAACTCAAGTTAATGGCTTAAGTACATCACAAAATTTGTCAAGCTTCTAAATCCATATGAAAATATAAAAGGGCCATTAATTATCTAATTTCATAAAGTAGATAAAGTTTAGTGAAAAATATCACAAGGATGGTATGGGTTTATATAAAATATCAACAAAGCATAAAAGTGGTGAAGGACATAAAGCTTGGCCATAATGAGCATTTCATGAAGGGGCATAGTTCTCTGAACTAAAGTATCAAGTCATAATTGCTATACAATATTGAGTAAGCATCCACAATAGAGGATCACCCCTAATTTTATACTTGGTGTTTAACTTATTTTACACTGAAGAGATATAAAATTAAGGAAACTATGCACTAATTTATATTATCTAAAAGAAAACATTAAACACACTGATCTAAATTAAAATGTATTGTTAGATATTACACTTAATATATAAAGAAAAAATTATAAGATGGATAATATACTTAGAATATATTCCCACATGTTACTCACATATGACATCACTAATCTGAAAATACTCTATATATGCTTTATCAATTGCTCAAATCATAAATAGGAGATTAAAACCTACCTAGATGTTTTTGGTAAAGTCAGGCACCTGTGGCAGATAAAATTCTCAAGGTTTACCAGTAGTGTCTTATGCACAGTGGGGGTTTGATATCTATAGGATACCTAAGAATGTGATTGCAATGAAATCCTATGTGTGCACACCTCTGTGATCCTACAATGAAATGTATTTATTGTGTTTATTTTTGTCCAAACCATTTTTTCTTTCAACCACAAGCCACCCTTTAAAAGGGGTTACTATTTTAGGTTTGATTGATTGTAACCACTCCCTGTTGAATGGTTGAACATTTCCTATGATCATATATTCTGAATAATTATCAAAATTCATGTATTTGTCCCACTTATATGTGTGTGTAACATCTTAAACAATCTAGATGCAATTTGATCTTATGACTTTCTATACTTGGCATCATGAAAATTTAACTTCATGTATTAATTTTTTTATATATGCACTATTATAATACTTGTATTTGAAGGGTTTAGATATGTGTATGCATTTTTTATAATGTCTCAATAGAGTGCTAGGTGTTTTCCCAATGTTCCTCAATATGCCAAGTGATGCTCAAGTGTAGAATGACCTTAGGGTTTATTTGTGTTTATAGATTACTCATCAATGATTTTTTATATGATCAACCCAAGAAACATGTCAAGACAAACCTAATGAAAACTTCTCAAATTTGAAAAATAGTTTTGAAGGCCCTTGGACTCTATCAACATAGGGAAACACTTGTGGTAACCAACATTGTTTGGGTTTATCAATACTCTCCTAGATATGTAAATTAAGGATATAAAATATGAAGATGGTCTATCTAGGATTATGTAAGGTTCCTATATAGACTCAAATCATCCTAAATAAATGTATCTATAAAATAGAGGTTTCTAAGCCAACAAATGAGTAGATGTATAGAGGAAAGGTGGGCTCAAGTGTTAAATATATGTGCAATACCCAAGCCTATTTAAGTATGTCAAAGTTGATGTTGTGAAAGTGTGAAAGATCTAATTTAGGTGTCTACACTTGGTATCCAAGTGTTCAAACTCTATTTTCCACCCTTTTCTCTCTTTCCATCATATAAAGGGTAGAGGTCCCTCATAAAAAAATGTTTTTTATGAGGCTCTTCCTTGATATTGCTTGAGCATGATTCTTCATTTTGTCATGACTTATATTTTTGTCGTGTAAATAAGACAAGAATTTGTATAGTTGGATTTGAATATATATATATATATATATATATATATAATGTGTTTTTATTTGTCTACCCTATAGTTTTATTCTATCTAATATAAATCTATTCGCACATTCAGGTTGGATCTTACATCCTCTACTTGCTCATACATCATGTTTCCACCTTTCTTACATATTTACTAGTTCTATGTTATAATTAAGTAGAGGAGGAACCCAGTGCAAGCCATTTCATTTTTGGTGTATCACCACTACTTTTAATTTTATTTTTCTTTCTTCCATTTTATTTAGTAATCTTTTTCTTTATGAAATGTTAAGATAGGAAATAGAAACAATTTATTTTGGAATTTGTATTGTAAGAGTAGTCCCACTTTGATAAGCCATCCCATGTTATGACTAATATCAAGCTACATTTAATCAGACATATCAAACCATAAACACATTCTTCTTCTAATTTTCCCTCATCTATGACATTTTATGGATATACCTCATCCTTGAAATTTGGAGCAAGAATTTTAGAAATTAAAGAGCATATTTAACACCAACCAAAGGTACTCTCTATCCTTAGGGAAAATTTACCCATGGAGCAAAACTAAATGAAACAACAAGTGAATCAACATAGGAGTGAAAATCATTTTCAAGTAGAATATTGGGATTTTATTAGGTTTTAACCATATAAATAAATGTGCTTTAAAAAAAAAAAAGGGATTAAAAAGTATCACCAAAGTATTTTTATCCTTATAAATAGTCCATAAAATTGAGTGTGGCCTAAAAATTATAGTCATCTCAATTAGCTAAAATACACTTTGTCATTCATGTGTCATGTATGAAGAAAGTCATAGGTCATAAAATTATAGCTCATATAGAGTTACTAAAATTTAATGAGGAGGGAAGAATCATTATGGATTATGAAGTTATTCTTGAGATGAACTAAGATGATATGAATGAGGGTGGTCACAAAGTACCTTATCATAATCTATCTAAAGAAGATGAGACATGGGAAGATGAAGCATTCATACATAAACTCCCATAGTTGGTCAATAATGAGGACATCATTGGTTTGAAGAGTGAGGCCATGTTTTGCCCTTAACCTATGGCTTTTATTGGGATATATGTGGATAAATTATGGCACACATAACCTTTGGCTTAATCATTTGATAATATCTAGCTTACATATTAGTAGGAGTAGTCAGCCTATTTGAGTTTATATATTTACTATTAACTAATTGAGTTATATATAGGAGGTAATGTTAGTATAATATTCATCATATATTTGGAATTTGTTTCTTATCATAAGGACTTGGGAGGTTACCCCTTGAAGTGGCTTAGTTCTATATTCAGGTATTACACCCTTCAATTCACTTTATGATATCAAATCATTTATGAGAGTGAATGTCTTACTCTACTTATGCTATATATTATATTGTGATATGTTTCTATGGTTGTGTTTTTATGATGTGGTAATTTAATTAATATATAATTGGTAGCCTAAGCCATAAAAGTACAAAATAAATTGATTCAACCAAAGTGTCAAAATAGTAAAAATTAGGGATTCATAAAGAGCAAGACCTCCTTATGAAACCAAGGACCCCAATTGTAAATCTGATTTAGGTCCATCTCATCTACAAAAAGCACACTAAAAAGCCTTGGGCAAAAGGGTAAATTTTCAAATCATCTAAAATTAAAGGAGACTAATTTTTGCCTATCCACTCACTCATGGTGAGAGGAGTGGAACAAAAACCATTAAACCTATACATCAAATCTTTGTAACCAAGTAAAAAATTAAACATTTATAATATCATCATTTTCAGGAAAATAACACAAATGGGTGAAGTTATTTTATCAACAATATAACACTAGTACCTATGGGAAGGAAAGGAAGCATTTCCATATACATAAAAAAAATAGATCCAGCCAAATAGCCTTACTTGTTTTTAGTAATATTCATTTTATAAATTAAGGAACTCTAAATTCATAACTGCCTCTTTAAACATGGCTTATTATAGATACTTTATCAATATTAGACTAGATTTGTTTACTACTTGTTTCTTGTAAGAAATATTACATGTCATCTTAGGAAAAGTTTCTAGTGGATCCTCTTTGGAATAAGTCAAGCCTCCTTTAGAGATCTTACATGAAAAAAATTATGTTATCTTTTTGGTGGTAGATCCTCCTTCAAATGAATATCCTTTAGAGCTCTTACATGTAACCTTGCATGTTGTCTTAGGTAATGTAGGAAGTGGATCCTCCTTTAGGAAAGTTGAATTTCCCCAAAAAATCATACATGCAACTTTGCATTTTACTCTTGAAATTTTTTTTATGCTCTTTAGGATATATCACTCGAGATAAGATGTATTTTGATTTAAAAGGTAGACTATATATTTTAATTTGAAGAGTAGGCTATATATTTTAATGTGATCTATATTTGATATTTATAATTGACATGTTAAATTATAATTGACATGTTAAATTATATTTTTAAATTTGATCTATATTTGATATTTATAATTTAGTTTCAACATTAAATTTGACATATCTTTGACCATCAAATGGGATTTTTTCTTTTTTCTTGGAAAATATGATCGAAAAATTGTGATATTTTAGATATACCATAGAGTTTGGATCTATTTAGGTTTTGACCAAAAATATTTTTTCAATCCAATAGAGTGGTACAACTAAATTGAAGTCATTCAATACCACTTGAAAAACAATTTATGAAAAAGGTAGTGGAGTCGATAATCAATTTGGTATGTGACAAATCTAAAATAAACACCTCAAAATTAATATCTCTCAATATTTTTAAATAAATATATTTAAAATATTTATATTAATATTTATTAAATTAAAACTTTAGTTTTTTATAATAACTTTTATTTAAAAAAATATGATGTATATTTTTATTTAATAGTTTTATCAATATTGATGGTTGATATTTATAGCATAAATTAAATTTACAACAAATAAATAAATCATATTAATTCATTGGTTTTAATGAATTTGATTGATCATTATTCTTACCCTAGGTAGAATAGTACAGGTTTCATTTACATTTAATAAATAGTTTGAGAACTAAATAAAACATTAAATTTTTTATTTATCATCTAAATCCTAATGTTGATATTTGAAGTAATAGTATATCAAATAGATCTATGTATCTTAGTATCATATTGACATCATATGCAATTAAAAAAAATGGATATTCATTAGTGTAGACACTATTTATGAATTATATATCACCTCAATCTTATACACTTGGAAAATACATATCATGGATGTACCTTCAACTTATAGACCCTTTTTAGTGCTAAAAATCTTGCATACACTATCGTTATGTGCCTAATTACTTATTTATTATTTTGACCAATGTTATTTTGATGACCCAAGCCATTTATCTTGCTCAAAATGTTAAGAACATACTTATCTTCAATATCTCCAATTTATGGACCTACACATGTTTTATAATTGATCGGACACTTGTGTCCCATTTAGATGCATGTGTCAACACAAGTGTCCAGTTCCTTAAAGTCATCCAATTTTTAAATAAAATGTATTTCTATGGTAAAAATAAGTGCTTTAATGTGAGATATTCTCCAAAAATATTAGTATAAATATAAAATAAACCCTCATTCATTCCTCACCTAGAAACTTCTTACCTAATCAATAGGCAAATTACTAAAAACATTCAATCAAGCACTAGAGTGAGCAAAGCTTCCTTATTTTATCATATTTCCATATCAATTATAGGGACAACACATATATAGGTATGAAATACTAAATAAGTAACCCAAGAGCCATTTTTTATAACTTAAAATCTAGGTAATTTTTGTACTTATCACATATTGCATGATTCACACACAAGACAATACATAGGGGAGAACTACATAAGTCTAAGGCACTATTTAAAGTATTAGATATGTAGGTAATGTTCATTTATAGAGGATATTTGGGGTAACTCAACATCATGTTACCACTAACCCATTTTTCCCACAACTAATATGAAGATTAAGAAATAGGGTTTTGTTATTTAACTAGGAGCAACAATCCATGACCTAGATTTGAATGCACCAAAGCGAAGGTGATGCAGAACCTAGAAGCATTCAAGTGGTGGCATCTAATTTTAGTAGGTATTATATAATAAACACCTACATACAAGTCAAATAGTATCATCAACATAACCATACTATGTTGAGGTAAATGTCCATAGCTATATAGGCACAATTTCCAAAATCAAGGGACTGTTCCAAAATCCATATCCAAACTACTTTTTGGCTGTTCAAATCCATATCAGTATTAGCATCAAAACTAGCTAAGTTTCTTATTTTCATTGTTATTATAATATATATCATATTCATACTTTATATATTTATCATCTTAGTATAATAAATTTATTATATGTTTTATCTAAGTTTCATAAACAATTGACCTACTTTAAAGATAGTCTACCATCCTTGTGCTCTAAGCTATCTCTACCCCTTTAACCCTAGATTCCCCATATCTATATTTTAGGTTTAAAATTTTTATGAAACTTATTCACATGAATGTACAAAAATTTGATTCATAGGGATTTCAACCAATAAGGGTTTCAGTTTGTTATTCAAACAAGCAATGGAAAATAGTAATAAAAAAACCCGATATCAAATGAAAGATAAAGAAACATTAATCACTCATTTCAATAATAACAAGGGATTAATAGATGAATTTTTGTATGCTACATGATAGGAAATTAGTAATCATGATAATTCTAAGGCTTCCTCACCTAATGATGGTGACTCCTTAGAAGGTGTTACAACTGATTCCATACCAATCGATCTACCTACATCTAGTAGAGACATGGAGTATGTTTTCCAAATTTTATTCCTAAAATTATTATTTCCACATATTACATGGGAAACCAAAATATTTCAACCCAATTTCTAGTTTCAATGCCTATATCTACCCAACCTATGGGTACACCTCTTTTGGTGACTTATCAAGTGTCCAACCTAAAATACTAAGAGGTACAGGTTATTGTCCAAACTATAAAACTTTTATGAACTAAGGTTACAATTCCTGAACAAAAATATATGAAATATTTGTATGCTATTGATTCACAAGAGGTGTTACATAATCCTCTTGAACTATAGATATATTTGCACCCTTTTTCAAGTGGTTTTGTTACACCTAATTTTACATTTTATGATGGCAAAGGTGATCTTAAATGGCATCTTTGATCTTTCTATGTTGCATGCCCTGATTATGCCTCCAATGATAAAATTTTAACCAAATTATTTTCAATGAGCCTTAAGGACTATGCTTTAATTTGGTTCTATGATTTACCAACTCAATCAAAAAACACCTTCAAATCCCTTGCAGATCATTTTTTGGCACACTTCTCTGTTAACATTACCAAAAAGTTTTCCTATGCCCAAATTACAAAAATCAAACAAGGAACTAATGAACCTAGCAATGAATATGTCTTAAGGTACAAAAGAATGTTAGCTAAAATGACAATTCTTATAGCATATAAAGAGCTTCAAGACATATTAAATAAAATTTTACTTTCCCCATTACATGAGTCCATGATTTTCAAAAGGTTTAAATATTTTGATGACTTATGCCACATTGTTCATGATCATGAAATGAAACTTATCTGATTGAAAAAACTTAAGTATGTAGCAAACACACCAAATACATATACATATAATACCAATTTTTTTATCAAACCAATTTATAAGTTCAAAGCTTTTAAGCCTAAAAAATAAACAACTACCATGGTTAATGTGGTTTCACAAAAACCTAAGCAACTTGTCTTAACTAATGCATCAAGGAGATAATTTCCATGCTTACCTGAGTCTCCCACTTCATTATTCCTATAACTTGTAGAGTTTTATTTTATATCTCTCACTCATCCTATAGAGTTTGATATGAGTATACCTTTACTCAAAGGGTATGATGTGAATTTTTATTATTACTATTACTAAGAACTTGGACATTATATGAATAGATGTTTTATCTTGAATCATAAGGTCCAAGACCTCATCGATGACCAAAACATTACATTTGATGATCCTCCAAAGGAATCAAGTTCACAACCTGGTGACCACCAAAACAAAAAATATTTAACAATCCTTTATAAGATCATTCAAAGAAGGATCTCAAAGTGCAAATGGAATATAATGTGCACCCTCCTCCATCTCATCATGATTAGCCCATTGTATGGTATTATTGGTATGTGCAACATACATATCCTATGGTTTATAGACCTTTCATTACTTTTGTTGATAGTGAGATTAGGGGTGATGAATCCAATCCTCATTACTTATTCATTTGAACATAACTTGACTACCAACCTATACATAGTGTTATGATGATAATGGTGAAAGTGATAAATTTTGTACCATGACATTGCTTATATACTTGGGTTATACAAATCATGATTTACATTCTTCAACTAGATTAGTTAGTGCATTTGATAGGACATCACTCTTGGTGAGATTAACTTAACTTAACAGGTGGGTCTTACCCATGTGGTTACTACTTTCTTATTTATACCTTACACATGTGTCTTTGTAATGTTATTTGGATGACCTTGGATACATACTCTTTGAGCAATACCTTCTATGATGCATGTGTGTGTTAAATTCATTCATGTCAATTAGGGTAATTATAGTTTTTAGAATTCCACTTGAATATCCACTTAAACAAGAGAAATTTAGACCTATGTAGTTAATTATAAAACCTCCCAAGGTTAACCTCCCACAAAAGGGTAAGTAATAGGAAATTCCCTTTACCAAGTGTCCAATACTTGAGAGATCATTACATTATATCTCCATAAGGGGTTCCATGAAATCCTTATCTACTACACACCATATTCAGATATCCAAATCACCTACACATGTTACTATTACATATATTCTAAATAAAACATATACAACTCAATTATTGGTTCCATGAACCCCTACTCTTACTATTCCTTCACAATCATAGAGCCTTATTTTACATACGTAGAACACCACATATATCGTAGTGATAGATATTACACCTATACATTATCCTTGTCAATATCAAAAATTTATTACACTAGGTTCATAGTGGGGAGATATCTATGAGCATCCTTTGGATGAGAGCATAGGATAGTCTTTTCCTTTCACATATTCCAAAAATACCAAAAAAAAGGTCAAAAACCCAAAAATATTTTTTTAGCATTTACATATTCTATTAGCTCCTTGGCATATATGTTTTTGGTTATATGTTGGTAGATGGAATATCAATATTTCTTGTATACACATGTGTTTCACACATATTTTTATTGTGATTAAAGCATACACAAATACATGATCTATGCACTTTTGGAATTTGGGATTTACCTCTACTCACATCACTAGAACATTGGGGGCATCCACCTATATGATCATGATACATACATGTTATATCATTATATGGTCACTTTACATTATCATGTTTAAGTTCACATATGTAATTACACATGCCTTTATCCTTATATATTTTGTAGTGTACTAGATATGTTATGTACTTAACATTTTTTGCTAACACATATATCCAGGGACTAGTATGATATGTTTATGTTGTTTGCTTATGATTTCATTTATTCACTTCTTTGAGTATCTTACCTTCCTATTATCTTACTTGCTTGATCATTTGAGTATGCTCCATTTTTTGTATCCCCCATGCCTTTGTTTGTTTCTTTGACTTTTGAATATGTCATTGATTGTTGTATGTTGGCATTTGAATATATCATTCTTTATTTTGTGGACATTTGACTAAGTCATGTCCCATAGATTATGTGACATTTGAAAATGTCCCTTGTTTGCGATCTCTTTAGACCTTTATCTCTTGATTTTATTTTGAGTGCTCTTGTGTGTGTACATGATTGCTTGTTGAGCTTGTATTATTACTATCTAAACATTACCATGATTCACATCATGCATCTTAGGATTTGGTATGATCACATTATTCATACTTCAAAGATATATCTACCTAGACATGTTCCCTCTATATGTTACATGGTACATTCACATTTTACATGGTTATCTTATCTTTTTTAGGTACAATAACTACCAATTGCTACTTTCCCTCACCTCAAAAGGGGTGGAACATTAGTGGGGGCATGTCATAAAGACATGACTTTCACATTCTTTGCTAAATTCAAATATACATTACGGACATGTTTTGAAAACATGTTTACCACACTTACACCAGTTCACATATTCAGAGTTAGTAGGGGCATGTTTTGGAAACATGTTAGTATTCATCATACCTAGATTATAGTGGGAGCATGTTTTGGAAACATGTCCACATTTGCACTTACACCAGTTCTCAAACTCAAATTATAATGGGAAGATGTTTTGGAAATATGTTCTCCAAAATTATACCAATTTTTAGTTTTAGATTATAGTGGGGGTTTGTTTTGGAAATATGTTATGCACACTTACGTAGTTTCAAATTGGCCAAATTACACAGTTAATTGTATTGAGCTAATCTACTATAGTAGTTGGTTCAATTTTGTTATGGTTGAGGTGATTAAATCACTCAATATTTAAAATTTTATAGGTTGGGATTGATTACATTATCTAGCCTCACCAATTTTATAGTATGAGATTTACTTGGTTCACTCACACTAACTAGGTTATAAGTATGACTGGGTTGAATAGTTGAGCTAATCTTAACAATCAGGTGGAAACTTACCTTTTCCTCAAGGTTGGAGGCATGTGTCCAATATTTATCTCTATCTCTTTAGATATGTGTACTTTCTAGATTTTTATTTTTCTTAATCTCAATTTGAGTGATTCATAATGATTTATCTTTTAAATCAAATTGCCAAAAGGTAAGATGATTGCATTGATACAAAAGTGTAATCCTAAACCTTGCTTCCTTTTAATTTCAATTATTTAAATACTTTAAATTTAAGATTATATGCATGGACTATATACTATAACATGCTATTGGTTGCAGGACAATCACCAATAAAGCACGCAAGCTGGACAAACAAAGGAAAGGTGTGTTATACACACCTAGGTACACATTCATTTTAATTTAAACTATCAATTTCATTACTAAATTAAAGGGGGAAATGTAGACACTATTTATAAATTATATATCACCTCAGTCTTATACACTTAGAAAATATATATCATGGATGTACCTTCCAATTATATACCTTTCCCACTACCAAAAGACTCGCATACATTATCTCTCTATGACTACTTGTTTATCTCTTAGCCTAAATAATGTTATTTTGATGACTAGGCCTTTTATCTTGCCTAGAATGTTATAAAATTATTTATCTTCCATATCTACAAGTTCTGTACCTATACCTATTTTCTAACTGACCAGCCACTTACGTCCCAATTAGATGCCTATGCCAATGTAAGTGTCCTACCCCAATGTAGGTGTCTACTACCCTAAAGTCATCAAATTTATAAATGAAACATATTCCCATGGTTGGTCTAAGTGATTTAATGTGATATATTCTCTAAGGATTGGTATAAATACAAAATCAACCCTCATTCATTCCTCACCCAGAAACTTCTTACCTACTAACCATGAAACTTACCAAAAGTATTCAATCAAGCACCAAGTGAGAAAAACTTCCCTATTTTCTCTTATTTATATATCAGTTATAGGGATAGAAAATATACAAGTGTGAAGTACTAAAGGAGTAGCTCAAGAGCCATATTTTCTAAGTTATAATCTAGATCACTATTGTACTTGCTTATCACACATTACATGATTTACATATAATCCAACACGTAGGGGAGAACTACATAGGTCTAAGGCCCTCTTTGGAATATTGGTTATGTAAGTAGTGTTCATTGACATAGGGGTATTTTGGGTAGCTCCATACCATGTGCCCACTATCCTATTTTTTCCACACCCAATATGAAGATGAAGAACCAGGATTTTTCTATTTGAAAAGGAGTAATAGTCCATTACCCAAATCTAAATGCACTAGAGTGAAGGTAATGTAAAACCTAGAAGCATCTAGGTATTCACATCCAGTTTGAGCAAGTATCATGTACTAGACACCTACAACTAATTTGCATCAACATATCCATCCTAGGTTGATACAAGTGTCCATGGCTATGTGATCATAATTTATAGAATTAGGTGACTATTCCAAAATCTAGATCAGTCTACTTTCTATATGTTCCAATCTAGATCGAACTTAGCATTAAAATTAACTATCTTGTTTTTATTGTTATTATAATAACTAACATAGTTGTAATTTCTATCTTTTGCATCTTAATATAATATATTCAGTATATGTTCTATCTAAGTTTTGTAAATAATTGACCTACTTTAGAGATAGTCTACCATTCTTATGCCCTAAAGCTATCTTTACCCCTTTAACTGTAAATTCCCAATATATAGATTTTAGGGTTAAATAATTATAAGCAACAAAACCTTTTTATGAAACATTTTCTAACTATCTTATAAATATAAATGTAAAATGTAGAAGTATTATGAATACAGTGTTACATGGAATTGTTTAAAATTTTAATTGAGAATGGACAAATGTAGTTGTCCATTATTACAAATTTATTTTTATTTTATTGATTTACTCTTTACAATATAATCTACTATTTATTTTCATAATGTTCTATAAATTGTAACTATGGAATAACCCATCCAATGGCCTTGTTTATTATATTTTTGACCCATCAATTTTAAATATTTATTCTCCAATGTCATTTTATTAAAAACTAAATTAATAATATCTTCTAAATGATAAATACTAAATATAAATTAATAATGTGGATTAATGTATTAAAATATTAATAAAATTAATAAAACTTATTTTATAATATTTACTCAATGATAAATATTTAATATAAATTAATGATGTGAGTTTGTAAATCAAAATTTTATTAGAATATAACCAATTCAATATCCTTGTTTAGTATATTTTTGACTTGTATATTTTAAAGGTTTATCCCTCAACCTCATATTATTAAAAATTTTACTCGATAATATTTACTAAATAATAAATGTTGAATATAAATTAATTATATGGATCAATATATCAAAATTTTATTAAAATAATAAGAGAAGTAATAAAACATTTTTGATAATCATTACTAAATAATAAATACTTAACAATAATTAATATTATAAATCACTCCATCAAATTTTTATTAAAACACTAAGTAAAGGAAAGTCTACCATACTTCCATGTGTTATTGAACTTATAAATTGAGTCTTTTTAAACCATTGAGTACTTGCAAGCTAAACTATATACATCGACATAAAGGAAGTAATGAAATGGCTTTAGAGAAACATGAAATGACCTTACATTATCTTTATCTTTGAATATCCTTTTTTACATCAAAGAAGTCTGTATGAGTCTATCTCTTTAAAAAAATTTATAATATCTATCTTATTAAGTATTGGTTTTATATAATTGTTTATGTATAATTAATTTGGTTCAAATCAAGAAATATTAATATTATTGTAAATTTATTAAACCTAAAATATTATTTTTACATCTTTTGATCACTTTTTATTTCACATATTTATTCCTTTGGTATCGTTGTCTAGAATGAAGTGTACAACCCAAATAGTTGTTTTCCTCTCCATTCACTAAATGGACTTGCTTGTCCCTTCCTACTTTTCACTTTTTCAGTGCTTAAAAGTTGTCTCTCATGCCAATTTTGAAAAAAATTAAATTCAATACACTTATAAATAGACAAGTGTTGTAGTCCATTTGTAACACAAAAATCATTGATTATTCTCTAGCTAACATTTATGTGGAGCACTTTTGTCACACATTTTGGAGTTACTTCATTTATGTAATTTATTATTTTTTGACATCTTTATTCCCCACCTAGGGGCTTAATAAATTAGCAATGAAGCATTGAATAGTGGCCCTTAAATCCATTTTTCCCCTTTAATATTGTTTCATATAAAGAATAAAATATTGTAGGTGCACATGAGTTATAATGTAAGATCTAAGGGCCAAAAAATAAAGGGAGAAACTAAGTGAATAAAACCAAGAATTTAAATTTCATTTTTACACATTTTATCTACATTAAATGTTTGGTCCAAACATCATCTAGAATAAAGTGTACAATTCATATGCCTATCTCCAATCATCTAAAAATTTATGGGTTGTGGTCATATCATTTTCGGCTGTACAGTTGTAGATTCTCATTTCATCTATAATATTGTACACATATATATACTATTTTAATCCTCATGTATTTAGATTATTAATATCACATTTATTAATTAGATAATATTTTTGTATTGTAATATTTTATTAGTTTCTATGTGAATAGTAGTTTTTGTTTTTTATAATATTTTGCATTGTATTTTGTATCATGCAAAAATTAAGCTACTTTTCCTATGGTTTGGAAAAATGTTTTATTTGTCACAAATATTTACTAAAAAATAACTTTTGAATTTTTAAAAATTAATTTATATTGATTCTTAGAAGCTATTACATATTGATTTGATAATTTTACCTAAGCTCCCACCTAATTAAAAAATTTAATAATAACAAATATGAATATCGTGTCACATCAAGAACAAAGTTGGCCATTAAAAATTTGCAAAATTCAAAGTATGAAAAGTAAGGGGACAAGTGGCAATTATTTTGAATAGATAAAACAAAAGAAATGGGATAAATGGCAATATTTTTGCACAAATAGAACAAAAGCCTTTAATCATTAATATTTTTCCATAATATACATAGTATCCATTTATTTTATATTTAATATTACTGATAAGTTATAAAATTGACTCTTTATAAATTTAGATTAAACCATTAAATGTAGTTTCTAAATTAAGAATTTGATATTGTATTCATGGCACCAGATCGATCTCTCATGAATAATTTGCCAATGACACCTTTTTAATTGGAGAAGCTACAATAGAAGAAGTTAAAAAATTTAAAAGGATCCTTATGGACTATGGGAAAGTGTCTAATCAGAGTATCAATCTCAAAAAAACTTAACTTTCTTCATTAACTCCCAATAAAGCCTTCAAAAGAAGCTGGCCAACATCCTTGGCTGTCAGATCAAGAAGCTCCCTTACACCTACCTAGGACTTCCCCTTTTCACTGGAAAATTAAAATATGACTACTAGAACCCTTTAGTGGATAGAATTCAAAAGAAACTTACTGACTAGAAAGATCATGTCCTAACTCAGGCTAACAAGCTTCAATTACTTAAGAACACTATACAAAGTATCCCATTATATTTCATGTCTCTAGTCAAAATTATGAACAAAATTGTAGATAAAATTGAACAAATTCAATGCAATTTCTTATGGAAAGGGATGAAAGAAAGGTTCAGGTTCCCCCTGGTTCATTGGGATAAGGTTTGTCTCCCTAAATCTAATGACAGACTAAGCCTCTAGAAAATAAGAGATATGAATAAAGCTCTCCTTGAAAAAATTGGTTGAAAAATCTTAAAAGAGGATAAATAATGGACACAAATCATTAAGGCCAAATACATAGTGGGTAATAACAAAGATATATTTATCTAGGAGAAAGGCCCGACAGATGGATCGACCTTATAGAAAATGATATCCAGTGGCAAGAAGCTCTTACAAAAAGGCTATAGGTGGAAAACAGGCAATGGGGAATCAGTGGATTTATGGGATGATAATTGGTTATCCCAAACCCCCATCATTTTCCAACACCCATGGACCTTTCAATAAGCTTCATAGTTGAATTAGGCACAAAATTCAAAGACTACTACGATGTTTCCAATGGCTTGCCTCATTGGAAAGTTTTAAATCAAAATAATGTCACCAATGAGGAATCCTAAGATTTTCCTGAGATCAACTCTAAAATCCATCAAATACACATCCCCCACTTTCCTATAGAGGATTTTATTCTTTGGTTTGTTGAGGACAGTGGGTCTTACTCAATGAAGTTGGGATATTTGGTTGAGCTCAATCTAGAGGATCTATGAGATCTCTGGTACCCACTTTGGATCAAATATCTGATTCTAAAAATAAACATATTTTTTTGGTTGAAAATTTAGAACCAGATACTCACCACTGATAATTTTATCAAGCAGGGCATGACAATCCCAAATCACTATTCACTTTGCTTTTCTTTTGCTGAGTCTATTTACCATCTATTCCTATACTTCCCATTTAGTCTCTCAGTGTTGCATCAATTAATCAATCAATTCCTAGTTTCTTAGGTCTACCCAAGCTCTATTCAAGATCTCATTTATTATGGAAACCCCCTTGGTGACTCCCATCTCCTTCTTTCATGTTACTCCTCACCCTCCCTCACTTTTTTAGGGCTATTTGGAAGGCTAGGAATGATCAAATTTTTAAAAATTGAAGTTCTTCCCCTAGGTCAATATTTAAGCAACTGATTTCCTCTATCCTAGAGAATTGGAAGGATTTTACCCCAAAATACAATGTTAGGTGTTCCTCAGTTGAATCATCTATCCTATGCTTATGAAAGATTTCTCAAGTGGTAGAAACACCACTCTCTATGGAAACCTATCAAGCTACCAAGTGGTATATCCCCCTCTTGGTTGGTTCAAGCTCAACTTCAATTGTGATTCAAAAGGAAAATTTTTCCTAGCATGGGGGGTGGTGTGATCTAGGATCATGATGGATTGGTGTTTTTTGCTTGTGTAGGTCCCCTGAGACATCAAACTAACCACATTGCTGAGTCAGTTGAATTTTGGGGCATTCACCTTGCATCATGTCTACACATCCCCAAAATTATTATTTAAGGTGAATCCCTTAATTTCCTCCATTTTATTAAAGTTAAAGCTACCCCTTCTCATTCCATCAAATCACTTATTGATGATGCCCATAGGCATTTCTGCTCACTTGAACAATTTTTTCATGTCCACATGTACCAGGAGGGAAAATTTGTGGCTATTAACCTTGCCAACTTTGGAGTGGGTGTTGAAATGTTAGTCATGTGGGATAACCCCAATTAAATCCCAACCTAAATTCTAAACACACTTAATAATGATTTCAATCAATTTATCATAATGAGTTTGCCAGGCATGACCCAAAAGTAACATAAATGAAGAGAATGCAAATTTGGATATGTAATGATTCTCACTCCAACTTTGCTATTAAATCTATTGGTAATAATAATTGGTTTTAATTCTCTAGAAACAAAAATACATATGCTAAGTTAATGGGTGGAAAATCTTGTAACAAGCTGACCATAGGGGGTGATAGAGACCATCTAAAACCACTCTCATGTTTGAAAGTCCAAAATAAAAGAAAAGTATAGAAGAAACTTCATAAAGGAGGTATATCTTATTTCATGTAATGCATTATATGCCATGACAAAAATCTCTCAATTTTTTTCATTCTGTCCCAAAATAAGTGAATGATTAGAATGAAGGGACTAAGAATAGTTGTATCATAGGAAAGCATTGGTGAGGTGATGAGCATGACATGTGATAGGATGAAGGAAATAAAAAAGATAATAGCTAGAAACTTGAATTAATGCATGAATTCTTCAAAATTGATGAGGATGTGAAGATAGACAAGAAGGGTTTCCCCAAGCGTAACCTTCCCAAGTGATGGTTAGATATTTATCTGCAAGTGATGAAATACATTACTTTGGAAGGTAATTTCATTGTTATTTTCTCTCATCACTTCCTTAACCATTTTAAAGGTTATAAAATTAGTTTATCTTTATTTTTGATTAAATCCATATAAAAAAATATCCTAGCTTACCATGGTTTGATATATCTATTTTTCCAAAAAGGCAAGCCTCTATCGAGTAAAACCATCCCCCTTGTTGAAGACCTTTCTGATGATGAACCTATTCCCCTTGAAAAAGAGGAAGCTTCCCTGACCCCTTGTTAATTCACCCCCTCAACCAACCTAGACAAAACCCCTCTTAAATTCTTTTTATCCCCTTCCCCGCCCTCTACCAAAAAATGTAAAACCAACACCACCACTACCAAGGAGGCAACCAGTCATAAGGGAACCCTAACCCTTTCCCTAGAGGACTCTTTTGGCCAGTGCAACAAAGAACTTGGCATCTTTTTAGATAAGCTTTAGAATGTTGGAATGGGCGTGTCAAACCTTATCATTTATTAGAATAATTTCAAAGCAGTAACTATAAGGCTTAAGAAAGAATTTTAAATGGTGTTGAAGATGCAAGACACCCCACTAGAAAATATTATTGAACCAGTGGTGATCTCAGAGGAGACTCCCTCTACCTAGACCACCTCTTAAGCTAAAGGGACCCCCTACTCAATTCAAGAAAATATCATCCACACCTCTGTTGAAGGCCCTTCTAAACACACTAGGGGCAGAATCAATAAGGAACTATTAAAGGAAACCAATTAGGAGATGGAACACAAGGCTACACAAGATAACACTAGCTCTAAGGATATATCTAGTTCTAACTAAGGCTTTGGTTGTGATTTTCTAATTTTTTGGTTATCATTTTGTTCTTTCTTGGCTAAAGGCTTTCTCTGAACTTCAATGATCTTTGGCTTATATTTTTTTATGTATTACTTTTGTTTGGACTAGTGGTTGCAAGATATATATAAAACCTACTTTATTCACCCTATCTAATAAAAAAATATTTAACCCTAAAATGAAATGTGTTTTATGTTTTCACTTTAAGTTTAGGGTTAATAATATAGAAATGAAATGACACAAAGGTGATAATCAAATCTATAGCAAGCCAATTAGATGCTAAACTCAGATATAAGCATACACTAAATTTATTACATTGAGATAGTATAAATATGAAAAGTACAACTAGGTTAGATTTAGAAATGACAAATAAGAGAAGAACTTAGCTTATTTTGATGATAATGTAGTTCTAGAATTGGAATAGGTATAAATCTAGTGGGAAGATAGTTTTAGAATAGTTGTCAAATTTTGGATCTGGTGTCTTTGGCTATCTGAATAGTTGTATTAGCCATGAATGTTTGTGTCAACACTATTATATGAGTCTAATGATAGTGTCATCTAAAAAATGAGAGGTGAAATAGGATTCAAACACTGAGATGATATTGGGTTTGGCTTTGCCTTTAATTTGGTGCATTCAAATTTGGGTCATGAACAGTCACTCTTTGTGAAATGGTAAAACCCTAGCTTTCCATATTCAATGTGACCTTGGGAAAAAATGGGTTAGTGAGCACATAGTGTTGACCTAACCCCAATGACATTGTTATCAAAGGATGTTTCCTACATATCTAATACTCAAAAGAGGACCTCAAATTGATTTAGTTATCCCTTATGTGTTGACTTGTGTGTGAATCATACAATGCGTGTAAAATAAGTAAAATAATGACCTAGATTATAACTTGGAAAATTGGGGTCTTGGACTACTCCTTTAGTACTTAAAACCTATATATGTGTTTTACCTATGATTGGTATGGAAATAGGGAAGTTTTGATCAATTAAATGCTTGATATAGTGTTTTTTTTATGAGTACCTTGGTCTCTTTAGTCTTTTCTAGGTGCAAAATGAATGAGGGTTGATCTTATATTTATATTAATCCCTTTTGAATAATAACTCACATTTTATCACTTAGGCCAACCATTAGGATATGTTTAATTTATAAATTAGATGACTTTAGGGAAGTGTAAAATTTCATTAGGGTAAGTCAGTAACGTCAACACTATTATCCATCTTGAATGTTAGTGTCCAAGGAGTAGCAAAATAGGTACATGCCCAAAATTTGAAGAGGTGTAAGATGAGTACATTTTAAGCATTTTGGTTAAGATATAATGTTTGTCATCAATATAAGATTGGTCAGACTAAGAAATAGGCTAAAGGGCACAAGATAGAGTAGATGTGAGGCTTGAGAAAACAAGGAGAGTATATAAATAAAAGGAATAATCAATTTCTAAGTTTTCCAAATGTATAAGACTGAGGTGCTACATGATCACAAAATATCACCTATATTTCTCCCCTATAATCTAGTAATGAAATTGTTAGTTAAAGGAAATGAATAAGTCCCTAGGTGTGTGTGCATACCTTATCTTTGCTTGAGTTGAATTTGAGTGATTTTTTGGTGATTGACCTGTAACAAAGATCATGTTAAAGTTTAAAATTAGTATATATAATTTGGGTTAAAATTACTTGAAAAATATTTAAATGAAAGAGCAATGTTTAGGAGTACACCTATGTGTTGATGTAACGACCTTGCCTATTGGCAAGTTGTTTTACAAAATATGTATCATTGTAAGGCTCTAAAATTGAGATTAGGATAAATATAGATAATTTTTTAAAGTGCATATATCCAAGGAGATAGATAAAGAGAGATATTGGAAGGAACATGCCCCCAACTTTGGAGTTAAAGTAAGTTTCCACCTGGTAGTTGAGATTAGCCCAACCATGAAACCTAATGATACTTATAACCTAGTGAGGCTAGATGATCAAGTCCAACCTAAAAACTTGTTTAGATTGAGTGATTTGATCACTTCAACCATAACAAAAGGTGAACCAACTACTTTAATAAATTAGCTCAATATGGTCCGTAAAAGCCCATAGGGTATCAATACATGTAATGGTTTTAAACTATGAAGCTAGTTTGGATTTTTTAATATTAGTCACATGTTGCATAATATATGTACCTTATATATATCTCATGTTGAAACTATGTATAAAAATGGTACCAATGTATATAATTCTACCACAACTATGAATTTAAATCATATAACTGTGTGATTTGGATAATTTAGATAATTGTGTGTAAGTGTGGAGGACATGCTTCCAAAACATACCAAAACTATATATGGAGAAATTTGAAAAATGATATAAGTAATTATGTGGAGAAAATGTTTCCAAAACATGCCCCCACTATAAACTGGAGATGTTGAATGTTGAATAGGTGTGGAGAACTTGCTTCTAAATCATGCCCCTCTGAATCTGTAAACTAATATAAGTACCATATACTAAATAAATGTGGAGAACATGCTTCCAAATCATACCCCCACTAAATTTCAAATTTTTTAATGTGTGGACTCCATGCCCATATGGCATGCTCCCATTGAATATGCAAACTAATATAAGTATAAATACTGAATGAGTGTGGAGAACGTGCTTCCAAAGCATGACCAAATTGAATCTATAAAATTTTAAAAGTGTGGAGAACATGATTCCCAAGCATTCCCCCACTAATATTACCCCCATTTGAGGTGAGGGAAAAATAGTAACTGGGACTTACCTCAATTTAAAAGGGTAAGACATCTATAAAATCTTCAATGTAACCATGTAGCATATAGAAGGAACATGTATAGGTAAATGTATCATTGAAATGAATATAACCAATATGATTACATGTAGGCCTAATATGCATGATAAATATCATGGAAACATCTAGATAGTAATAGTACAAGCTCTATAATCAAACAAGAACACACATAAGAGCACTCAAAATCAAGTCAAAAGGAAATGGTCCAAAGAGACCTCAAATAAAGGGCATATTCAAATGCCATACAATTGAATGGATATGACTTAGTGAAATGTCCATGAAAGCAAGAATGACATATTCAAATTTCCATACAATAAACAATGATAGATGCAAATGTCAATGAAAGCATACATAGATAAGGGGACCATAAGCAAAGGAGTATATTAAAATGCTTGAAGAAGAAAAATAAGGTACCCAAGGAAGTGCATAAATTAAATCATAAAAAACTAGCATAAACATGTTGTAGTGGCCCATGGATCCAATGTGTTAGAAAAGTATGTCAAGTGTATAACATATGAAGTGCCCTATGTAAGATAAATCATATATAATAGGCATGTGTAATTACATATGTAATCTCAAACATGATAGTGTAGAGTGATCATCGAACTATATAACTTATGTGTTTCAAGATTGAATAAGCAGATGCCCTTAAAGTCCATATGACATGAGTAGAGGGAAATCACAACATCCAAAATATGAGTGTATCATGTATTTGTGTACATGTACCACACCCAATGTAGAAGTGTGACACATATGTGTATGTAGGATTAATTGAGTATGTGGTCAATCAATATGGAAGTAACACATGAATTTCAAGGATCTAATAGGACATGTAAGTGCTGAAAAGATTTTTTAGAGTTTTGAATGTTTTTGATTTTTTTGGTATTTTTGGAGATAGAAAAGATCATCCTATAATGCCATCCAAATGATGATTATAAATCTGTCCCCACTATAAATATCATTTAATACCTATGTATGCAGCCAAGGAGTATAAATAGGTGTAATATTTGGCATTGTGGTATTAATGGTGCTCTATGTATGTAAAATAGGACTTTATGATCATGAAACAATAGTAGGAGTAACTAAAGTAGGGTTTTTTGGAACCCATTATTGAGTGCTTATTTATTTCTTTAGAATAGAAGTAATAGGAACATGTGTAGGTGCTTTATATATTTTAACATGGTTTATAGTAGAGGATTGGGATTATGTGGAATCCACTAGATGTCTATGATTTAATGGTCTCTTGAGTACCAACTGCCTAGTAAAGGGGATTGCCTATTTTTTACCCTTTTATGGTGGATTAGCCTTAGTAAGCTTGATATCTAGTTGTTTGGGTATAGATTTATTTTATTCAATAGGATGGTCATATGGAATCTAAAGACTATAATTACCTAATTAGCATGCATGTATTTGACACACCCATACACTGTAGAAGGTACTACTCGAACAGTGTGTATCTAAGGTCTTCCACATAATATATCAAAGATGCATGTGGAAGGGATAACTAAAAGGGTAGTAACCAAATGTGTAGGACCAACTTATAAAGGCAAGTCAATCTTACCAAGAACATTATGGGAGGTGCCATCAAATGCTCTAACTGATCTGGTAGAGGGGTGTAAATCATGATGGGTATAACCCAAGTGTGTAAGTAATGTTATGGTGCAAACATTTTATCTTGTACCATTATCAATCATAACACTGTGTATGGAGTGTTTATCAAGGTATGAGTCTTCATCCTTAATTTCACTATCATCAAATGAAATAGGTATCTGAACCATAGGAAGTATATGTCATGTGTAAGCACCAATAATCCCATCTAGTGGGTGTTTATAATGTGATGGAAGAGGATATGCATTATATGACATTTGGACTTTTGGTTCCTTTTTAGAATGGTATGGAAAAGAATTGTTAAATATTTTCTATTTATGGTGATCATCAGGTTGTGAACCTAATTCCTTTGAAGGATCCTCAAATGAAAGTTTTTGTTCATCAATAAGATCTTAGAACTTTTGCTTCAAGGTAAAGCATCTACTCGTAGAATGTCTTGGTCCTTGATGATAATCACAATAAGCATTCACATCATATCATTTGGGTAGAGGTTGACTCATATCAATCTAAATAGGATGAGGGAGAGATATAATATGGCACTCTAGTAACCATAGGAGTAATGGAGCTAGAGACTCAAGTAAACATGTAAATTGTCTCCTTGATGCATTGGATAAGACAATATGATTAGGCTATTGTGCAATTGTGTTAAACATATTAGTTTTCATTTTTAGGCTCAAGAGGTTTTATCTTATAACTTGGTTTAATTTAAAATTTTGTACTAGATGTAGATGTAGCTAGTGTTTTTACTATATACTTGAGATTATTCAATGATATAAGCTTCATTTTGTGGTCCCGTAAAACATGGCATAAATCATTGAAGGATTGAAACTTATTAAAGATAATGGAATCATGTAAATGAGAAATAAAAATTTACTTGAATATATCTTGTAACTCTTTATTTACCATATGATTTATCATTTTGGCTATCATTGTATTATATCTCAAGACATATTCATTGATAGGTTCATTAGTTCCTTGTTTGATTTTGGAAATTTGTGCATAGGAAACATTTTCAGAAATGTTAATGGAAAAGTATGATAAAAAATGGTCTGTAATAGGTTTGAATACTTTTATATATTAGAGAGGTAGATCATATAACCAAATTTAATCATAGTGCTTGAGACTTCTTGGGAATAATCTGGTCAAAATTTTATCATTGGAAGCATAGTCAAGGCATGTCACATAGAAGGTTCAAATATGTTGTTTAGGATCACCCTTACCATCATAAAAAGTGAAATTAGGTGCAAAAAATCTAGTTGGTAAAGGATGAAAATATATTTCAATTTCAATAGGGTTATACAACACATCTTATGAATCTATAGCATGAGGGGATTTTACATCTTTTTGTTCAATGTTTTTAATCGTCTTCCAAGGTTTTTATAACTTGAAGGAATTATTGAACTATAGGTCCAGTGGAAGTTAGATTAATTATTTGAGTGATCACCATAGGGGATGAAAACATGTTTTAAGTAGTAATATGCATTGAAACTGGTATTTATGTTGAAACAATGGGTAATTCCATAAGAGGTGTATTAATAGTAGTTTCAGGGAACAAAGGTTTGAACACATAATCTATGCCCCATTATATGTATTTATCTATAATGTGTTCAAGGGGAGGGATAGGTCCACTAAAGTTTTGTAATTTTTGGATTCAAGTATAATGTTTAATACCTTATCAAGATCTTCAAGATTTTTCTAAATGTGTTCATGAAATAATGCAATTGCATGCTCTTTATCATGGTCTACTTTTTCTTTTTCATTTATTTCTTAATTTTCATTATTAAAATCTTCTATGATAACCTTATCAACATTTTGTTCAATATCCACATGGGTATCATCATGATCCAAGGTATGTGATCCTTAATTATTTTGAGACATCTTTGATGGTGCAGGAGAAGCTTAATATGTTTAATAAACACACCTCCCAATCAAGGGTTACGCCCAAGTTACATGTAATATAGTAAAAGTAGGAAATTAAAGAGTACAGTAATTTGAAACCCTAGTTGGTTGAAAACCTTAAGAGTCAACAAAATTAGAATTCACATAGATTGGGTTCACCCAATGATTAACCCTAAAATGAAATGTGTTCCATGTTTTCACTTTAAGCTTAGGGTTAAGAATATAAAAATGAAATGGCACAAGGGTGATAATCAGTTCTATAATAGGCCAATTATATGTTAAACTCAAATCTAAGCATACACTAAATTTATTACACTAAGATAGTTTAAATATGAAAAGTATGACTAAGGTATATATAAAAATGACAAAGAGGAGAAGTACTTAGCTTTTTCTAATGCTAATGTAGTTCTGGATTTGGAACAAGCTGAAAGTAGGTGAGAAGATAGTTTTGGAATAGTTTTTATATTTTATATTTGGTGTCTCTCATTATCTAGATAGTTGTGTTAGCCCTAGATGGTTGCATCAACACTACTATCTAAGTTTGATGATAGTGTCATGTATGAAATATCTAGTGAAATAAGATGCAACCACCTAGATGCTTATGGGTTTTGATTTACCTTTACTCTAGTGTATTCATATCTGGGTCATAAACAATTACTCCTTGTGAAATGTCAAAACCCTATCTTTAAATCTTTTATGTGACCTTGGATAAAAATGGGTTAGTGGCACATGATGTCGATCTGACCTCAAATGGAATTGCCTACATAGCTAATACTCTAAAGAGGGCCCCAGACTAATGTAGTTCTCCCCTATGTGTTGGCTTGTATAAATCATGAAATGTGTGTAAAGTAAGTACAATAGTGATCTAGCTTATAACTTGGCAAATTAGGCTCTTGGGATATTCCTTTAGTACTTCATACATGTATATGTTTTGTACCTATGTCTAGTATGGAAATAGGGAAGATTTAATCAATTGAATTCTTGATAAAGTGTTTTTTGATAAATGCCTTGGCCTCTTTGGTATTTTCTAGGTGAGGAATGAATTAGGATTGATCTTTTACTTATATCAATCCCTTTTGAGTAATAACTAGCATTAAATCACATAAGATGACCATTAGGATATGTTTTATTTGAAAATTGGATGAATTTAGGGCACTGTAACACTTGCATCAGGGTAGGATAGTAACATCGACACTATTGTCTTTCCTGAACATTAGTGTTCATGGAGTAGAAAAATACGTAAAGGCTTAGAACTTGTAGATGTGTAAGATAAGTACATTTTAAGTATTATGGGAAAGATAGAATGCACGTGTCATTAATATAATACTAGTCAGACTAAGAGATAGGCTAAGGGGCACAAGATAGATCATATTTGAGGCTTTCAGAAGCAAGGAGAGTGTAGAACTAAGAGTAATAGCCAAGGTATGAGTTTACCAAGTGTACAATATTGAGGTGCTACATAATCACAAAACATCATCTACACTCATACAATAAAGTTACATGTTCAATAAAGGAATATGCACATTGACTTGCATCTCATAAATCAAATTATATCATGTTTAATATAAATTCAAGGTGTAATTTCCTAAAGAAAATGAACATTCCTCTCACTATACATGTATTGTAAAATATAAATAAAATTACCCTTTATTTTTATTATTTTTTAAATTACAAAAATATTTACATGTGTAATAGCATCCAATTTACTTTATTATCCTAAATATAACCTATTGACTTCCATTTATCTACTAAGATTCAATAATTCCATTTATTTACTAAGATTTCAAATGGGTTCTATAATTTTTATTGTATGGCACTCAAATAAAATAAAAATTAAAGCTTTTTCCTAATTTTTAACATTGTTATCAAATAAATACTAAATCACCAAAAAATCCATGAGAACAAGCACTCGAGATGCATCACATTAGTTAACCTGACTTATCTTACATCTTATAGGGTTATATTTTGCCTCATGATGTGTTGAATCTTAGTTCTTTTAGGATTAATTTTTTTGCATGTTTCTAGATCTGAATTTTTAAGTATTTTTGTGCTTTATATGTTAGATATCAAACCCTAAGTCATTCCAATTTATGAATATATTCTTAAACCCTATTATTTTTGTATGATGTGTTTGATTAATTACACCAAAATTACATAATATGAGATTACTATTAGAAGTGCTAGATCTAGCCAAAAAAATCACCATACTATTCAAAAAACTTCTTGCTTGACCTAAATTAGGTCTAAAAAAAGGTTTTCAATATTATGTTTCATTTTTTAAAATTATTTTTCTTTAGCCAAATATGTGATCTCAAAGGATGTGTATAGTGATAATTTTTTTTTTACAAATAATATTTAAACACCCAATCTAAATAATGTGTATAGTGGTAATGACAGCCAACTATTCCCATCACAAGATGCCTCAAAAGAGACTTTGGATCCCTTTTAAAATTATTGTTTCTTTGAAAAAATATGTGAATGTGAATGATGTGTACATTGATAATATTTTTATTAATAATGAGCTTTTCATGCCCAATACAATAGTAATGATAGCCAACCATATACATCATAAAATGCCTTAAAAAAGCCTATTAATATCTTTTTTAATTGATAATGATCAAATAAATCTATGAATAATAATTTTATGGACAATTATATTAGAATCTTTGGTAAAATTTCCCAAAGTATTATTAAAAGCTATGATTTTAGATAAGTGGGAAATTTTGTTTGAAATATTGTGTAATATTATGTTTTTTTCTAAAGATAGACATTCAATATTACATAGGGTGATTCTCCTCATATAAGTTTTTTATTGTGATGATTTTTATGTGGTTGGAAAGATATTTTTAAGAGATTTATTAACTTTTAGCACACTTAGTTTTATAATTTATAATATTATTTCACCATCAAAAATAATGATTGTAGAGCTTTCTAATAAATTTATACACTAAAAAACTAGCAATATTCAGGAAGTTTTGGCCATCCAAAATATTAGTATTTTTCATTTTTAATTCTAAAATAAAGTTCCTTTTATTTTAATTTAAATGAAATATTTAAATATACTTGTTTATAGCTTGATCTAAAATAAGAAAGGAGATACGATGAATGCAAGTTTTCATGTAGCTGTAATTTTCATGGGGATACCTAAGTTTGATGGTAAGGGTGATGTTAATGATAGAGAAAGGTGGTTCTAATTTAAGAATACCTATGATAAATAAAGTCTGTGGAATATATTTTGGGTGATTGCAATAATTTTATGAACCAAAAAGTGGCAACTTCTAAAAACATTTTTAAGGTTGAAAGAGATTTAATGAACAAATATCTATATTTAAGTAATAAATTATTTTGAATTAGACTTAGATATTTGAGTCGAAATAGATATATATCCAAAATAAATATCCATTTTGATTTGAAACAAATATCTATTTTTTCAACTGTAAAATGCCCTTTACCATTTTGAAGCCATGACTTTTGCATATGAACTCAAAATTGGGTGCCATATTTTTTAAATTGTATAATTTTTTTAGAGGAAATAAAATACGTAATTAAAATTTAGTTTCAATGAAGTCCGTATGTTTTTTTATATTTTTCACCATAACTTAAAAATTTTTGTGATGTGGCCTTGATTAGGAGAAATTGAATAGATGTAGGTATATTTAGGGAAAGTTTGGCATATATGAGCACCATATATCATTATTTCATGAACAAAATATCATTAGTTTATCAAAAATAACTAAATTAGGACATAATTAGGTGTTATCTAGTACATGAAGGTAGATTTGGGGAAAATAAAACATGTTTGAGTACCATTTATTATTATTACATGATCAAATGACAATATTTGAATTTTTTTGATTGAGTTATGTCTTGATTAGGTATGATTAGACACATGAAGGTACAATAGTAGAAAATTCAGAATATATGATAATATTTTTTTGTTATTTTGTGATCTAATTTCAACATTTAAGAAATTTTGACCACATTAGGCCTCGATTAGGTGTGACTGAATAGAAGTCAATAAATTTAGGAAAAATTGTCCATATGTGAGCACCATTTCTCATTACTTGATGATCAAATGTTTTTTTTAGTAAAATTGATTGAACTACACCCTAATTATGTGTTATCAAGTATATGATGGTAGATTTGGGGGAAATTAGACACATTTGAGAAGCATTTATCTTTATTTTTATTGTTAAATATCATTATTTTAGTAAATTTGATAAAATTAGGCCCTAGTTAGGTTAGATCATATAGTTTTAGGTATATTTGAGGAAAATTGGTCATATATAAACATCAATTGTCATTATTCCATGATATAATGTTGTTCATTAAGAAATTTTGACAAGATTAGGCCCTAATTAGGTGCAATCAAGTAAATGTAGGTAGATTTAGGGAAATTTAGGCATATATGAGCACCAACTATCCTTATTTAATGAGTTAATGTCATTATTTGAGCTAAATTAACTAAATTATACCCCAATTAAGTGTTATTAAACATGTTTGAACACCATTTGTTGGTATTTCATGATCGAACACTATTATTTGAGAAAGTTTCACCAAATTAGGTCCTAATTAGGTGCGATTAGATAAATGAAAGTAGATTTGGATAAAATTGGGAATATATGAGAACCACTTGTCATTATTTTGTGATTTAATGTTGTCTTTATAGAAAATTTGACCATATTAGGCCCCAATTAGGTGTCATTAGATAGATGTAGGTAAATTTTAGAAAAAATAGGCATATATGAACACCATTTCTCATTATAATCATTATTTTATAAATTTTAATTAATTTAGTCCTTGATTAGGTGTTATTAGGTACAAGGTAGATTTGGGAAAAATCATGCATGTTAGAGTACCATTTGTTATAATCTAGTGCTCAAATATCATTATTTGAGAAAATTAGATTGGATTATACCCTAATTAAGTGCAAATAGATAGTTGTAATTATACTTGTGGAACAATGGGCATATTTAAGCACCAATTATCATTATTTCATGATTGAAGGCCATTTTAAAGTAACTTTGATCTAATTATACCGTAATTGAGTGTAATTGAATACATGAAGATAGATTTTGGGAAATATTAAAATAAAAGGGAACCATTTGTCATTATATTGTGAGTTAATGTCATTACTTTAGTAATTTTTTCTAGAATAGGGCTTATTTGGGTGTGATTAGGTATATTTGTGTATGTGTGTGTGTGTGTGTGTGTATAGAATATATAAGCACTATTTGTCATTAATTTGTGATAGGATGTTTTTATTTCAAAATATTTGACTAGATTAAGCCTTAATTTGGTAAAATTAGATAGATCTAAGTAGATTTTATGAAAAAATACCATATATGAGCACTATTTTTCATTATTTTATTATCAAATCTCATTAATTAATTTTAAAAATACTATAATAGGATAGATTAAATGTAATTAGATAGATTACTAAACTTAGTCATATATGAGGACCATTTTTTGCTATTTTGTGATCAAATGTTGTTACACTTAAGAAAATTAATTGAATTAGGCCATGATTAGGTGCTTTCATAAACATGAATGTATATTTTGGGAAAATAGGGCATTTTTTAGCACCATTTGTTTTTATTTCATTGTCAAATGCCATTATTTGAGAAACTTTTTATGATTATGTGTGAATGTCTATTTATTTTCACCCAATTGGGGCTTAATTCAATAAAAAATTATCAAATAATGACATTTGATCTAATAAAAATGACAAATGGTGTTATTAGTAGTTAATTTTGGTTAATCAAGTCATGTTAACTAAAATTATTTTTTGAAACATTATATTTAAACACCAAATTTACACTTAATATGCATTTAATTAGTATGTGAATTCATGTATTTAATATCTTCTCAACACTCACTATTATCATTGAAAATAATTTAACTTAAAATACTTTATTACACTCATTTTCCATCACAAAATTCAATTTGTTAAGGCAATTGATTATTAACATGTTTCAAGAAATATTTACAACATCTTAGTCCTAAAAACATATAGGTTGTGATGTAGAGGCTAAAATAAAATATATCATTCATTAAAAAAAGTAAATTTCTATTATATATTTACATTCCTTTTGAAAATATACACTTTAAAAAAAATGACCCTTACTTTTAAGTTTGTATGCAAATGGTATGGCCTCTAGAAGATAGATGACTTTTTAGGGTTAAAAAAAAGGTACAACCATTTGGGAGCATGATATCCATTACAGAAGGATATCCATTTTGTATGGATATCTATTTTGTATGGAATGATTCCCTCCACTTGTATCTTGGGTTTTACCTTGGTTTTAGGCATGTGTACTCAAACCTAACTGTTTTTCTACACCCAAATAATCAAATTCATGAAATTTTCCTATTTTCACCCATATTTTTAATTTACTAATTTATATCCATATGTAAAATTTTAAATGGGTTTTTTCAAGCCAATTTTCTAGTTCTCGAATATATAATTTTTTTAAATTAATTAATTTAATAATTAATATTTATTTTTTTCCTTAAGTGGGTCATAATGTTCAATATATACAAACATATAACAATGTTAATAACTTTATACTCATTCAATATTTTTTAAAAATTAAATCGCCTCAAAATTATAAATTTCATTGGCCACAATCTTTTTTTTTTCAAATTTACTTCGACAGACAAAATGATGTTTTATTTTTTGTAAGTGATAAATTAAATAATTAATAAATTTAAAATTATTTGTTAAAAAAAAATAAAAAAATATGGTAACATCTAAAATTGAGTCCCCGACATCTATAAATATTTATCAAAAAAATCATTCATTTCTTTCAAAAAAGGCTTGGTGGAAACGTGGTCACTTTTTATAAAACTATTAAAATATAATTAGTGATACATTGAAATTCACAATGTTAATCTAAAAAAATTGACTTAACTGAAAAACAAATTATAGGCTCGTACACTATATTGAAAATACTACAACTTCTATTTTTACACTATGTTGAATTTTTTTGTAAATCTCTCAAATCATCAAGTGATGCTTAGGTATGCTTATTTTTAGGAAATTTCATTTCCAATTAATACCCCCTTTTGTCCCATCATTAACTTACACTCACCTTTTATTAATATTTTCCTTATCGATGAAACACACAATTGGTGAGTTCATCTGGGTAAAGGAAAATATGATTCTTATTGTGAAAAAATGGAATAGGTTTTCTCATCCAAATGGGGAAAAAATTAAAATGATGATGATAATATGGATAAGGATGATGAAGATGAAAAAAAGAGGAAGAAATTAATGATGAGTATGAGGAGGTAGAAAATGAGGATGTTGTAAATAAATAATAATAATAATTTTTTTATGGTAGTGATGATAAGGATTAGGATGTAGATGATGCAAAATAAAAATAAGAATAATGATGAGGATTAGGAGGCATATGCAAAACACAAGGTTAATGTAGAAGAAGAAGAATAAAATAATGACGATGAAGATAATGATGATATAGAGGATAAGGACAAAGATGATGAATAAAAGAGTGAAAATGGTGTTGATGGCGACAATGATAAAGAGGATAAAGATAATGTATAAGTAGAGGTAGAGAATAAGGGTTCAAGTAGTTTATCTCCAAATAAATAAGCTTCAATATTCCAATTTCATGGGTGTATTCAAAAAATGAAGGCATAAAATATAACATCAAGTATAAATTCATCAACATGGAGTTAACCCAACATATACAAGTTCAAGCAAATAATATCAAGAAAACTCAAATAAATGTTAAAAAGATTCAATGTTTTGAATATTTAAATCTCAATATAGATAAATATATTTTGCATTTATTTTTTGTGGTTCGGATATTATTGTTAGATATCTTTTGTTAGATAATCTGGGAATAATCAATATAAATGTGTAATATAAGTTCATGAAGTTTTATTACCAAATAAAAATGGTAACCTTTCAAGATATCACAACTATTTAGGAATAAAAAAAGGTAAATTTAGATCATAAATATGAATTTGAAGATAGTGAAAAATAGCACGAGGAAGAAAAGAAGAATAAAAATAAGAATATTAAAAAAATGAATCAGAAGAAAAAAAACACTTTGTCTACTTGAGAGACAAGGAAACTAGTGAATTATATCTCCCTAAAGATATTATATTATGATGTATATGGGTTGATGGAGATAGATATGTGTGGCACATATCCCTATTAGTTAGTTATATATGGTCAAATGGGTAACTTGTGCACTTTTTGTATTAGGTAATGAGTCAACCTATGTTGGAATTAAAATTTTACCACACTAATGTTATTTATTAATTGGAGGCTCATTTATACAAGGTGAATATAAATTTGATGGAGCTCAAGCATGTGGAAAGTATTATATTAGGATGGAATCATTTTGTCTCCTTCAAAGTGGCATTCTCATACTGAGAGATATTGTGGATTATATTCTTCCTCAAGGAGTATTATATGGTGTTTCTCTACCTCAAGGGTATGTTTTTTTCTATTTTTTTTCTAAATATAGTGAATGTTAAGGAAGTTTGACACACCGAACATCTCTTTTGGACGTTTTTTTGATTTATTACACATTATTTAAGTATTCTAGATATTTTTACCTTCCAAAACAACCATCTCAAAATATCATGTCAATCCCTCAAAGAGAGAGAAGACAATTTACTATGCTTAGTGAGATTCAATGACAAATGTTAAATAAAAATATTAAGTGAAATATGATACTTTACCTCAAGTAAGGAAGCTTAACCTTTTAATACATGTGCCTTATAGTTACAATTCCAATGCATATTATGACTATCATATAATTAAAATATATATATCAAATAAATGTGTTACAATGAAGCATAAGATCCAAATTCTCATTGATAGTAAAAAATACTAAAATATAAGGAGAAAATATTGATGTCAATAAACCATAGATCCTCCAAATCAAAACTTAAAAAATTTCACAAATCCACTTACAAATCAAATCCAAGAGCAAGGTGAGATTGTGAACTTCAATATAATCAATGAAAGAAATAAGAGTCACAAGTTCATAACATTTGACTATAGTAAAAAATATAAGAGTTACAAGTTCATAATATTTGACTATAGTTCTCATCCAAGTGACACCTTCATTGGTATATTTAAAGTAATAAAGCAAGAAAAGACCTCAATTTGAAATGTGTTTTAGGAAAGTGATATTCCAACTAACAGTTCATATAGTGGTATTTTTCTCATAAAAGCTTTCATAGATGCCAAAGAAAAGAATTAAATCACAAAAGATAATGCTTCAAGTTTCAATAAGTGCACCGATGAGTTCATTTATATCATTGCATTATATAAAGAATATATTATCTTATACACAAAAAAATATCAAAAAATATGATAACAAACAAAAAGAGCATTTAGGATGTATAATATTGCATGTTCAATATGGACCAAACAATACAAAATCTACCCATAAGATAAAAGAAAAAGAGTACCTTTTACTACATATGGTGCCTAGTAATTAATCATATAACATGATATTTGGTAGACCTTAGATACATAAAACAAAAATAATTCCTTAAACTATGCATCTATGTGTGAATTTTAGACATGAAGGATAAATGGTTACAATTCATATAGGCTAAGAGTTTCCAATAGAAATAGAACAAGAAACTATTTTATAAGAAGCATCACAATTTGACAAGAAAATATAATATCCAAACTAAGGAAGGATAAGGTATAAATTCATATATACATTCCAAGGAGAGTATACAAGGTCTCAAAACCAAATGAAATATTTTAAATCCCATTTGATGATACAAAATTTGTGTCATAAAAAAGTGATACTTTTAGAATATGTGTGCATAACATATGTGAATGTTATCTTATATTAAATGAGCTAGATTGGATTAATTCATGGACACCTTGATGGCATGTCAATTTGACTCATCTATATTTTATTAACTATTGTTTTACCCTATTCTTTATTTAATAGTGTTTAGTAGGTATAAAACTTTGAAATATTATTTAGATTGTAGTATATGAAATCTAAGCATAAATATGAATGTGAAGGAGAATTGATAATTGAAATTGATTGACAAGTGGCATATGATAAAAATAGTAAGTACAACCAAGAGCATTTTCTAATTTTTAGTTGATTGTAGCATATTTTTTATAATGATAAATAGAATAGAATATGACTATGATAGCTCAAGTTCAAGAATAGGATTTACCTATGTCTGGATAGGTCTACACTCCATAGATAACAACATAGGACAATTATCTTTGTTGACTATAGATGTGTTTACTTTGACCATGAATAAATTGTAGCTACTTTTTCACATACACTTATATCTACTAATAGAGATAAAGATATTTTGATTTTGTTGATGTCACACAAAAACCTCTATTTTTTAATTTTCCTTGCCTTGAAAACCCTAAGTGTACTTGTGAAAGATAAAAACCTAAAAAAATTAATTTGGAAGTGTAATGGGATGATTTGACTCCAATCATCTATGTGGATGATTGACCATTGCCTATGTATCTAGATACTCTAAGGATGAAATCAAGCAAGCATGTAGTTATCCCACCTAGTATGATTGTGCAATTGTACTCCTTGATTATATATATATGTAGTTAATCAAACCAAATGTAGTTATATCACCTATGTGATTGTGTAATTTTGATACTTGATAATTATATCTCTTGATTTGATTTAACATACTTAAGACTTGGCTTGTGACTACTCCTAGTGATTGATATTGAATTTGAGAAGAATAGGGAAAACTTTCTCAATGTATAGTAGTATAATAGATAGATGACAAATAGATATCAATTCCCTTTAAAATGAGGCTTAGATTTGATTATGTAGTGAACATTTTGAATAATTTACTTTAGCTAAATTTTTAAATATTTAGGATGACCCAAATGAATGTTTTGAAATTCGTAAACTGTTAATTAAATGGTGTGGGGATAAGGTCATGTTAAGTCGATAGGTGAACAGTAGCAAACCCATTTTCCTAGCATGGACATGTCCCAAAAAATCAAGGAAAAATGTCTTAATCTTGGAAGTAGATTGAGAGTCATATAAGGCATTTTTAACATTGACATGGAAATTCTTATGTAATAGTGATGATGAATAGAGGGGTTAAGCCCACATATAGATAAATTGCTATAAGAATGGCGAATAAGAGTTGTGTAGTTCAATCAGTTTAATATATGTCAAGAATTAACATTGTCAAGTACCTATGACCAAATTTAGGTATCTATATCCCCTTTTATTATAGTAATTAAATTTATAGAGTAATAGAGAAAAATAAACTTGAGTATGTAAAACACACCTTGTATTTTGATAGGAAACTTCAATTATGCAGGAAACTCATTTTATCAAACCCTATAACAACACATGAAGTAATCAATGTCTATATTTTAAATTTTAAAAATATGAACTTTGAAATTTTGAAAATTGAAAAATATGAACTTTGAAAATTTTAAATTAAAATAAGAGCAAGGAAGGAGTATAATTGTAGGGGTATGAAACCATATTACTGTGTAACCTATAAAATGTGATGAAGCATTGGAGAAATGTGCCCCCTTATTGTATAACTTGGAGAGATGGTTCTTCATTTTAAACTATTGGTGAATTGAAGGTGATCATGTCCTAGTTTTTAAAGACTAATCAAGCCCTTGAATTGAAAAGATGCATGTTACAACTCTTACGAATGGGGATAAGTACCCAATGTACTAATTCAAAAGAAGGTGGAACCATAATAGATTCAATAAAAGTGATTATAAGGTCATTGAGTGTCACTAAACTCAAATGTACATCACCTATAATATAAGGTTTAACCATGTAATGGGTTCACTATAATTAATGCCAAGGTTGTTGAGTGTCTCTAGACTTGAATGTACATTATCCATAACATAATGAATTACACTATTGTAGATGGATCTAATTTCTATTTGCATGATCAAAATATAATGAATAATATTCATTATCCCATAATCATTACCATAGTGTCAATATATTTTAATATAAATTAAAATAATATGTAAACTTTATTTTAGCACACATGTGCATTAACTAGTATCATGCATTTTTGAATTTGAAAAATGTATATGTGTGCATGAACCAGTATCAAGCCCCCGAATTTATCCCAAATATTATAGAATACCACCCATATATATAATTCATATTAAATGTATGTGAAACCTATAATTCTTTTTCCTATAATTGTTTTGCATATACCCATGCATATGCATCCAAGTGTGTATGAATTTGTACTCATGTCTCTACAAAGTGATTGCATATGAATATCATATACCCCGATAATTTGTATCAATATGCTAGTATTTTTCATGTATCTAATTTCATAATTTATTTTAAATATTTAAACCCCATATTCTATCATAAAATTTAATTTTTATGTTTATGGAGGCTTGAATCTCTAAGACAAGTGCACTGTCATGCCCCCATTTTTAGATGAGGGATGTAGCCTACAAGTCACTCATCTTAAAATAAGTGTTATCTATATCATGTGATAAAGATAAAATCATGTTAATATGTGGATATTATGTTATCATAGCATAAATTATGTCATAAATATATATAAGAAACATATGTAATTCAAGGCATACATGTGTAATATCTAAATAGGTATAACAATGATACATGTAGTAAAGTAACCATCTCTATCTAAAACTACATTGTAAAAGTGCATGATATGTATCATGGAACCTCTAATCAAGAAAAAAAATCACAACACACAATGTCACACATAAAGCTAAGGGATACATATAATAGACATAAACATGTACACTAAATAAGGCCAAATACCACACACATAACACAAAAATGATGCAAATAAAAGAAATAAAAATGTTGCACACACAAGACCAAGTGGACATACATAGTAATAAAGTAGTGTTTATCATATCATGAAATAAATTAATATCATAAAAAGATCATAGAATAAATGAAAACTAGTGTAGACCATTCATATGTATCTATGCCACATCATAAAAAATTAGTATGTCCATGTAGCACAATGTAATATATGATTAACTAGCAAGACACTTGTAAGATATGTATCTCAACAATGTAAAGAGGTCATCCATAAATACAACTTATGATAATGTAACTTGTATAATAATATTCCTCTAGCATAGGCATGGCCACTAAATAGAAGGGATTCCAACATCTATAAATCTATTTATAATATGCATATCCTACATCACACATATATACCTCATGAAATGCATGTGTATAAAAAATTAATAACATATGTAAATAATTAAAATAGAAACTCATGTCATAATCAAGACTAGATTTTTTAATTTTTTGAGAATATTTTAAATATTTTTTGTATTTTAAAAATATTTGAATGTTTTTAAATTTTTGAGATATTTTAAAATGTAAAAAAAAACTAACCAATGATCCCATCAATGGGATGAATACAATGTGTGTTTGTATATATGCAAGATCAAGTCACAAGGATTCAAAAATTGAATCATAGGAGGGATCCAAACAATCCACAACCTGTGTAAAGGCATAACATGCACTATATGTGATAACATGGCAATGTGGATAATGTGAAAGCAAGTAATATTCCCCCAATGTATATGTGTATAAAAATAATGTAGTTTAATATCGTATGTGTAAATAAGGATCTACATTCCCCTAGTGGATAATAATCAATGTGCTCATGTGATATTTAAATTTATATGTGTATGATCATGTAAGTTCAATGGAAGCCATAAAGTATGTGCACTAGAATCATGATATGATAAGTGTATGATGTTTGGATTAGGGTAATGATCGAGTGAGGTCCTAGTGAAAATAGATCTAATGGATATAATAATGATGAATAAATGATAATTTGAGTGTGTGTATGCCAAAATAGAAGATTATAATGGAAGATTAATCAATAAAAGAGAATATGTACAATAGGCTATGTGTGGTGAACTAATCTAAAGAATCACTCCAATCATTTGGAAGAAATAAATGTGCACAATATGGATCTTTATGATTGAAAGTTTTGAATGATTTTATAGATTAAAAATAAGTTTTGTTTCACTATAATATTGAATCTATTTATCAAAAAAAAAATCTTAGAATTAATCGTTGTCAAACTAGTTGTGTTGTGAGTGCAATTATTCATTAAAAAAAGTGTCCTGAATAACTTCAAACTTGAAAAGATGTGCTATGTGCTTATTGGTCTAGAATACTATATACCTAAAATAATATAAAATATACAATAAGATTCTCAATTTGAATTAATGCACTACATAATCTTGTGTACAAATTTTATTAATAAAGAAAGATAAAATAAGCTTATTACAAGATAACTTACATTGTAAGTTAAGTCTAAAATTAAAAAAAAATAATATAATATTCATAGACCACTAAGTGAATTTAAAATAAGATAAAAATAAAATAAATAAAACTAATTTAACTTACTATAAATATTTTAACATCATTCAAAAATCCTTATTTAATAGTAAAGTCAAACATGCAACTACTAAGCACCATAGTCAATTTATAGTTCCAACTAAGCTAATTAAAATAAATTAATTGAAGTTAACTTTAATTTAAATAATATAACTAAAAAAACATGTGAATCCTCTTTGGAAATTAATTTATAATCATTTATACTCAAATAATTAATGAAATAGTGAATTAGAGTGCATTAAAGTGAACTACAGTGCATTGAATTGAACTACAATGAATTGGAGTGAATTTGCAATTAACTAGCAGTTCTAGATATTTTTTAGAAAATCATTAAAAAGTGTCGCAAAGAGATAATAACACTAATTAATGTCATAAATAAATTAAATAACCTTATAAAACATCTAAAAACTAAAATATATTAATTCTAAAAATAGAACTCAAGTGCCCATAGTGGCATCATACTCAACATTCTTCCCTTTGATGCAAAGAGATGAGATTCCTATAATCTCTTTGAGTATTACATGGATCTTATTCAAAAATATCAATCATATTATTTATGTGAAAAATGATTTAATATTTGTATATTTAGTTTCATTATAAGACAATGTAATTGTAGCCTATTTCGAAGACCAAGAAACCAACCCACTTCCAAAAGTGAAGCAATAACCAAAAGTTGACTTCCAGTCATCAAGAGATCCTCCCCAAATTAAATATATGTATCCAATGAGATATAAATAAATTGATATTTTAAACTTAATACGATGATTATAAGTACCTCTTACATATTTAAAAATTATATTAGCTACTTACAAATGCTTGAGTGATAGTTTGCCCATAAATCTAGAAATTGATAAAATTTCATAATTGATATCAGGTCTAGTCATAATGAGATACATAAAAACTATAACCATGCTTATAAAATTATTTTCATAAACTTAATGAATTATTTATTCTATCACAAACTTTTTTCCACTTGAAATTGGAGTGTTTGTATGATTTGAAAACTGAAAATGCAAGTGTGGCAAATTTGAACAACTCACTTTTGCATTTAAAATATCTTTCTATTTTATGAATTTTTCTTTAAATTTTAAATAAAGAATTTATAACCATAATTAAAAATGAGGATCAGAATTATAAAATAGTAGATAAAACTCATAATAAATCACCAACAAATTGATAACGGAGTTTGGCTTCAATAGCCCACGTCTCTGGGTCCGTTCGAAGTGAGGACCATTTCCATTAATTTATGCATCAAAATAGCTTACAAACTAAATTCAAGTCTTCAATTCACCTTCCCTGGTCTCTGCTTGCTTGTATAATTATCTTTCAGACCTGAAAATAAAGGCCCAAGGCTATACAAAGCATTAATTTATTTCTGACCTTCTCAATTCTCTACACGCAGTCAGCTGTCTCATACCATTCAAGTAGAAATTTGCTCTCTTTATAGCACTTACAAGCCCATGGCTCAAGCGGTCAAGAGCTTATCCTTTTGGATGAGAGGTCTTGAGTTCAAGGCATTGGCCTCCTTCTTGGGCACCTTACTCTTATCTATATATCCCACATTTGGGAGTTTTCAACTATTTGAATACTTTAAAAAGGTTGGCAGCCCCCAAGATGTATGTCAACATCCCTTTTTGGAGGGAGACTTAGGCGCTTAGAGTTATCTGGATGCCTAACTTAGGCTTATGTTGGAAAGTGTGACAACACTTGGTCTGGGCATGTTCCTGCATTGGAAAGTATGATGCCACTTGGTCTGGGCATGTTAACACATGGTTTGAGCATGACATTGAGTGGGCTTGGCATGTCATGGTGTGACATTGCGTGGTAGTTTGGCTGGTTTCTCTCCCATATGGTCAGGGCATTTACCAAACACTAATTGTAAATAAATATTACAAAGCGTTGTTAATTTTTTATGGACTATGCATTCTATAGTTTCTACAGACTTTGCAAATGCAAGTACAAAGACAAAAAGCACCCATTGATTGCCATGTGTCACCTGGTTATTGGACTACTTGGCTATTACATAGTGCCACGTCACTTTTCAACACCTATAAATTCCCTGTCACAAGAATACTTTAGCAAGATTTATCTCGAGCATCTAGACTCCATTTTGCATTCTATAAGAAGTGTCGGAAAGCTCTCGATGAAATCTATGATGTGAAAATGGTTCGACCAGAATTTGAAGACTTTCAAAAATGGAATGGTACATGGATCCACCTGGATCACTCCTCCCCACTGGGAACTTTTGGACCTCTAAAAGTTGAAATTAATTGGTAATGAGGTGAGGATATTTCTCCCTCACCCTTCCGGCTTCCATCTATTTGGCCTTGTTTGGGTGCATCCCTTTTAGACCAACACAAAGATATTCAACATCACTTCTTCGTGAAGTCTGAACATTTCTGTCAAGAATAGTATCTTCCTATAATTTTGTTAGATATTCAGGAGCAAAATCATCAATAGAAGGAATGGATACACTTTCATCATGATCAATTATCATTGGAGGCTCATATAATTTCAGATTTTCCATAATTACAACTGAATAAATCTGCATGTAAGATGGTAAATCTAACCAAAAAGAATTTGTGCCAATTTTTTTTGTAATCCAAAAAGGACCATACCAGATTAGTTTCAACAATTTACCTTCACCTGTCAATATTTCCTTATTGATGTGAAGCCATACCATATCACCTAAAACAAATTGGTGATCAACACAATGTTTGTCATGTCTAGCTTTATACTTGGCTTGACTTTTCTCCAATTGAGTATGAACAGTCTGATGTATAAGTTGTATTTGTTCAATGAATTTCTTAGCTCAAATGGCTTCTTTTGGTTCACCAATAGCTGTATCCTATCCATAGCAAACATCTATAGGAGATTTAGGCAAGTATCCATAACAAACTTCAAATGGAGATTTCATAGTAGAAGAATGGAGTGCCCAGTTATATGCATGTTGTATGTAACATAGTTGTTCATCCCATAACTTTGGATGTTTATTACTATAACCCCGAAGCAAATGTACCATAGTTCAGTTCACAACTTCTGTTTGCCCATCAATTTGCAGATGAAATGCAGTGCTCTTTTTTGATTTAGTATCCATTAGTCCCCACAAAGTTGACCAAAATTGCCCAATAAATTGAGAATCTTGATCAGAAATGATTGAAGTAGGCAAACCAAAATGAACCCATACATGTTTAAAGAACAAGTGTGTAGTGCCTTCCCCATAAATTTGCTTAGTACAAGGAATCAAAACACACGTCTTGCTAAATCTATCCATAACCAGATATAAATAGTCATGTTTTCTTTGTGTCATAGGCAAACCCCCCACAAAATCCATGGAGATACTTTCCCATGGGTGAGTAGGAACAGGTAGAGGAGTGTAAATTCCTAGTTTCTTATTACTAGGTTTGTTTGTGGCACAAAGAGTACATCCCTTAATATATTTGGCAATAGTTTCCTGCATACGGGGCCAGTAACAATACATTTTCAAATGTGCAACCATTTTAGCAACTCCAAAATGACCAAAAATAAGAGAAGTATGTGCTTCTGCTTCTCTAATCATGTGCACCCTCTCATTTTGAGGTATACAAAGTTTACCCAAATGATACAAAAGATCATTGTATACATGATAGTCCAATTCTTCTACTTGTCTACTACTCATCAAGTCTTTATAGACATCCTAAAAATCAAGATCATTAACATATTATTCTTTATAACTCTCATGAGACAAAGAACCATGTTGTAAAAGAATAGATGCAACAACCATAGGAGGCCTAGATAGCATATCTACAACCTTATTCTAAATACCTTTTTTATACTTAATCACAAGATGAAATTGTGGTAAGAAACCCATCCAATGAAATGTCTAGACTGTTGTAGCTTAGTTTGTGATTGGAGATACTGTAAGGGCTGATGATCTATATGTATTATTGTTTCTTTTCCCATTCAGTAATGTGTCCATTTTTTAACACTTTGAACCAAGGCATACAATTCCTTATCATAAGTAGGATATTTTCTTACCGCACTTGTGAAAGTTTCAGAATGATAGCAAATTGGTTTCTTACCTTGCATTAAAATAGCTCCCAAAGCATACTCACTTGCATCTGTCTCGATCTCAAATGGTTGTTGTATATCAAGAAGTGTCAAGACTGGAGCAGTACTTAACTTTTCTTTCAAAGTGTCGAAGGCTTTTTGATGTTTGCCTCCCCACTGAAAGACATGCTTCACACTTGTCAAAGAATGCAAAGGTGATGCAATATATGAAAATTGAGCAATAAACTTTCTCTAGAATTGTACTACACCAAGAAAACTTCTAACCTCAGTTGTATTAGTGGGTGTAGGCCAGTTAACAATGACTACCACTTTTGCAGGATCTATTTTCAATTCACTATGTCCTACAATGTAACCCAAGTATATCAAAGAGGTCTTGCCAAATTCACATTTTGACATTTTTAAATAAATTTTTTCCCTTCGTAATGCATCCATGACTTTCTTAATGTGGATCACATGCTCTTCCCAAGACTTTTTGAAAATCAATATATCATCTAAGTAGACTATAACAAAATCATCAAGGAACTGTCTAAAAACATCATTCATCAATCTCATGAATGTATCTAGGGCATTACACAACCCGAAAGGCATACAATCCCTGTTTTGTTTTGAAGGCAATTTTCCACACATCACCTTCACTAATTCTTACTTGATGATATCCACTTCTCAAATATAACTTAGTGAAATAAATAGCATGTTTTAATTAATCCAATAAATCATCAATATGAGGAAGAGGGTAATGATTCTTAATAGTAATTTTGTTTAAGGAATGAAAATCAACACACATTCGCCAAGTGCCATCTTTCTTGGGCACCAAAATAATGGGCAAACCAACAGGAGATGAACTTAGATGAATAATACCTCTATCTAATAAATCCATTACCTATTTTTTTTATTTCCTCATTTTCCACTACTGATAACCTGTACATGCCAATGTTAGGGAGAGGAGAATCCTGCAATAGCTAAATTTCATGTTGAACTCCCCTTTTAGGGGGCAAACCCTTAGGATCCTAAAATACATCATCATAAGTAGAAATGATTTCAACAAATTCATTCTTGTGTTTAGGATCACAATTTTCTAAGGCCTGAGAATATTCTTTTTCCTTAGACTTAATCAACATGAGACAAAAAGTCTTGCTTGAATTAACTAGTCTTTTCATTTGCCCTGCTATAACCAAGGAAAGACTTGTTTTAATGTGATGTGCTCTGACTATATATCAATTCCATCCTTAACAAGCAAGTACTTATTCTCCTCTCTATAAAATATTACTTTTCTATCATAAAGATATGGGCTTCCCAAAACAATCCCACATATGTCCAATGAGACAACATCCAACTCAACCTCATCTATGAACTTGATGTGATGGCAAACCTTAGTCTACAAGTTTGTGAGACTTGTAGCTTCGTATTGTCACACACCAAACCTAGTGGATAAGGCTTCGAATGGGGATCGGTTTGTAATCCTAACTTCTTAACAACCTCTTCAGAAATTAAATTTGCTTGTGAACCACTATCAAATAGAGTGTCAATCTTAGTATGTTTTGAAACAACTCTAATGTGGAACAATTCATTTATTTTCTTATCAACATGCACAAAATTCTATTTAGAAGAAGATGCATGATTTGATGACTTAGTGCTAGAAACTGAAAGAGAAGAATCATTATGCAATCCCATAGCTATGATCTTAGTTTCATCACCTGAATTTGAACCTAAGACCTGAACCATAGCATTAGTCTTCTTTTCTTTCTTTTGAAACCTTTTAGGCCTTAACTCAGGGTTTAGTTTCCAACACTTAGACTCATTATGATTTTTCTTGCAATGATTACAAAATGGTTTTCCTTCTTCTTTTTTAACAGTAAAAGTGGATTTATGTTTACCCTTTCCTGATGAACTTTCCCCTTTGGATTGTTTAACATTAGATTGCTTAATTTTAACTTTAGGAAGAGATTCTTTTGATTATTTTCCTCTAGCCTCTAAATGAGTGGCTTGTACATATACTGCATCTAAATTAGAGGGATTGAACATAAGAATCATATGTCTTAAGTAACTATGTAGCCCACCTATATATTTTAGCAGTGTTTTTTGTGTGTAAAGAGGAACATTCAAAAGTAAAGCCTTTTTCCTAAATTATTGTGTATAATCTTGAACATTTTGGCCTTTTCCTTGTTTGAAACTTTGCCAATCCATCATGGCTTGTTGCATATAGCCTAAAGGATAAAATTGCTTTCTGAGTTCTTCAACAAATTCATTCCAAGTATAAATCAAGTTACCTTTTTGAAGCTCGGTTTCCTTCAACTTACTCTCCCACCAGATGAGAGTTGTGCCTCCTATACGAAGAGTAGCCAAATGAATTTTTGATTCATCCCTTGCAATATTTTGGTCCCTGCAATAAAATTCTATTTGCTTGACCCAATTATCCAACTTTTTAGCATTAACTTCACCATTAAACATTGGTAATTCAAACTTAATATCCAATTTAAGTGAAGGGAGAGATTCCACAGTTTTTTTACCTTCATTCGATGATGAAGGTTTTTTAGTTTCTTTACCTTTCGATTCTTGTGAATCACCTTTCTCATTCTCGAATTTCTTTTGCTTGTCATGGTATAATTCATCAACCATGCTTCTCATCTCCATGAAATCTCAGCAGAAAGCTTGTTCGAATTCCATCTCTTATTCGGCTATCCTTGAAGCACACCTTGAGCCAATCTTTGGATTATACTCAATGAGTTATCCTTCACCCTTTTGGGATTTAGACCTTATCAACATACACTAGCAACCACTGTTAAATAAAAACCACTCTAATACCAAAATTTTGATTTGAAAACTGAAAATGCAAGTGTGGCAAATTTGAACTCACTTTTGCATTTAAAAGATCTTTCTATTTTCTAACTTTTTCTTTAAATTTTAAATAAATAAATTATAATTAGAATTAAAAATGAGGATTAGAATTATAAAACAATAGATAAAACTCAGAAGAAATCACCAGCAAATTGATAATGGATTTCGGCTTCAATAGCCTACATCTCTGGGTCCATTCGAAGTGAGGACTGTTTCCATTAATTTGTGCATCAAAATGGCTTACAAATTAAATTCAAGTCTTCAATTCACCTTCCCTGGTCTCTACTTGTCTATATAATTATCTCTCAAACCTAAAAATAAAGGCCCAAGCTGTACAAAGCATTAATTTATTTTTGACCTTCTTAATTCTCTATATACAGTCGGTTGTCTCATACCCTTCAAGTAGAAATTTGATCCCTTTATAGCACTGACAAGCCCGTGGCTCAAGCGGTCAAGAGCTTATCCTTTTGGATGAGAGGTCCTAAGCTTAAGGCATTGGCCTCCTTCTTGGGTGCCTTACTCTTATCTATATATCCCACATTTGGGAGTTTGCAACTATTTGAATACTTTAAAAAGGTTGGCGGCCCCCAAGATGTATGTCAATGTTGTTAGGATCTGGAAGCACACAATTGATCACCAAGCAACTAAACATGCAGAATTAAACCAGAATCACAAGTAACTAGAATTTGGAAATAACACAGAATATGAGAGACAATACCCAATTGTATTAATACTCTTCCAGAAGGAAATACAACAAAGAAGATGCCACAGTCTTCTTCCTTACACACCTCTAGGGCTCCCACACCTCTCAGGCATAAATAGTAAATCTCTTCAAGAGCTCACTCTCTCTCTTACGGTCCCAACACACAACTCAAACATAGAGTTGGTGTTCACCTCCACCAGCCAGTAACAACACCGCCAGTCAACCAGTCAATAACAATACTGCCAGTACACCGAGTATACACACATACTCAACTAAGTACACAATGCACTCCAAGTAGATCTCCCATGAAATTACAACAACCTGCAACTCAAATGATCTTACTTTGGAAGGATCTACCTTGCCTTCCTCTATGCTCTATAACTGAGTACACACCGTACTCCAAGTAGATCTCTCCTGATCTTGCTACCTGTTGTGTTGCTGTCACCTTGATCCTGCTGCCACCTGCAGATCTCCTTTGACCTTGCACACACACACACACCTGCAAATCAATGATCTTACTTACACATGTAGATCTCCAAATGTGGCCTTGCACACTTGCTGACCAAGATCCTACATACATGAAGAACCCTTCTGATTCTCCAAACCAGCACCCACACTTGGCACTGTGGCACTAGGAGGAACACACCTTGATCTCTTCACTCTGAAGGAGCTAATTTTTGCTCTCTTGCTCTCTAGCACACTTTTACAATACAGCCCATGAGTCTATTATATAGATCCCATGCAAATAATAATTAGACATTCAATTACAATAATTAGATCCGCAACTCAATACTATAATTAGCCTTCTTACATGCATACAACCGGTTCATTAACTAATTATCTGTGAACTAGTAGTTCTGGAACCGCACAGGTGACCGACATCGGTCCATGTCTACCTAGAGGTGATTGATGCTGGCTGATCCTGACCAACGTTGGTTGCTCTTCACTATATATGACCGACGTCGGCTGATTAGACCGACGTCGGTTGCTCTACAACTCAGCAACCTCCTCCATGTCTACATCAGTGAAGCTTTTAGCTACACAACCTAAAAAATGTCCCTTTTTGGAGGGAAACTTAAGCACTTAGAGTTATCTAAATGCCTAATTTAGGCCTGCATTGGAAAGTGTGATGCCACTTGGTCTGGACGTGTTCTTGCATTGGAAAGTGTGACACCACTTGGTTTGGGCATGTTAACACATGGTCTGAGCATGACATTAAATGGGCTTAGCATTTCATGGTGTGACATTTCATGGTAGTTTGGCTGGTTTCTCTCCCATATGGCCAGGGCATTTACCAAACACTAATTGCAAATAAATATTACAAAGCATTGTTAATTTTCTATGGACTGTGCATTTCATAATTTCTACAGGATTTGCAAATGCAAGTACAAAGATAAAAATTACCCATTGATTGCCACATGTCACCTAGTTATTGGACTACTTGGCGTATTACATAGTGCCACGTCACTTTTCAACACCTATAAATTCCCTATCACAAGAATAATTTAGCAAGCTTTATCTCGAGCATCCAGACTCCGTTTTGCATTCTGGAAGAAGCGTTAGAAAGCTCTCGACAAACTTTATGATATGCAAATGGTTTGAATAGAATTTTAAGACTTTCAAAAATGGAACGGTACATGGATCCACCTAGATCATTGTAGGCTTGGAATCTTGAAGATTGTACTTCTTTAGCATATCCTGAGCATACTTGGCTTAACAAATCAATACTTATTCCTTATTTTGATGAACTTTAATGCCAAAAAGGTACTTAATAATTTCAATATTAGTCATATCAAACTATTATTTTATATCTTCCTTCAATATATTCAACATCTTTACATATCTATCTATAAATATCAAGTCATCTATATAGAGATAAACATGTAAAACATTAGAATTTAATGCTTGTATGTAAAGAGTTAGTTCATTTTGACTTATTAAAAAGCCTTGATTTAATAACCAGATATAAATTATTAAGTACCAAGTTATTAAAAATTTATTCAGCCCATAAAGAGTCTTCTTCAACTTGTATACCTATAATTCTTTACCCTTTACCTCAAATTATTGTGGTTGCCCCACATATTCTACTTCTTCAATCACTTTATTAAAGAACGAGATTTTAAAATTGATCTTGTAGACCCATATTTTACCAATGACATATTTATTAAAATTATGTTTAACTAAATCCATGTATCATTCAGCTTAATTTAATCCATCTCTAATACCATAACATCAACCTATTCTTTCAATTAACTAGATTTTGCATAACTTCTAGGTTCACTAGTCACTGATGATAATCTAAACATAATATTTTCATCATAAGTATCATTAAAAAAATTAATTTATTAATATTTTAGCCTTTTTATCCTCATCTCATAATCATTATCTAACATTTTATTGGTTGGAAGAGGATTCAACAAATGTTTGTTCTTGTTTGGCATTGACGTAGATGGATGACTAGTCTCTTGCAAAGAGTTAGTATTATTTCTTGATGAACTAGAAACCTATGTAGGACTTTGTAAGCCCTTAAAATAAAATTTAGGAGGCTACCCAGATTGACATATAATTTTTTATTTATATTATCAGAATCAACATATACCTTAATTTTAATAAATTTATAATCCCTAAAAATAATTGTGGATTTACTAATAGGATTATAAAACTTGTATGCCTTACTTTCATCACTATATCTTATGATACATTGATCAAAATTCATAGGAAAAATTATATCACCATTAAATTTTTTTTTGTTGAATTTAATGCTAAAATTTCCTTCAACTTGGATGGACTTTTAATCTCCTAATTTCTCTTGGATTTTGGAATTATCTAACTTGCTGAAATCATCTTTGTGACTTGTCACTTTATTTGAGTAACCTGAATTAAGATACAATAAATTATTTTCTTCCTCTCTTCCCACAAAACATATGAGACAGTAATCTAATCCCTATTAAAACTTATTTTTTTCATCTTGAAAAGCCTTCTCTTCCCTTTCTTAATTAGCTTGATTCTTAACTGCTAGTATCCTACAATCTTTTGTCATGTGTCCTCGTATTTTGTAGTAATGACAATTAAAGTATTTATATCTCTTACTTGTAAATTTTTGCTTCATATTTTAACTTTTAATTTTATTTTTTAAAACTCCATTGTTTCTGATTTTTATTTTTCTCTTTGATATTTAAAACCCTTGCCTTGGTTTCAAGTGTTTGTTCTAGACCATGTTATATATATCCTACATATAATCTTGCCTTATCCTCATAAGACAAAATATAACCCACTAAATCATCAACACTTATAGTGTTCATGTACTTACACTATGCAAGAGTGATCATAATATGCAAACATATTTGACTTAAATATATTAAAATATTTATTACTTTAACATGATATTTTATAGTTTCTCTATAAAACCGCATTATATGAACTAAATCATTTACCCTTATGCAATAATATTTAACTCCTTTAGAATTTGACATTATCAAAATCTCAAAATTTATTTTAAGGGTTTTTAGTTTTGCTTCTCTTACCTTAATATAGCTTTGATATGAAGTATCCAAGGTATTATATGTCTCATGGGAATTCTTGCATACTGCATTCTTGGATAAATGTTGGGGTCTATGGCACTCTGAATATAGAAAAAGACTTATGCATATCTCTTTTCTTCATCCTTTTTGTTCTTTTATGATCTTGTGTCAAGGTGTTTCAATATTGAGGTGGTGTGTACCCATGGATAACATTCTCTCAAAATCATTTCCACAATATAATTATCTTCAATTGATCTCTCTAATATTCAAAGTTATCACCTTTGAAAATAGGAATGTTTATGGAAGTATAATTCACTGAATCCATTGTATCTTCTAAAAATGGCTTGAAAAACTTTAGAAACCTTGATTAAACATGGATATGATACCAAATAAAAGTTTTGGATTATTGTATGGTTTAAAAATAATCTTTGTTTCAATCTAATATTGAATCTATGTATCAATAAAACTATCCTATAATTAATAGTTATAAAATCAGTTGTGTTATGAGTGAAATTATTGATTAAAAAGTGTCTTGAATAGCTTCAAACTTAAAAATATATGTTTACTAGTATAAAATATTATATACCTTTAATAATATTAGAGATAAAACATACAATAAGCTCCTCAATTTTAATTAATTTACTACACAACCTTTATGTGTAAATTTTATTAATAAAAAAAGCTAAAATAAAATTATTACAAGATAACTTGCATTGCATGTTAAGTCTAAAATTAAAAAATATAATATAATATTACTATACCACTAAGTGAAATTAAACTCAACTAAAAATATAATAAATAAACTTAATTTAACTTACTATAAATATTTGGACATCATGCAAGAAGCCTTATTTAATAGTAAAGTCAAACATGCAACTACTAGTCATCCTAGTCAACTTAGAGTTCCAACAAAGCTAATTAAAAAAAATTAACTCAAATTAACTTTAATTTAAGTCATTTAATTAATAAACCACATGATTCCTCTTTAGGAATTAGTTTATAATTATTTTTACTCAACAGTATTCAAATAGTGAATTAGAGTACACAGAAGTGAACTACAATGAACTAGAGTAAACTGACAATTAATTGGTAACTCCAAGCAATTTTTAGGAAATCATTGAAAAATGTCCCAAAGTGACCAAAATACTAATTAAGGTCATAAATAAATTAAATAACCTTATAAAAAACCTAAAAACCAAAATATACTAATTTTAAAAATGGAACTCAATTGCCCATATTGACATCATACCCAACAATGAGTAACTGAATTTTGTTCTTACAACTATGATAATATACTATTAAAAAAACTTGCCTTGACATGATTCAAACTAATTTTGATATATTTTTTATAAATTGTATGAAAAATCATATCATTTATTGGAATTTCTTTATCAGCTGTATCATCCTTTGAATAAATAGTTTATGATTTGTTTGCTTACTCTGAAGAAGCCTCCTCTCGTGAAATAGTAAAAATCATACACTCATGCTCAAATGTAACATAGACATGTTATTTACACAATGTTACCTTCATTTATATCATCCATGATTTTCTTACTTTTTCATTGTATTGATCTAAGATAGGGTCAATGTGAAATATAATGGAACATGTTTTGGTTCCAATTGTTACTGGAAACTCAATGGATCCAATTCAGTAATGAGACCCAATAATATTACCCAAGGTTTGGTTGTCATACCCAAAATATTGAAGAAATGTAATGTTGCATATATTAATTTCATGAAAATACACAATCTATATATTAGTAATTTTTTTGTCGTTTATGTGAGGAATAAGAATTAGTGGTGCTAGATATGAAGAATATTTTTTAGTTACCTCATTTGAAACCACATTTATGATAGTATCCTTTTTCGGTATGTCTTGATTTTGATTTTCATTTGTGAGAAACCTTTTTTTTAAATGCTTTATTTCTTATCTTGAGTTTATTTTTTTAAACTTCTCTTTTAGTGATTTCTATTTTAGTAACTTATCTTTTTCAATTTTTTCCCTTTGTAACCTTTCTTTTTTGCAACCTTTCTTGTTCTGATTTTGCCATTTGTAACCTTTATTGCTTTAATTTTGGTTTTTGCAATCATTCTTGATAAAATTTTATATTTTATATCCTTTATTTATCTAATTTTTATTTATGTATCCTTTGTTGCCATAATTTCTCTTTTTTAAACTTTTATTTCTCTAATTTTGCCTTTTGTAACTTGTTTTTCTCTAATTTTTCATTTTGCAACTTTTCTTGCTCTAATTTAGCCTTTTCAACCTTTATTTCTCTATTTGTTGCTTTTTTATTTTTTTAACTTATTATTTAGGAGATGCAATCATAGTGTGATTGATTTATCTATTATATGATCACCACTATCGATAATAATTTGTATTTTTTTCTTCAAAACCCAACAATTATTTGTATGATGTCCATACTTTTTATGATATGAACAATAGTATTTTTATACCCTTAGATTTTGTCTATGAGGTAATGTGATCAACTTGTTTTGAAGAATTTCTCTTATAATATCACTTAAACCCTTATTATCCTTTTGTTCACTTTTTGAATCCTTAGTTGTAGATATATCATTTTATGGCTTATAATCTTAATATGAAGTCTCTTTAGGTACAAAATATTTGGGTAGAGATGTAGATATATGATTAGTATTGGAATACTCTAAGTTATTTGTAAATATGAGATTATTTTCAAGTGATTGATCCTTAAATTGAAATATCAATTTGATTTTTTAACTTTTTTATTAACATTCTCATAGTGACTAATTGATCTTGAAATGCTTCAAAATCACAAGCCTTATGTACTTTTACTTTAATATGCATACAATAACCTTCAAGAGAATGTGTGGAAGGTAGAAGGCATTCAGGAATGACATGATTATTATTTTTAATTTTTATTATGGCCATGATTTGATTTTGAAACTTTGAATTTATAAATAGGCATTAGGGGTGTAACTAGTTAGGGTGTGTTTGATTTGTAGGTTCTCAGATATATTGATCCTAATCTTAAATAGTGAACAAGACCCAAAAAGTTAGTGACTACATAAAGTTACACTATCCTTTATCCATAATATCCCATCTCTGTGGTGAATTGAGAGTAACTTTTTGGGGCTAACTACTTATTAGTACACTATAAAACAAAATAGGTAAAAGACTTCTTATGACTAAAAGGAAAAAACCCATTGCACTTCTGATATACTTGTTAGGTATGTGGGATATAAATTATATACATAGTGTTATCTAATGGCCTAAGTATTGGAGCAGTAACCCTCTTACCACAACTTAGATAAAATTTATGGTTGTTTTGCTCAAAATGATAACTCATATTAGTTTTACACCTGCTAGAACATGATTATGAAAAGATAGAAAAATAAAGAAAAAGAGAGTAAAAGCCAACAAGATAAAATATTTTTTTACATGGAAATCAAGATTTTGATCTAAAACCCCTAAGTCAACCTAGAGTAGAACTCAATCAAATTCTAGAAAGGATGATCAAATTTATCTTTAGTGTATGAGTATCATCAATTCAATTTAAATCCTATAACAAAAATTAAAAAATCAATGTTCAAGGAATAAATGGGTTCACTAGTATGTTTTATCCTATTTTTAATTTAATAGTGTGTAATAGGTATAAAAATTTGAAATATTATTTATATTTTAGTATATGACATTTAAACATAAATATAAATGTAAATTAGAATTAAAAATTGAAATTGATTCATAGTGGTATGTATTAAAAATAGTAAGTACAACCAAGACTAAGATACTTATAAGCTTTTGATTTATAGTCGACTATATTAGGTGTCTACAGTGAAAAATAGAATAAAATAAGACTATGATAGCTTAGGTTCATGAACAAGGTTGGTTCTTGTGTCTAGATAAATTTGTGCTTCCTAGACAATAATGTAGGCTAGTCTTTTTTTTTTACTATAGAATTGTTTGCTTTAATTATGATATAACTATAACTACTCTATCACTTATGCCTGTGTCTACTGAGATGGATGAGATATTTTTATTGCATTTATGTTACATGAAAACATTTATTTTTTTCTCCTAAAACCCTAGGTTTATATTGAGAGCTAAAAAACTACAAAAAATAATGAGCATAATGGACTAAGCTGACCCTAATCATCCCCATTAATGATAGACCATTATCTGCATATCTAAATACTCCAAAGAAGGAATCAAGCCACAAGTATTTCTCTCACATAGTGTCATTTTGAAATTATATTCCTTGACTATAAGTATGCAATCAGTAATTTATATTTGATACTTGACAATGATAGCTCTTGACTTAAAGTGAAATGCTTCAAACATGGCTTGTGACTGCTCCTATGATTGATATTGAATTTGGAAAGAATATGAAAGATTTAATTAATGTAAAATATTGTAATAGATATATGTTAAATAATTATCAAATCCATTTAAAATGAGGCCTTGATTTGCTTGTATAGTAAACATTTTGAATAATTTCATTTAGCCAAATTATAAAACATGTAGGTTGACCCAATTGAATGTTTATAAAATTGAAGAGTGACCTTTACATGGTGTAGGGAAGGTTATGCTAAGTGGATAGGTCCATGGTATTATACCTATTTGCCTAGCATGGACCTATCTCAAAAAATTGGGATAATTATTTGAAGGTTGGAAGCAGTCTAAGAGTGATATAACATAGTTTGAACATTGACTTGAGAATTCTTGTGTAGTAGTTATGGCAAACAGAGGGGTCAAGCCTGTATATAGATAAATGAGTAGAATAATGGTGAATAAGATTTTTTTAAGTCAAGTGATTTATGATACGTAATGAATTAAAAAATTTAAGTACATGTGACCATATTTAGGTATCTAAAATAACATACATGTGTTTGTTGCTTAATTTTACTATATTTTGTTACTCTTTACTAAAATGTTTCATATTTTTCATTTGCCTATTTAATGCTTCCAATTTATTTCCTAGATTTGTATATTTATTGTCCTAGTTATAATGTTCCTTATGTTTCTTTCTATTCCAATTTATAATTTTATGTATGTATCATAATTTCTTGTGTATTATTTAAGGGTTTATGTTATTTTATTTAACATTATCTTTTTTATTCATTTGTGAAACATCATTTTCATATGTCATTTTATCCTTTTCCATTTATGATCCTACTTCCTTCTTCCAAAATATGTTTTTAATTTTATTTCCATCCTTTTGGTTTTGTTTCTTGTTCTCCTTTTACTTCCTACTTATGTTCATTTTTACTAGTTTATTTTTTCCTTACTTCTCTTTCATTATTATATTTATCTTGTTCCTACAAATCCATAATGCTTTCTAAATGATGATAAAAAATCAAGTGATTATTATCATAGTTGACGTATTGTGATAGAAAGATTGGGTGACTAAGGTTGCTTTTAATTTCCATTTCATGTCATTTAATCTTGTTTTTCTCTTTTCCAACATTTATTATAAATGTTTTTCATTTTGCATATCTTCTAAAATATAAAATGGTTTCCATATATTTTCACTACTATATTGCTTCATATTTCATATTGATGAAATGTTATGATATTCTTTGTTATATATTTAATTCATGTATGCTTTAATGAAAACATTGTTTTCTTTATGAGCACACACTTTTAGGTTCATGTCACACAAATTACACAAGTAGAAGCACAAGTTAATTTATTTTTTGTTCTTTTGATATGATTGCCAATATGTATGAAGAATTATTAGAAAGTCATATATTCCTTATGTTAGTTTTGTAATAAGGTATGCAAAAATCCTTGACCTCTCAAGAATGGGAATAGGGGAAACTATATAGCAAGGAATTTTAGGCCTAATTTAGAATTATTTGCCTCATTTCATGTGACCCCAATACTCCATGACTAGCTCAGTGGAAATAGTTGGGAAAAAAAAATTCCTTTACATCAAGTCACTTAAAACATCATTTATGATGCAAAAGCTACACACTTGTTTTATAAGGCATACACATGATACACATTTAACTACTACTAAAAAATTACTTCTTAGGAGTATTTCCATGTTATGAGGTTCCTAGCTAACTTGATTATTTTCTCATTTTATGATGCAATTATCACTAGTAATAAAATATTTTGACTAGCATGTGTCATATCATTTTCATCTTGATTATCTTCCTTTTGGGATAAAATAATGTTTGCATAAGTTAATTTTATTCATATAAAGAGGTGATGTTTATATAATAGCGTTTATCTCTATTTTATACAATGTAATCCCTAAATTTTATCTCTAATCTCTCATCACAAATTGTAATACGAATGTGCATAATAATATAACACTCTAAATAATAAACAAGCTAAAAAGAATAATTTGATAATAATAAACTTTCCTAAAAACCTATCTATGTAGTCTATCATAGTGTATTTAACCTTCTTATTATGTAATAAATAAATTATCTAATATTGCCTCCCTTAATACATCATAGTATTAAAAGTGCAAGAGATATAATTTTTGAAATTCCTCAAACTTCACATGTATAATTAATTTGGTGAATCTATATATGCATGTTGAACTTGACTAGGGAAAAATTGGAGTTGAAAATCATGTTATTAAAAATGATCGTATATGAAATGACACTAATACTAAATGTGTTTCATGTGATCATTGTGCATTACATTATAAAAAATCTACAAAACTCATTGATTGTCATAATTCAAGATAATTATTTATTTTTGTGGTACTCTCAATTTTTATAGTATTCAACATAATTGAATCATTTTGTAGAGAACTCCATCTACTACATGATATTATACCTTAATGGAAGATAAAGAAACAATGCTTTGATCATAAATAGAAAACATATCCATATGTAGATTTCCTATCCTTGATGGATAATGCATGGTCTGTATCCATATAGGTAGTCAATAAAAATTGACCATTCTTCTTAAACTATAGGACATGTTCCGTAATACCATGAACATACATCAATTCTCACTTTATTGTCTTTAAGTGTCATAGATTTGGTTCCTACATGAAGTGTTTTAGATAAAGGACAACATAGATGATATATGACATGGTGTAGGTAAAGTAAATGAGACTCCCAAATAATTTATGATAAATAGTGGAATTCATATGAGAAGATACATCAATTTGATAAAAATGCAGTCTTGTATCCATGGGTGTTGGCATGGGAATACAATCCATCATCTAAAACTTCTCAATCAACATATTTGGATACTATATAAGATACAAAGATGTGAAGTCTTGTTTTCTATACATATAAACTAAGAAAATTGTGTAAACCCCTAAGATCAGTCATATCAAATGATTTCTTATGATCATTATTCATTGAATCAATCATATCATTTGAACAACATGTGATGACCAAATTTTTGACATACATAATTTAATAATCATATTCTTTCCCCCTTGATATTTGAGGTAAAGGTTCATATCATATTGAATCTATTAAAATCCATGTTGAATAATATGTTGATCAATCTTAATATATTAGGATCTATGAGACTAATTGAGACCATAGAGATATTTAATTATGCATATTCTGTTCTTCACCAGATGTGATAAATCTCTCTAATTGGGTCATAAAATCATTTTCAAATATCCATTGAGTAAATCATGTTTCATGTCCATTTGACAGACCTTTCACCTAAACTAAGTAGCCATAATAAAGGCTATTTTTATAGTATTTATCTTGGTCATGTTAGAAAAAGTTTTTTCATATTAAATACCTTTTTTGTGAGTGTAACCCTTTTCCATAAGTATCACCTTATATTTATTTATAGTAAGATTTGAATTTAAGTTAGTCTTGAAAATCCAATTACAATCAATGGCCTTCTTTCCTATTAGAAGATAAATGTTAGGAACCCGTGGAAGCACAATTGATTACTTTTCTTATAATCAATTAAACATGAAATTATACCAGAATGATTAAGTAACTAGAAACTTGAAACAGCACAAAATTTGAGAGACAATACACAATCTTGTATTAAATACTCTTCAGAAGAAAATACAATAAAGAAGATGCCACTTCTTCTTCCACCTCTAAGGCTTGCCACACCTCAAGGACTTCTTCCCTCTCTCTCTTGATCAACCACAACCAACTCAACAACCTGAGTTGTTATCCCCTCCTTGAATGCTTCAGTTGATCTCCTTGACCTTACACCTTGCAGATCTCCTTGACCTTGCTTTCTTGCTTCAATGCTTTACTTGCCTTAATTACAATACATGCCTCATGGATCTTTAAATAGGATCTCATGCATACAAAAATTAGACCTCTAATTACAATAATTAGACACGCAACTCGAGACTATAATTAGCCCTTAACATGCAAACACTTAGTTCAACGAACTAACTGTCCGTGCAATGAATAGTTCTGGAACTGCCACAGGCAACTGACGTCGGTCCCTGTCTACATGGAGGTGACTGACATCGGCTAACTCTTGTCGATGTCAATTGCCCTTCTACACTGTAGATGACTAACATCGGTCCCACTGCTGATGTTGGTATCCCTGGAACTCAGCAACCTCCTCCATGTCTGCAATAGTTGAAGCTTTTAGCTCCACAACCTAACAATCTCCCACTTGGAGATAAACAGTTACAATTGTACCTATACCTGTACATCATCTAGTTTGTTCCCTTGGCTTTGTATCCCTCTTCAAGATCACTCTTGAAGACCAACCACCACAAAACCTGTGATGCTATACCTATCATCCAAGTCCCCTGCCACATCTGAACTTTCTGACAACTCCCACTAGAGACAAAATCAACTTGTGATCTTCCATGTCTCTTATGCCAAAGAATCTTGCTTCTCCCAAATTCTTCATGACATACCTCTGAACTAACTTTACCCTTAGCTCAACAACTCTCTGCATGTGTAACCCTGCAACAAGCAACAACATACAGTAACAGGATAATGTAGCTAATATTATCCAACCTGGTAAAAGAAAACACAATGGTTAAACCTCCATTATCCTGCAGCCTACTCAAGACCATATACACTGGCCTTATATCTCACGTATCCATCCACTCTCTTCTCTAACCTGGGAATCCATTCCTCATCTAGTGCTTTCTTCCAGCCAACAACTCCACCAACAAACACCTGTTTGGTTCTTCTCCAAGGACTCACACTCCTCATCCATGCCAAGCTCCCACTGTTTCTATATTCTACCGGAATTACCCTTTCTGAACTCCATATGGGTGTTTAAGACTCCTTAATAGCATGTTATCTGCCCAACATCTATTCCAGTGACTAATCTCAGCCATCTCCCAGTCTACACCTGATCGATGTTAGTTCCCTGCATTGACCCTAACTACCGACATCATTTCCCTGGCCGATGTCGATGTCCCTTCTGCTGATGTCGGTTCTTGTCTGACCGACGTCAGTCTTCTCCTACCCGACACTACCGACCTTGCTGGTCTGCACATGACCGATGTCGGTACCTGCCTGACCGATGTCAGTTCCATGTGACTGACATCGGTAACTATGTGTTCCTATAAGTGATGACTTCTTTATCCGTGAGCTCATCTTGGATCAAAACTCTATCCATACTACCCTGCTCAGAATTATTCAGCCCCTGTGACTGATCTCTATCCATCATCTCCTCCATAAACACCAAGGCTTCCCTGTTCTTGTCAAAAGCATTAAATTTCTTTTTCTTGTAATGAACTTGATCTATGCTTTCTGAATCTAAACTCATACCTTTTGACTCAAGAATGACCATTCCCTTATTATTCATGTGACCAAGCCTATTAAGCCACATCTTTGAATCTATAGCTGAAGTAGATAAACCAGAAGTAGAATCAGTAATACAAGTAGATAGATAAAGAGTACCTACTTTCTTACCTCTTTCTAAAACAAGTGCACCCTTGGTAACCTTCCAAGAATCCGTTGTGAGGGTTACTGTGCATCCCTCATCACCCAACTTTCCTAAAGAAACCAAACTCTGCTTCAGGACTGGGACATGCATAACTTCCTTCAACACCCATCTGTTGCTTGTCTGCAATTCTAGCTGCACTTTCCCTTTGCCAACCATTTGACAAGGCGTACCATCCCCTAAATAAATCTCTCCAAAGTCTCCCTAGACATACTCATGGAACAAATCTCTATTTGGGGTTGTATGAAAAGAAGAACCAGAATCTAAAACCCATGATCTTACCTGGCTATCCAAAGAAAGTATGAGAGCATCCTGTGCCACAATACCTACAATATCTACTTCTTCCTTACCTTCATGTTGATTTTCTTTATCCCTCAACCAACACTCTTTCTTTATGTGTCCTTTCTTTCCACAAAACCAGCAGGTGATACCTCTGGATTCGGATCTCCTTCCCATCTTTGACTTTGATTTCCCTTGCTCAACCTTCTCTCTTTGCCTTCCCCTGCTTTCTGCACTTAGAGCATTCCCTGATGATTCCCCTGTGCTTTTCTTGCGTATTTATTCATTCAATATTACACTCACAACATCATCAACTTTTAAGATTTTAGAAGCAGATGCAGAATTACTTACTGCCATTACCAAACTATCCCAACTTTCAGGTAAAGAGCATAAAATTAAGAGAGCCTTTACTTCATCATCAAAAACAATATTAACTGAAGCTAACTGGTTTACCAAACCATGGAAATCACTAAGATGAGTATATACAGATCCACCTTCCTGCATTTGCAAAGTAAATAATTGCTTCATAAGAAATACCTTATTTGAAGCAGAGGGCTTTTCATATAAATTTGCCAAAGATTTTATCAACTCTTCCATTGTCTTACACTGTGATAAGTTGGAAATCACAGATGATGCAAGACTCAACCTTATGGATCCCAGAGCCTTCCAATCAAGAACATTCCATTCTTCATTCTTCATCCTTCATATCTGTGGGCTTGCATGCAACCCCACCCAACGGTAAGTACAAATCTTTCTGATATAGATAATCTTCTATCTGCATCCTCCAATGTTGATAATTCTTGCCCTTAAACTTCTCCATTCGTAGCTTACTTTATTCTGCCATTGCTGTACTCCCACTCAATCAAAAACCCTTGAGAATGACCTATAATTCAAACAATAACCTGATCCCTACAACCTTAGCTCTGATACCAATTGTTAGGAACCCGTGGAATCACAATTGATTACTTTTCTTATAAGCAATTAAACACGGAATTATACCAGAATGATTAAGTAACTAGAAACTTGAAACAACATAGAATTTGAGAGACAATACACAATCTTGTATTAAATACTCTTCAGAAGAAAATACAATAAAGAAGATGCCACTTCTTCTTCCACCTCTAAGGCTTGCCACACCTCAAGGACTTCTTCCCTCTCTCTCTTGCTCAACCACAACCAACTCAACAACCTGAGTTGTTATCCCCTCCTTGAATGCTTCAGCTGATCTCCTTGACCTTACACCTTGCAGATCTCCTTGACCTTGCTTTCTTGCTTCAATGCTTTACTTGCCTTAATTACAATACATGCCTCATGGGTCTTTAAATAGGATCCCATGCATATAAAAATTAGACCTCTAATTACAATAATTAGACATGCAGCTCAAGACTATAATTAGCCCTTAACATGCAAACACTCGGTTCAACGAACTAACTATCCATGCAACGAATAGTTCTAGAACCGCCACATGCGACCGACATCGGTCCCTATCTGCCTGGAGGTGACCAACATCAGCCAACTCTTGCCAATGTCGATTGCCCTTCTGCACTGTAGATGACCGACGTCGGTCCCACTGCCGACGCTAGTATCCCTGGAACTCAGCAACCTCCTCCATGTCTACAACAGTTGAAGCTTTTAGCTCCACAACCTAATAATAAATAGGTTACCTTCTATTCATAAGTGTCTGATACTTTGCATTCATCAAATATTTCCAATCTTTGACTCTTGGTCTTCCTAAATTATTAAAGGTTTAAAATACTAAAAAAATTACTCATGGTGGATAAGTTCACCTCATTATGAAACATGCTATAATTTATTAGCCTTAAATTTTAGGTGGCTATAACTCAATCCACTTTGCATCGTAATGGTCTACTATACCACTTGGGTATTCATTGAGTAGTGTAAAAAATCGTATTTGGTATTAGGAACTTGAAAATGAGTAACTTGACCAAACCTTAACCCACTTAACTTATTCTCATATACATTACTATTATTCACCATTACCCTAACCATTTACCTATATAGGGCTTGACCCTTAAAAATATCTTTCGTGGTTCACACAAATTTCCAAGCATTTTTTTCAAACTACTTTATATCATTCTCAAACCATCTCCTATCCTTAGGCCAATCATTCCTACTTTTATAGGATAGATACATGCCCTGTAGATAGGTCTTCTAGCATGTAATTTTTTTCCACTTAGATCAGACTTGTCCTTGAACCCTTTAACAACTAGTTTATTAAATTAGAAATGTCTATAAAAGTCAACCCACATGTTTTGTAAGTGAATTACATGAAATTACCCAAAAGAGTTCCCTATATAAACATGTCAAGTCTAAGAATTTATATATCTCTCTCTTTTTCTATCTACACATTAAGATAAACTTACCAAAAGATTTTAAATCTATAAACCCTCAAAGGATAAATCCTTGAGCTAATTCTAAATCAGTATTTTCAAGGTCAAGTCACAGGGTGTCAAGTGTTGAAATTTATATTCAAAATTGCACAACATATTAGTATTATACAAGATTTCACACATTAAAATAGGTGGGATAACTACATTTAGTTTGAATCCATCCTAGGAGTATTGGATATATAGGTATCACTTAGTCACATTGGGGTAGTTATGGTTAGCTCAACCCATCCATTTCTCTCATTATCCTGATTTACAGTTGTCTTACAGTGCACAACTAGGGTTTGAAGCAAGGATAAGGCAAATAGAGATGTTTGTGAAAATTCATAGGCATCCAAACCTATAATAATACATTTAATATATAGTTTAAATGTATGGTATTGTCATAGTTTTTAAAAATAACACAGGACATATCCACACTTTAAAGATAGTCTCATAGTCATGAACATGTCCATCGAATATAAACTTGTCTAATTAGATGCATAGTTTCTATTTCAATACATGAACATTCACAAGCTTATACAAGTGAAATTTAGACAATGGTACCTCTACTACAAACCTAAATTCATCTGAAACAAGACAAGTACCTTAATTTTTAGTGATTCCCATAAATATTAAGTTGTTATATTTATCCACTTATAATTGGTTTGTGTAATTATTTTATATCTTCAATAATTTGATTTATTCAACAATTTTATCCTATTAAGGTCAAATTAATTTAAAAATAGATAAAACATATTAATGAACCTATTATTTGTAATGATCATATAAAATTATATTTTACTTAGGGTTTACTTCTATTTTTCTTAGGGTTTCAGATTTCAATATTTCATTCTAATTTTTAAAATTAATTCCTAATTTTGCCTTATTGTGAAATAATTTAGCTTAATATTTTATACCACCTAAGAAGATAAAATATCTTATTCCTTTAATAATAAGTGTTCAACTAACTAGCATTGAAACTGTGCATAGTCAACTTTCTTTAGATCGATCACATTTGTTTAAAATGGCTAAAATTGATGATATTTATATTGACGCAAATGTTAATCATAAACATGTATAATATTATTAGTACTGATAAGCCACATCTTTAAACCATTTATGAATAACATAATGAATATAATGATTGTATATGTTGAAATGACCTTGATAGTGTTGATCATAACCAAGTTGCAATCATTTATACATTTAGAGAATAAATTCGTATCAGTCCTAATGATTTTCATAAGGTTATCCAAATAATATTAGAATTAAAAAATAAAAAGAAGACATCTTAAAATCTACAAAATGAGACTTTTTTAGAGGTATTGATTCCACATTAGTTGAGACTCTTGCTAAGATTAATTCTATGTCTTCACCTCGTGTAACATGTGATGACCACCCATGTTATAACGGAAAGACACAATTTTCCTCAGATTACTATGGCTATCCCTTCACAACATACATTTATACCTTCTAATGTTACTATACATAGCACATCACTTGATACTACATAACATATTAAACCTAATGCCCAAAATCTTATTCAAACATTACTTGATTTCCAAATTATTGTTACATAGTTACAAAAAAATTATTCTAGAATTGGCCATACCATTGATTATCATATATTGATACATAATCCTTTAGCTATTGATATCATAAAATATCCTTTACTAATAGGTTTTGAGGCACCCAAACTTACAATGTATAATGGTAAGGGTGATCCCGAATAACATCTATGAGGCCTTTCACATAACATGTTTGGATTATGCATCTAATGATAAATTATTAAACAATTTGTTTGTGTGAATCCTTAAATATTATGCATTATGATGGATTTACATTTCCAATCCATTCATCCATTCAACCCATTGATTGAGCAATTTCTACTAGATTTTTTAATTAAAATCACTAAAAATATGTCATATGCCCATATTGAAAAAATAAAGCAAGGATTTAATGAGCCTATTAGTGATTTGTGTGTTTCATTAGAATAAATTTTTCTTTAACATGACAATTCAAATGGTAGATAAGGAATTATAAGATATATTTAAACAAATATTTATTTCCCTTTTACATGAATATAATGGGTTTAAGAATTTTAAATCATTTGATGAATTATGTCACACAATTTTGGATTGAAAATTCAAACTCATATGTCATTCCCCCCTTTTGGAAATGAAATGATTAAAGGACCTTATCCTCACTTATTTCTCAAGGCTTAAGGAGAAAGAGAAAAAGAAAGGGAAATGAGTGATTTTGAATGAATAAATATAAAAGGTACTTTATGTTATAAGAGCCACTTAAGTTAGGGCCCTTTAAGGGTCATGGGAATCACTTAAGTAAGATTTTTAAAATCAATATTCCTTATGATTTGAATATATGTTTCCTTACCTTTTGGGTGTACCCATTAGGGGGAGTTGTATAAAAACAAAGGAAGGTTTCATTTGGAGGCATGCTAATTTGGCTATTGAAATTTATGCTCAAGTATGTCAAGCTTGAATTTGTGGCTTGAGGATGAAACCCTTCAAGTGCACTAAGGATTGTGGGGACAAACAAATCCATTCTTCCACATAGGGAAATTCTATTCAAGGGTTGTATTGTTGCTTTAGATTTTCACCCTCTTTTAGGGTGGTGACTTACTTTCACAAGTGTGGGTGTGTGTTGGGAATGTGTAACTTTATATTAGAATCCATTTACAGGTCTTTGGGGAGCTCTAGAGGGTGATGACTTGAACACTTGTGTTGATGACCCCATTAAGGGCTATGCTACAAGGAAATAATCCTTTCCTAGGGTTTGTGTATTTATTACTATTTTATTACAGGTTGGTGATTTAGTTGGTGGATGATTTACATCTTTTTGGGGTGATTTTATTCCCTAAATAATATTCTAATTTTATTATAATATTTTTCACTTGGGAAACTTGGCTTGGAAGGGTTTTTGAAAAGAAATTGCAGTAAACTAGGGTCTTGAAATTTATGGGACATATTTTGGTGGACTTCCCATGGGGGGAAATTTTTGAATTTAGTCTTGTTTGATAGCTACCATTTTTATGGTAATTTTGAAATATCATGGGCATTGTAACTCCTTATATTTCAAGAGATGAATTTATGAAGTTTCAACTATATTTTGCATTAATAAATTCCAAAATTCTAAGTTTCATCCTTTTGAGTGACTATTTTGACTTCTAAAATTAGTGGCTGAAATATTAAACCAATTTAATAATTTCTAGAGGGTTAGAAGTATCAAATCTAATTTTCTCCCTAGTCATCTAGGGTTTGGTATAGGAATTTCTAAATATTACTTTCATTTCTAGAATTGTGTTGTTAGCTATATTTGCATTTTCAGATTTTTCATAGGAAGGGGTTTCATATTTGATAAGGTTTTGTTGGTAAACCCTTATTTTAATATTTATCCCATGTTGGGGACATTTTAGTGGTATCAAAGCTTATTTCTTACCCATTTTTAGGTTTTGAGGGTTTCATATCAAATAGTGACATGGGAGATATGGATATTACAAGGTTTGAGAGATCCTCTCAAGCTCATGAAAGGAAGGAGTAACCTTCCATTTATAAATATTTGATGGATATTTATGAGGAGTATATGACATACCCACTCCCTTTCAAGAAGGAGATGGACCTCAAGTATTTTGTATCATGGAAAAAAGGTAAGGGTAGAACTCAGGTTAGACATGAGTTACTTAATGTTTTAAGGAGGATTGTTCTTCCCACATTTGATGTTTCTACAAACATTTAAACTAGGGCATGGATTGATAAATTGGGTACATACCTTTCAATTCATCCCATGGAGGTAGAGGAGGCCCTAAGATTCATCACAACACCTTTAGAATGGGTTACCCATGATTGGTGGCACGAAGGGTTGATAACCCAAAGGCATCACCTCATAGATAACTATGAAGAATTTAGAATGAGGACCATTGGGAAGTTTGATGGGGTTGGTATAGAACCTTAATTTGAAGAAACATAAAACACCTTGGGGCATCCAAGTCTTGAATCTTCTGAAATGCATAAATTAAAAAAAATAGGGCCATTAAGCAATGAAATTTTTGAGTTTCACAATTCATAAATAATGGGACAGTAAGAAGAATTTGTCCAAAAACTTCATGAGGATAAATAATATTTGTTTCAACTAAGTAAAGGTCAGCCAATGATTGAATTTTTTGAGCCATAAGAACTATAAATTCAAGGGCAGCCTAGTGAAGGTTTTCAACAAGTTATGGAGCAACCAGTGGGGTTGTAAAGGGTAAAAACTAAAGGGGGAGTAATAAAAAAAATCAAAACTTCCCAAGTTGAAACAATAAAAATTTGTTCAAAAACTTCAAAATAAATCAAAATAATAAAATAAAGAGGAAGGTACGGAAGAAGAAGAATCCATTTTGCATATTGGGGAAGAAAAATTAGATTTTTGTATAGGTAAATAATTATGTTATCTTCTTGATGAGTGCTCATTGTTTTCTCCTCATGCTTGGGTCTTTAAATGTTTTGATTATAAAACTTTTACTAACAATAAGGTGGAGTTAAAGGTAACTCAATGGGGAATAAAATTCTTCCAAGTGAATCCTAGGGATAAGCATCACAAGCCTCCAACATGGATGTGGGATCTGAGTGAGCCTTACGAGCATGATTTTATCATTGTGTTATGTTATAAAACAAAGGATAAAACTTATACCATCATGGAAAGGGGTATAAGAAATAAGTATCATGATCCAAGGATCAAAGGAAGAATTTTAAGTATCACATTAACTACTATTTTCCCCATTTTCAATTTGTTTTCCATCAAGTTTCTTTTTTCTATGGTGAGTATTGGCCCTCAAAAGGTGTGCCTCTTACACCTCAACACCATGGGAGTGGTTCAAACATGTATGAGTAGATTTCCAGCCACTATAATGGAAAATATGGATGGGAAAAGAAGTTTCTATAGCCCTGTCAAGAGCAACATGAACCTATCTTTTGAATTATGAATATGGGGGAGTTGCAAAGAAGAATCAATGCATCAATAAAGGATTCACTTCATGATCCTATATATTTATAAGGTAATCAAAATGGTCTCGTTAGACACCATGGTTTTTAATAATTTGTTTATTCCATGTGTAGGAGCATTAGGGATATCAATTGCAATAGCTAAGAAAAATGCAAGGAATGTGGTGATTTACAAACAAGGGAAACTGATTAAAGTGACAAAGTGGTTGAGGGAGAAAGAAGATGAGGCAAGGGATATGTAAATTGAACAAGTGATTTATGAGATCCTTAAGCTCCAATAATACTTTTATTTGGTTTGCATTCTAGAAAGACCAAAAGTTACAATGAGATAAATTGAGCATTGTATGGACAATCCATTGTTTGAAATGGATAAGGAGGTAGATCCTGGTTCTAAATTGTTGTGGGATGTAAGTTTTATTTTTAGGCCATGGCAAGAGGCTACAAATTTTTATCATAGGTAGCTAATGACTTCAAAGGAAATTTGGCCTTCTGCTAAATCAGTAAGTATGACCAAATCTAAATTTTATTGTACATTGGAGGTTACATAAAAACCTATGGAAAGAGTCTTTTCAAAGAAGAAATGGATAAGGGAAGTAAAGAAATAAATATTTCCTAAGATGGAACAACCCTCAAGGTATAAAAATCACTATTTGTTTCCATGTGTATTGAGCCCAATGATTGCTAGAAATAATAATTTGAGTCATGAGATCAAGGAGGTGGAAAATATGTTTGTAGAAAAGAGAGGAAGGATTGAAATCATGATAAAAGATAGGCAAAATTCATATTAAATAAATTTTGAGTTGATTTTAAAAACTCCAAAGGTAACATACTAAAAAAAATCAAGGAAAAAAGGTAAAATACAGCCCATGGTAAGTTCTGGAAATGCTTATGCAAAGTCTGAATTTTCTTAATCAGAATTTTTTGAGTTGGTAGGAAGATTATAGCCACCTATTGAGGCCATAGATATTTCTTTTTTGGAAAAATTAAAACTCACATTGGGCAAGGAAAGTGAACCAATCAGATCTGAATTTTATCCCTCATAAAAATCAGACCTAGGAACACTATTACAGCTACTTCACATGGGTAAGAAGTCTTAAACTTTACAGCCATTATCAAATTTGGAAGGTGTCTATTTTTTGGGACACAACTTGCATGAAATAAGGATGAAGGATGAAGGTATGATACAATACTCTTTTATTTATCATAATGAATTCTTTTTGGATTTACATTTGGTTCCACATTTACATGGGAGTGTGGAAGAGGGGCATCTAATGATGATATGTGTGGCACACATGAAGAGAATCATTCAAGAGGTTTGGTAAGATGTGGAAAGTGGTTTCCAAGGTATGTCCTCCACACACAAAAAAAATCTCTTGTTATAAGATTGGGTGATTCTACTATGGATTGTAGGAGCTACCAGAGGTTTTTTCAAGGGTGTCCACATTAGTATGCACATGATGAATGAAGGTCAAATGGATTTTTCCATTTGGGGAAGAAAAGTGTCACTTTTTGAATGTTTTTTTTGGTAGATCTATATATATTTTTATTATGTTTGTGTTCATATTTCCATCCTCAAATTTTGTGGATATGGAGAGCACATGGGAGGTCAACTTAGCAGTGCATTGATTAAATTTTGGGGGTAATTGCATGGTTGTATATCACATATACAACCTACATATTAGAAAGTATAGGGTTGTTGTTTGGATGATCCTATTCTTGATGGAGGGTCAATTGAGTTTAGGGGCCAAGGATTGGATGACAACCCTTATGAGGAAGTTTTCAACCTCTATGGTGCTTGAAATGACCATCTTGGAAGATGGTTTTGAGAAGCTTAATAATTGTCATTGGTTCCACATTTAAAACTACAGCCAGGGCAACCATTGGTGTGAAATAATAATAAGGTTGGTGACTTATTTTGAGGATAATAAAATTGGTCCATGCTGAAAAACAATAGGCACAATAGTAAGGAGATTTTAGAGATGGTTTTCCTTCCTTGGGAAACAATTACAAGTGGACATTGTGTTATAAGGAGTGTTGGGACATCTCCTTCGATCTTTTAATTATTTGAGGATAATAAATTTTAGGTGGGGAGTATTTTTATGTTCCCATTTTGGACATGAAATTATTGAATACCCTTAGCCTCACTTGTTTCTCAAGGGCTAAGGAAAAAAATAAAAAGAAAGGGAAATAAGTGATTTTGAATGAATACATGTAAAAGGTACTTTATGTTTATAAGATCCACTTAAGTTGGGGCCCTTTATGAGTCATGGGTGTCACTTGACTTAAGTAAGAGTTTTAAAATCAATATTACTTATGATTTGAATATATGTTTCCCTCCCTTTTGGGCGTACCCCTTGGGAGGAGTTGTATAAAAGCAAAGTAAGGCTTCATTTGTAGGCATGCTAACTTGGATATTGAAATTTATGCTCAAGTATGTCAAGATTGAATTTGTGACTTGAGGAATAAACCCTTAGAGTGCACAAAGGAGTTTGGAGATGAAAACATCCATTCTTACAAATATGGCACCTCTATTCAAGGGTTGTATTTGTGCTTCAGATTTGTGGATTGTAGATTTGCACCCTCTTCTAGGGTGGCAACTTAATTTGGAAAGTGTGGTTATGTGTTGGGATTGTGTGGCTTGCTATTGGAATCCATTTAAAGGTTTTTTGGGAGCTCTATATGGTGTCAAATTATCCAATTTTGTTGAAGACCCCATTAAAAGCTATGGTACAAGGAAATAATCCTCTCATAGGGTTTACAGATTTATTGTTATTTTATTCCAAGTTGGTGATTTGGTTGGTGGATGATTTACATATGTTTTGGGATGATTTTTTTCCATAAATAATACTCTTATTTTATTATAATATTTATACACTTTGGTGACTTAGCTTGGAAGGGTTTTTGAGGAGAAATTGTAGTAAACTAAAGTTTTAAGAATTTTGAGACATCTTTTGGTAGACTTACCATGGGGAATTTTTTAAAATTTGGTCTTGTTTGATAACTACCATTTTTATAGTCATTTTGAGCTATCATGGGCATTGTAACTCCCAGTATTTTGAGAGATATGAATTTATGAAGTTTTAGTTGTATTTTGCATTAAAAAAAATTCTAGAATTCTGAGTTTTAGTCTTTTGAGCAACTATTTTCACTTATATAATTAGTGGCTGAAATATAAAACTCATTTCATAATTTTTTGAGGGTTAGAAGTATCAAATCTAATTTTTTCCCTAGTCGCTTAGGGTTTGGTAGAGGAATTTTTGAATATTTGTTTCATTTCTAGAATTGTGTTGTTAGTTGTATTTACATTTTCAAATTCTTCATAGGAAGGGGTTTCAAATTTGATAGGGTTTTGTTGGAAAACCCTTATTTATACATTTTTCCCAAGTTGGAGACATTTCATAATCTTAATGAATATGCTAAAGTATGGGTCCAACCCTCCAAGTAATATTAGTGAAATTTTCAAAGTAATCCAACCTTCAAATAAAAATGCAATGATAATAAGATACAAAAGTAACAGTCAACCTAGTTTCACATCCAACCAACCAACTTGTTCTTTAAGCTCCACCAAGGAAGTAAGTTACACATTTAATAGAACATCCTCAAAAAGTTTTAAAAATGTTACTTGATAACATCCTTAAATATCTCCCTCACACCAAAGAGGTTGATATGAGTAAGACTCAATACAAGTGATTTCAAATAAATCATTTTATGGCTATCCTCAAAACATAGGACATTCAACTAATAGATGCATCAGTTTATGACATATGATATAAGACTTGATAGATGAAAACACAATTGATGTTGGCATATCTATAGAAGAGTCACAAACACAACCAAATGGAAACACTAAATATAATATATTCAATGACCCTTTTCCTAATCTTGAAGCACAACAAATTACTTTTCCAACTTAGGTGCATATGACCTATAATGCACAACCAATCTTATATATGTTTAAAATTGAGGAAGCACATCCTCTAGATGGAATAATTAGTGTATTTCATAGTAGATGCCCAAACTTATATATTATTACATTTGAGACCAAGATTTTCAAAGATAGAGATTCAAGTCATGCTCTATTTTTTATTGTATATATAGATCAACTACCTCTACACAGTGTCATGGTGTATAATGGTTCAAGTGAAAACATTTATACAATGACACTTCTTAATATTATTAGATACACACAAAAGGACATGAAAAAATACATCAAGATTAGTTAATGGATTTGATGGATGGCTACATGATTATATGCACCACATTGTGTTACCACTTCAAGTAGCCCTTGCTATAGTGGCTAATTTATATATGAATTTTCTAACAAAAACTTTGACATGTTTATAGGACATCCTTAGATATGTAAGATGTGTATGGTACCTTCTATAGTACATCGATGTATGAAGTATATACATGCTAACAGGGTGGTAAAATTTTTAGATATTCCATATGAGAACCTTATTTAGTAGGATATTATTCCTCCACCACCCCTACCACCACCACAATCGATTGTACGACATACTAAGGTTCATCATATTCATATAGTTTAGAGGAAGATAGTGGATTTTTCTAGATGAATAATATTACCATGACCGTTATAATAGAGATATATAGGATTCATAGAGACCATCATCTACCATAGCACACACTAAGATAATAGCATGACCAATTCAGAATGTTCTTTCATGAACACATACACATTCTAGTATTACGCATTATATTCTATGTAGTATCATGCCTCATAGACCTATGAATCATACACAGGACTATATATGATTGACCATGATAGATATGACACATCAAGATTGTATTTCTTAGATTCAAACTCATGTGCACATGTTACTACTTGACCACGAAGGGTAACATTACTAGATTTCAACACAAGACCTACATGTGAGAGTCTTCTTGAGGGTATCATTATATAACATTTCATAATTTCATAACATACTTAGAATATATATATATATATATATTTATATATATATATATATATATATTTATATATATATATATATATAGAGAGAGAGAGAGAGAACTAGACACTTTAGCACCCTAAGGAAAACTTGATAGAAAAATCTAACAATATATATATATATATATTTTTGGATTTTTCTATCGAGTTTTCCTTAGGGTGTTAAAGTGTCTAGTTATCAAAAATATTATGCGATGGCATTTCACACAAGACTAAACTCTTGCACACTCACCTGAAGCACATAACAAGAAACCAATTCCTATGGGTTATGTTTCATAGTAGCACACTTGTCAGATAATTATGTTTATTTATATATCTAATTACTAATTACACAAAAAAGAATATACATGACTATGGACCTTGTTTCAACTATGTAAATAAATAATAATACAAAGATAAATACCATGAGGTTCAAAGTGTTGATTATGCAATCTCATACAATACATATTCGATTCATTATAGTCAAATAAAAGCCACATATTACACAATCAAACATATTGATAACTCAATGTTCAACTATCAAACAACTATAGCATAACACCAAAACTCTTTGTAATTTTCATAATTTTTCTATTACCATAAGGAATGGTTACATAATACCAATGTTCAGCATAGGGGTATTTATACTAGTTTTACCCTGAGCAAGTTATTGCATTATTTATAACACTTAGGTGACTAGCCAGCTATCTTTAGTAGACTATGAGTCATGGCAATCATTTACTCATTTTATCCTAAGGACCTGGGACTTTGTGCCCCCTATATTATTATTTAGTTTTAGATGCTTGCTATGAAATTTATTTCTTTATGCGAGTAGGTGTGAAACTCGTGTGATAATTAAAGTCTAATTTCTCATTGAGAATCACTCCTCAACTATTTCCCACTTCCCTCATACTCCCCAAGTCTTTCACTGATATACCAAGTCCTTTTCTCTAGGTTCTTCCATTTTTTATGCTTTTTCCTTGACTGAGTCTTCTCACATTGTGATATTCTATGTCATCTTCTCATGCCAAGAATGTTCTATGCCATGGTCTTCCTGTGCCATTCTCCTCTCATTCCAAGTAAGTTCTGTGACATGGTCTTCTTGCATTATGATCCTCTCATGCCAATCTAGTTCTATGCAAAAATCCAAAATAATTAGTCAAAATTTGGGGTCCAACATCACCCCACACTATGCTCTTAGTCCATCTTGGACTAAGCACTAATCTCAACCTCTACCAAAAATTTTGGGCTGACCTGTTCAACCTAATTTATGACACCTTCCCAATGTGATAAGGTGTCAAGTAGCTCTGATGTTATCTCCTCAATCATCACCTTCAACTTTTTCATCTTCTCAGGTTGATCAAGACACTCACTTTCCTTGTTGACTAATTGATCACGAGATGTGGAAGCATCCTTCTAGACCTCTTCAAGCATAGTGACCTCTTTTATAACCTATCTTTAGAGAACTATAAAGTTGGAATTTATTTTTTATTGATGCACATTTATTATTTCTTCTATGGTATCAACATCCTTAAATGTCTTAGCATGCTCGGTAATATATTTTATTAAAAGGGTACCATCCACCAATTATTGTAATTGAGACTCCTTTGCTTGGAGTCAGGTCTCCAAAATTTTACTGGGCCATGTCAGTTTATCAAAAATCCCATCCAAGATGGGGATCACTTCCCCAACCCTTTTAGGGGTGTGTCTATATAATTATAATGATTTTATAAACTATTTAGCCACCTATAATTCTTCATTTATAAGTGTGAGTTGTTCCTTACACTAGTTTAATAAGATATTTACAAGAGTCTCTAATTTATCAATAGTTTCTCCCTCTAAAAGAACCCTATATACCAATGTTAGTTCTTGGTCCAAAATAGTTTTACATAAATTTAGAGTTTTTTCTTTGGCTACTATGGATTTTTCCATTTGTTGCTTCATCCCAACCACTTCTTCTTCAAGTGCCTTTCAAGTGGAAACTTATTTATCATACATTGCCTCCACCTAGCTATGTTTCTACTTTGCATTACACACATCAAAATTTGAAAATATATATTGTCACGTGACTTCAAAGGCTATTTTCAAAAATGTGGCACTAGTTTTTAGAGGAAAGAGCTATTGGGGATCAACCCAAATTAGAATGGGCAATGTTGTTGTTTGAGAACCTAAAACTAGACTATATGGAGGTATTTCAAAATGGCATTCTTCATTGTATATGTCCAAAAAAAAGGACATCTGATGCCTAGTATCAATAGTTGCATCTTATAGATGAAAATGGAAATATAAATATAGCATCTTATTTGGAATGCCTATTTGGTATTGAGCATACAAGTTGGTGGTTATATCATCCAAATTTGGTTGAACTTTAGAGCCAATTGATTATGTCCCTTTAAGGGGATCCCACTCAAGGATCTAGATATCCACATTTGGGTCCAATGAAGTGTTTTCAATGTCCATGCCACTTATTTATTCTATGTCAAAACCATCTCTCTCTTTTACAAGTGTATTTTCCATGTCCAATTGCACCTCTTCAAGGGTGGTCTCCTCCTCATGCATCAGGGAGGGTGTTTTTCTAAGTTAAACTCCTCCATCTCTTCCCTATGACCCACAAGCTCTTCATGTTCCATCAGATTAGTTGGTGGTAATATTGTTGAACCCTATAGTGTGATTCTAGTATATCTTATTTAGGTGAAGTCCTTGGTGGTGATCACCTTGGTGGGAAGGTCCTTGGTGGGAATTCCTTGGGTGGTGAAACTCTTGATGGTGGTGCTTGGGTATTCCTATACCTTTTTGGTGGTTTTAGCTATGAACTTGTGTTGACATCATGCCCAAATTACTTCTTGTTAAGTGGAGGTATATGGGTAAGTTTCTCTCATGCATGCTCTATGCCTCCTAAATATTTATTCTTAGGTCACAACATATAAAATATATATTGAATAGCATCCCTAACCATGGTTTGATTAACATTGATGTCAGTTTTCTTAGTCTCATGCTTCTATCTGTATGGATTCTTGTTAGGATAACCATACATATTTCAAAGAGTGTGAATATTTGAATCAATTTGTTATGCTTCTAGGGTGAGGAGTTGTACACCATATATGCAATTCACTGAGTTAACAAGGTACCACACTATGAAGGCACAAGGCAACTTCAACCAAGTTAAAATCTCTCCCAAGGGGGATATCCTGATGTACACCAGATAAAAATTTTGTTTAATAGAAAATTTGGCTTGTTCACCAACTTGGATGAGTAAATCCTTAGGAATGTACCATTCATTTCCAAAGTCTTCCTTCATGCCATCATACCATGACTTCATCTTGATTTTGAAAGTTAGAGTGATATAACTAGGGCATTTGAATGCCTTATAATGTTCTATTGGGTACTTGTGCTCTAGTGGGTACAATTATTTTAGTTCTTCAACGGTGTAATTAGGGACATTGATTTCATCTAACATAATTAATAAAATAAATACCCCCCCATGGGAACCTATGGCTAGGTATCTAGTAGGTCCTCTCTATATCTAGTATAATTTTATTGCCAAAATACATTGCCCAGTTATACTTTAGGCCCTCAGTTACCTAGTGGGTGATAAATAGGTCAGCCATTACACCTCTTTCCATCAATTAGTGCCATCAATCTTGGTCATAATGATACATTCTACCACTCAAAGGGTTGGGTCTTATAATTTCTTAATGTGTATGGTATGGCCTTGCATTTGGTACTCCAATGTTGTGGTAGTATTTTCTATCTCCTTTGAGTCCTCCAAATAAAATCCAATATCTGCACTAGATTATTATAACCCTAACACCTTGCTTATTATTTTACGTTTAGTCTTCATGCAATGCCTATTAAAATAGATATAGTCCTCATGGATGTGCAAAAGCATAAATTCTATTGCTTCCACTAGTTTTCCAAAATATGAAAGGTTAAATAGCTGGAACACCCTGCAGAGTCCATGGCATTGAATATTTTCAAGTCATACACCAATTCACTTATAGGGTTTTTGCACTCAACCTGGTATTCATTCTATAACTCAACCTCATTTCCTAGTTGGTGGTTATTATAGTAAAAAATTATATAGGTGGGTACATTTGATACCTAATTTTTTGTGCGTAGCACCATTTTTGGGTATTGTATCTCTTCTATCATCAAAGGTGGAGGTGGAGGTATTTGGGCATTCTTCTTAGTCTAGCATGCCATTATAGATCCTTCACCTTCCATGCTTCCCTCTATTCCTCAAGTGTTTCTTCTTTGATCAATACTAGCTCTTCCTCCTCTAGAATGGTGGATAATGGATCACTTCTTTGGGCCTCTTTCTTAGGCCACATCACCCTTCATGGAACTTGAAGGTTGAGGCAAAAGCATACACCATTCCAAAATTAATATGTGTTTGTTTTGGAAGTGACTCATCTCCCCTAATTTAATGCCAGTTAATGGTAGATGACAACTTTTGTAAGATGTAATTATAATTTTTTCCTCTGTGTGCTTCTAGGTTAGCTAACTTCTTGATTACTTAATGGCCAATGAATGGGAATTGGATGCTCTATATGTAGCCTATAATCACCTAAACTAAATTATTTGTTCTTCAACTTTGTAAAATCATGTTCAAAGCAAAGGTAAAGTTTAAATGAGCCCCTAACTATCTTTTTATAGAGTCAAGGGAGTAGCTTGCATTTACTACCCCCCCTCTTTTCGACCATCACTTTTTGAAATTAATACATTTTAATGGTATAATTTATTTGACTATCGCTTCTCATCATAAATGTAATTAACAGTATCCCACACTTTTTAAGAGTGCATGATAGCTATAAAACCCTTTGAATATGCATACCTTTGGTGGAAATTTCAGTCTTTAGACCTCTTTAGTTGTATTTACATCCCTATAGACCGTTTCCCAATACATGTAACACCCCTTACCTGATACTAAATGTACATCATGGTCTTCCATGAAATCATAAGTACAAAGTTACAAAAATAACATAAAATAAAAGGAAATGACACGTAACTAAGGCAACATTTTATTGAATATAGGAAATCCTAAACTAATGGCATACACCGTATTGATACAAATAAAAATAACAACTTAAAGTAGAGAAATACAGCCTTATCTAGCTACCATTGTAGTGCCTAAGAATAAATTAGCCATCCAATCTTTGTAAATGATAAGCACTGATAGGACGTATACTATGAACAACAAAAGCACCATCCTAGTGAATTGTTAACTATTTTAACCACAAGTCAAAATAGGTTAACCTGATATAGTCTAAAACTTGTATAGGGGTATATTATGGTCTTATAGGGTGTGTTATGTTTTTAATTAATGTCATTTAATGTGTCATTCACCTTAGTCATATTCATCTTTAGGCCTATGTCATGTTAGGGGTCATATTTGAGCCATTAATGGGGTTGGTACATTTTTATTAGGTAGAAAAGTGTTCCTAACTATTACTCAATGTTCAATATGTCAGATCATATTATTCATTATTATTCCCTAAGTTAAACTTGTAGGTACTACATTGAAACAAGAATAAAAGTGGTAGTTTGGGCAATTTTGGTAGTTGTATAGCTTCTAGAGAAGTGTGGCATGTGTGGAAATCTTGTGGAATGAATATTTAGATTAAATAAATAAATTACCATGATTTATCATCTTTTTATTTCCCAAAAATGTTCCAAAATCATTCTACTCCTCCATCGCTCCACAAACATGCAAAATTGGTCAACATGTTTCTTCTTGGTACTACTAGTAGGAAAAGTTATAGGTCAAATGCTCTTGGTGGTAGATAGTAAAATTTATATAATTAGTTTTCAAGATAGGATTTCAAGGATTAGTTGCATATGATTTATGAACCATCATTTAGAAGTTTATTATCTCATTTTGCAAGCTAATCCCCACACCCTATAGGATTTCTTCTTGTCTGAGCTAGTCTATATAATCCAATTGTTGAAATTTATTCTAGAGGATGTAGACTTCCATATTTCATGTTTTAAATTATTTTTTTCATGTTGAGAGGTGACTTTATGAGCTAAAACTTCTCAAGTTGTAGGTTGAGTGCACTAATGGAGTTGCAAGTAGGTTTCATCAACTACAAACATTTTCATTTCATGTAGTCATTTCAAACAAAATTATATTGATGTTTTCACCTCTTTAATGTCATGAAATAACCCCCTCCACTTCCAAACTCAGTTTCAAAGGGTCTCACATGAATATTTTATTCAAGAAAAGCTAACACAATCAACTTTCTTTGTGACTATTATACGCAGCCAAGTAAAGGAGAACCTTGTTCAGCCATAGTGTCCAAACATAATTTTTTCAAAATGATGAGATAGATCCTGCAGTGGAAATAATATTTTTTAGACATCTAATGGTAGTTAAAGTTTGGATAAAACACCAATTCTTACATATGCATAAAGTTTTTCCTTGCTTACTTTTGTACGTACACTTACAGTTCTCCATAGAGGACTGTAGGGTTGTAATATAAGTGTTTAAACTAGTCTGAGAATTTGATCAAGTATAAAGACATGGGAGAGCTTCATATCATCAGTGGTGAAGGTATAGTATTGGTTATGGAACTAGTCTACCATGTACATAATCAGATATCACACACTCGCATACAAACCCCTTACATACATACCTACAAGAGGTTAAGCATGTTAACACAAGGTATTTGACTTGTTTGGAGTATTTAAAAATTGAAAGATCAGTTTGAAGACTTTACAAAGGTCTAAGATCGATCCAAGGTCATCTACCATGGATATTATCCATGTTTCATCTTCATTGCCTTGTTTGTGACTATGTGTGCACCTACATGCACCTACAGGAGGTCTGAGCATTTGGAATGAAGGTATTTGAGCATGTCGGAGATCCTCATAGAGGTTAAGGAATTGAAAATGCCATGGAAATCTATGGTGAGGCTATATAATAGTAGGAAAACTCAATATTCATGTTCATATATGGAGAATGGGTTTCAAGGACAAGTTACCTTAAAATCTCAAAATAGAGACCTAGCCATCCTTTTGATCTTTTCATGATGAGGCATTTTGAAGATGCCAACTAGTCTAATGTTTCCATTATACAATCTAGGTGCAAGAGCAATGATTTGGCATGATAAAGGGTTTTTTGGTCAAAGGAGTATGATGATGGAAGACTCCCATTCCATGCATTAATTTATTGTAGAATTATAAGTTCTCTATAGTGGTTGAGTCCAAATAGCCTTATCATGTTATGACAACTAGTAAAGGTATAGTCTACATATAAATGACTTATTTTATATGAATATGATACTAAGAACTCAAAGAATATTAAAATAGGTTGATATTCAAGGTCTTGACCCAGACTACCACCTACAGGATGTCTGTTGCTCTCAACATGGACAAGAATGGACATGTATAGTTTGATTGTAGGGTAGTAATGCAAGTTGAACACAACAGTTGGTGTGTTGGCCTCACCTGAGATCTGGAATAGATAATTTTAGTTGTGAAATGAGTATAAAGGATATAAATATGGTCTTAGCACATGGAAACAATGCCAAAAACAAAATTTTGCTTACAGGTATACTCCTTTCTGAATAGAAACATAGTCATAGTTTATTGCAACTAAGCTTGGCAAAGTAGAAGGTATACATTAAAAGTTTGATAGAAGTTGGGAATGATGAATATGTTTCAAATTAATTCATTATGATTATGTAATATTCATGAGATGTTCAACATAGGGTAAGATCCATCTTCAAATGCACCTATAATTTATGTCCAAGAATCTTGCACATAGTCAGCATTTAGGAAGTTTATCTAGGGTTTCATGAGGTTTGAAGGTGTTATTATTGTGATATAACCATAAAAATTGGTAAAAAGTAACTTAATGACCAAATTAAGACACCCATGTCATTTTTTTCCCTGAGCAAATAGGGGAGATACCCTATGTTCTATCTCAGATAGAGGGTACTTCAAGAAGTTAAGGTTGTAGGCTTGAGAAGTGGGTGATAAGGGGAAGTGTCAAGGAGGATTAGAGAATTAAAATGAAGGTATGGAGAGTTTTATCTAACATGGAAAAAAAATTGAAGCCTCAAAACTCTAAGAATGTATGCAAATAAAGATTTAGGTCCTGAGTGCAAACTAGACCTATTAGGCATGAATTAGGCCTAAAGCCCTAGGAGATCTCAATACTATATCCAACACTAAGTAAACCTATAAATACATTTGATAACCCTCATAAAGAGGTATGAGGCTATATATAATATTTAACATGCAAATAAAGACATGAGAAATCCATTTTCTTGGCTCAAGAGCATAACAAGGTATGCAAAATGTAGGAAAGGAATCGATAAGGCGATTTTAAAAGCTCATAATTGTATGGATTTATAGCATGGGAGATCAAGGGAATAGGAGATGTTGGATAGGGTCTTTAAATTTTACTTTGTGGAATTTATTTAGGGTTTGAATGTCACAACTATATGAACAATTTTTAAGGGTTTGAACTACCTAAAACCCTCTAAAGCCCTTGATAAGGACATGATTGGAAAGATGAAGAAGGAAGTGCATCCATATGAGCTATAATGACTTGGGATATGATTGGGACCTATAGAGGACTCTCCATGTCTCTTTCACATCAGATTAAGTTCTACCCTACTTGTATAGATAGGGTGAAAAATGGATTTTGTTGACAAATTTTGATGTTTTAAAGGTTCAAGGGAGAGTCAAGGGGTGAATATCACTTTGGGAGAAATATTTGGACCTAATATAACTCATAAAATGAATTTATTGATTTATGATAGCTCACAAGTATCTCTACTAATACCTTCATCTCAGCCAGTCCAAACTAGCATAATGAACAAAGAGTGATCACCAAGTGAGAAGGTGATAACTCCAATTGGGAGGCATTTTAAGGTCTTCCTAATGGCTATAAAGACTTGAGGACCCTTGAAAAGTTTCATACCCTCCCATGTATGGATTTTTTAAAGAAACTAATGAGCATCTTAGTGCCAAGTGTGAAGACAGGTCTAAAGAAGGGTGATTATGATTGCAAGCAGTGAGAACACTTAGCTAGAAGAATATTGATGATTAGGGACACAACCAATGAATGTTAGGGATGATTTATAACCCCCATTTAATATTAAAATCATCTCATTTATTCCTATTCTACAATATATTTCTCAAAGAAGGCTAAATGATGAGGGCAATTTCTAAATAAGTAATTGAAGAGTCCTACGCTAGAATTGAAGAGTTTCATGCCTTGGAGGGACATTTGTCCAAGTGAACCTTGCATGATCTATCTCATAATTCATTCTCATATATATGTAAATCCTCTCAGCTTAACAAGTGAACTTTTTACTCTTGGAATTCATTCTTCTCACTTCTCTCTCACATTCTATAAGTACTAGCCATTTTGGCTCTTGTCTGATAATTCTACACCATGTATGGCAAATCCCTGCTAGTTTGATGTTGTATTTTTCCTTTGAACAATAAATTAAATATATTTTGAGTTCATATAACATATTATCTAAGTATTTAAAGTGATTAATGGTTAATTTTAGTGATTTTATCCTTGCTTTTCCTTATCCTTACATGTCTAGTACAAGGAGTTCTCATTCTAACAAGTCATATAGAGTGTAGTTAGTGTGTTTGAATCCCTTAAAGTATTCAAGTGTCCTTGGATATATAAAATTGATCTTTGGTATACATACCTTTTTTTTTCTCATTTATATCACCTCTATATTGAAATACTTATGTTGTAACATCTTAAGACTTTGGAGCTAGTTTGTTGGTCTTATTTCTTAGTGAAAGAATTATGATAGCATTGTGGAAATATTTATGGTGTATCACCCCCTTAGAGTAGCTTTATTTAATTCATACTTACATCCCTTTTCCCACAAACAAATAGTTAGTATAGGTGAGAATCACTTCAAGGTAAATTCAAGGAGTTAGCCCTTAAACCTAGATGTCTACTTCTACTATAGGTAAACCCACTTACCTAGAAGTACTCCAATGTTGCCCAAATTTGGAAGAGGCTTGAATAACCTACTCTAGGGTGAAATATTTGGTGAAAAAATTAACATAAAGCATCTCAAAGTATCACATGAACTTGGAGTCATAGAGAAAAACTTTCATTCTTCGGTAAATGTCTTGTGCTTAAGGTGACGATCATGCCACACTTTTTGTTTGCATTTCTCCACATATTAACTCCAATGAGAATGCCAATGGGCCTCATCCAACCTTAAAAAATCATAAAAATGTGCTTTTAATGATGATTCATCATATAATTATACAATTTTTGCAATGCAAAGAGATTTTATTAATAATTCAACAGACAAAATTATTTTGATTTTGAACACAAAATTAAAGGTTATACCTTTATTGAGGTGCTTATAAGTAATCACATAATCCTAAAGTATTGTAGACACCTAATCATCCTAATTGGTGTGGCTAATATTAAAAATATTTTTAGGTTTTGTTCCCAATATTTTTTTGAATGCCTCAATAGTGCCATTGGCCAAAGGATGATATGGAGTTGTTTTGTGATGGGCAATCATGAACTCAATGAGTAATACATAGATAGTCTCATTGAGGAAATGTGTACCAAAATCACTAGTAAAACTTAATATATAACCAAAATGGGTTATGATATGTTCCCATATGAAATGAATAGTAGTTACTGTAGTTTAACCCCTTGTTGTCATAGCCTCAACCTAGTGTGTGAGATAATCAGTTATTGTTATGATATAGCAAGAACATATACATTGTCTAGCTAGGTTGATGAGGCCAACAAAATCAATGGCCCATTTATGAAATGGTTAATATGATAAAATATGGAATAATGGTATTAAATCTTAGTGATTTTGTTTCCCTATGTTCTTGTAAATATCACACTGTTCAACATGCAGTTTGACATCTTGAAAAAGGACAGGCCACCATAGTCTAGTTATCAATACTTTGCGTGTAGTAGCCTCACCATCATAATATCTAATAGAAATTACTTCATGAACTTCATGGATTAATTCAAGATGTTCATGCTTCATGATACATCATCAAAGGATTTCATCTCATCCAAGATTGTAAATGTCTCCTCCAATGAGTTGGAATGGTATGGCATGGACAACTAGTTGCTTCTTACCCTGCAAACATAAAGAGTCTAACACTGCACCAATAGTTAAGAACTTGTTACTATATCTTATAACTCCTCAAAAATATGTGTATCACATAATAGTTTTACATTAGGTAGGTCATCCTTAATGGTGTATGCTATTTTACCAAAATTAATTTTGGAGAGATGGTCAAGACTGTAATTGGTTTTTCCTAGTTTTAACATGACATAGAATTAAAATTCTTGGAACAATACAATCCATCAATAGATGCAGCTATGTAACATATAATTATTAATGAGATATTTCAAAGCTTCATGGTCTGTATAGAACATAAAATGAGTTGCCAATAGATACTATTTAAACTTTTGTAAAACATAAACCATGATGAGTGCTTTACACTCTGTTGTGGTGTAATTTCTCTCAATCAGAGTAAGCTTTCTACTCACAAAATATATAGGGTGGTTAAGGTGACATTCTCTAGGCTATGCAAGGATCACACTAATGGAAATTTTATAAGAATCAACATGAACATGGAATGGTTTAGTCCAATCAATGAACTAGAGAATTGGTGCAGTGACGATCTTGTCTTTTAAGGGCTTAAAGGCTTTTTGGCAAGAGCAGGTCGAAATAAAGTGTTTGTTGTGTTTCAAAAGTTCCTCTAATGGCATGGAAATACTTTCATAACCTCAAATTAATTTTTGATAGTACCATGTATGACCTAGAAAGCACAAACTATGTGCTACAATATTGGTGATGGTAAATAGAGAATTGAAGCTACCTTAGTAGGGTTTAACAAAGGTCCATATTTTCAAATAGTGTGACCAAGAAGAAAATCAAAATGTGTAGAAAAAATACATTTATTTAGATTAAGTGAAATTTAAATAACATGATTACACTTAAACATAAGCCTTAGATTAGAAAAATGGTCCTTCACCAGGCCATAAACTATCTAGTCATCCAAATATACCTGAATAAATTTATGGATAAAGTTTTTAAAAACCTCAATGGCTATACAAGAGAATACAGTAGGTACATTTTTCAACCCAAATATCATGATGGTGTATGCAAAAGATCCCCATTCAGTAATAAATGTAGACTTATTTTGATCTTCCTCAGTGATCTAGATCTAATGGTACCCAAAAAATCCATCTATGAAAGTGTAAATTTCACACCATGTGACACCTTCAAGGATTTATTTTATGAATCAAATTAGAAAAGGATCAGTAATGCAGGATGCATTAAGTATTTGGTAGTCAACACAAATTCTAATGTGACTATATTTATTTATAATTATTACCATGGGGTTGACCCACTCAAACTCATCAATTGGGGTTATAACTCCAACGTGCAGCATATTGTCAATTTATTCATTCACCCATGCACATAAATTTGGATTCATCTTATATGGCCATTTCTTGACTAGTTGAGCACCACCAACCAATTTGATATTCATTTTTCCTAAGGAGGGATGAACACCTTTCATTTCACTATAACTCCTTGGAAAAACATCTTGGTAATCTTTTAATAACTCAAATATTTTTGAAACCTCTGTATCAAACCAATAGTTACCCATAATAGCCATCTTTAGTTCATCCTCCATGTCAATGTTTCATTGGATGGTTTAAAGAGGTTATGAGTATAGGTGGTTTGTATTATGACCAATATCATGAACATTTTGATCACTATAGTCTATGGGGACATCTAAATGATTTGTCAATGGGTCAGGTGGTTTGGACCCTTCACCTTTAATAATGTTGAACACTATTTTTTGCTTTCCTTTGTGAATCTCTTCACAGTGTGCCTGATTAAGGATAGGTTATGGTGTGGGGAAGGATTACATAGATGAATCATAAATATAACCAAGCCTTCTTTTGGTACACCATGTATATGTTTAGATGATCCTCGACATGACTAGGGTCATGAATAACTACTTCATGGATGGATTGGAGTGTGAGGCACAAGTCTATCCTTGGGGATGAGTAAGACAACACTAAGACCATGATATTTTTTAATAACTACAAAAAATGAGTACCTAAATATTTTTCTTCATGAACATACCATGCTCTAGTCCAAGTGCATAAAGTGTAATATAAAGCATGTTCCCACAGGTACTCTAGAAAGAAGTATTCTTCACTCATCTACATGGTTTCACAAGCTTCTATGTGTGGTTTGGGTACTAAGACTCCACTATAGCTGATTGTATCCCAGATGTGATTGTCATGATGAAATCAGTGATGTAAAGCAAAGCATACTTGATCCTAATGAAGGAGTCATTCATTATGGGTTCACCACCATCTTGCAACTATGTCATGAAAAATGTGTACAAGGGAACACATATGATCAACATCAGAGTCATAGAAGGCTTTGAGTTATTGGATAAAGTTACAAACTTCCATTTACCCATGAAATCTTGGAGATTCATCAATCCCTTCTAGTGGTGTAGCCATAACTGGTCTACACATGACTTATCTAGTAATAAGATAAACAAATTTATGGCATTTGTGTTACTAGAATAGAATGCTTTCACAACTACCAATGGCATTGCACACTCTTCCAGTGAGGTCATGTCACCATGGACCCAAAAATTATAAGCATTACTTATAGTATTAGAAAGGTATTTTGTGTCTATCCATCGAAGGATGCCATTAGGATTATGATCATGATGCTCACCATCTCTCATTATGACATTATAGATGTGGTTAATATCCTCATATGTGCTAATAGGTTCTATGTATGGGGGTCCATGTGCTTGGTCCAATGGGATGATGACTCATTGATCAAAATTTTCAAAAATAATAAAGCACTTTTTGAAACTTAAGTCTTCATTATTTGTATAACACCATGGTCAACCTAATAGAGCTACAAAATCATCAGCTTCAGCCTATTCAATAACTTCAAAGTCATCTTTGAAATGTACCCCAAGGATATCGATAGTTGAATTCTTAAGAATGCCAATTGGTAGAGCATGAGTTTTATTAGCCATAAATAACATGTGAGGTGATGGTTGTAATGTTTGGCTAGTTATTTTCACCATGCATCTTTAGTGAGGATATTGACCTCAGTATTAGTGTTGACCAAAATATCTTGGATCACCCAACCATTGATGGTATCATTCACAGTTATTTCATTGTCCTCTTGAGGGCTAGGAGGAATAGGAATATTTTTTCACTAAGCATGATTTAATTGAATATCTTTAGCTGTCTTAGGCAAATAAGGTCAATCATCAGTTGGTCTTGGCATGTAATTTTTAAGCTAATTACTCAATTGTGGGACAATATATTCATCTAATAAATACTTGCAAAGTTATTGGAAATCATCTCATGCCACCTTTTTAGGTTCATGGCCATTTATAGATCAACATGTTGGGTAGCTTATTGATCCTTAAGAAACTAAATTTCCCCTTGTAGTTCCCATATCAAGGTCATAGTATCTTGGAGCATGTATTTCTATTTTTGGGCATCAAGATACTTCATTACACAAGGCTCTTCATATTGTATCTTCTCAATAGGTGGAATATATGTAGACTAAGCTATCCTCTATTGTGTGTGGTGATATTAACTTGTTGGGTTGTTGGAGTGATAAAGCACGATCACCAATGAGGTTTCTCAATATGAATCATACTAGCACCTTTTTCATTTCTTTCCTTAGTGATGGTTGTGTAAAAATCAGGGTGTTCCTCCAACTGATTCTCCTTTTTTCAAAAAAACACATGTTGTATAAACTAGATAATCTTATCAATAGTGATCTAGAGATCCACACTTATAACATGTGCATGGTGGAAAGCAGCCAACTCCTCATCCCCATCCTTTACCTCAACCATGATATCCACCATTATCATGATTGTTAGAGATAGAGGTTTGACATGTACCATGAATGTGTGCCTCATGTATGTCATTGATTAGTCAACAATAATTTGTGTCATGTATAAGCATCACATATCTTACCATATTTAGACACTTTAGAATGTGTAGCCTGCAATAAGAGAGAAAAAGAGCAAACATTGTGCTCTTCGTGGAAAATTTCACAAGACAATTTTAGTATAATGTGGATGTTTTTATGAGGTTAACTACTTATATTATGACCTTCATACTCATAATCAGTACACCAAAGACTTCTATGAGTGTCTTAGGCATTGTTTGCAGTTAGCTTTTCTAATTGTGATGACATTAAAGTTATTTGAGTTTCTATGAAAGGATTAATTCCAATGTCATTGCTACAGATAGCTTTAGCATAAAAGGTATATTCTAGGGCCTTACACACATTAGTAAAGGTCCTTTGAGATAAAACTATTCTAAAGGGAATCAACAAGCAACAAGCCTCCCACAAACAATTGGGCATGTTGAACAGCTAAAATATTGAATGAGATTTGAGACAAGAGTGTTTTGAATTATGCATCATACTCATGTACACTTTCAATGAGTTCTTATTTATATCCTTTAGTGTATGAATACTTTGTTTCTTAAACTCTAGAATATGAAATTCCTCAAGAAATGTTGTCTTGAGATTATCATAGTCAATTACCGCTTGTTGAGGGTCATACTTACTATACCACTTATGTGCTCTTTCCAGAAGTGTATTTACAAATTATGTCACTATTCACATAGAATAATTTATACCACATGCCCACTAAATGATTTCACACTTATGAACATGATTTTTAGCATTTTCCACACCCTAATATTTAGGTAAATAAAGCGTCATTTCATAATACACCATCAGCAGTCGAGGTACTTATGACAGTGGCTATTGAGAACCCCTAAGTCATATTCTTAGAGGTGGAATTCCACCACTTCCTCCTATGTTGCCTCCTATTATACCTCTCATGCCTCTAATAATATCACCCATGACATTGGGCATGGTACTAGGTTGATTGATAATACTTGGACAAGTACTCCACCAACTATTAATGTCAAGTCCATTAGGCATACCAAGTTGGGCCATGAAACTTCCTTGAAAAGGAAGAGAAAGTGTCAATTCACTGAGTTAAAATTTACTCAGCTTCAAGTTATCTTATAGGATCAGTATCTAACTCTACACTATTTGTATCCAAATTATGTATAATTAAATCATCTAGCTCAAAAGTGTGAATGTGCATTATGGTTGGGGAATTGGGTTGGTTCAAAGGTGGTTCTTCAGTCTCTACTATTTGGCTAGTTTCTCCAACATATGCCAAAGTTATCATTGGTCATGGTTCAAAATGTGGTGAGTCCTCCTTATACCCTTCCACTTCCTTATAGATCCTAATATCACTCCTTGAGTCCTCTTATACCCTTCTTACTTTGCTTCTACATATAATCCTCTATCAAGCTTAATCATATTTACATTTTTATAATACCCATTGATTAGCTACCATTCTAAACCAAAAATACTTCACCAACACCTTTACATTCCCATTCCAATTATGAATATCATGCAAGGATGGGTTTGGCTATCCATAGGCAGAGTTTCAAGTCTAGAATCAATAAATAACTTCTTTACTTCTAGCTGGAAGTGTCTAATATACCGACCACATGACTCTTAAAGAAACTAGAACTTGGCTTCTTTAGGATAAGAGTAAGTGGTTATAAAATATTCTAAGATGTAGCTATTTAATACCCCTATCCACTATATATTAATAGCCCATATCCATAGTGTTCCCAAACATGTTAAAACCCTTTGACATTCTATCATCCAAGCTTGCCTCCTTCCAAAATTTTGTGACCAGTCTTGAGCATAGGCAAAGAGCCAAGCATGCAAATAAATAGGGACTTTGACAAAGAAGGTTTCATATAGTGATCTATAAATATGTTGTTCAACCCATGTATGTGCATAAACTCTGAGTTCAAGATAATAAATATCAAAATTATCCTTGACCTCAGTAAGCCATTATTCAATACCTTCAAGGGATAAACATTCAACCATTTTCCATTATTGTGCAGCAAGTCTTGTGGGTCCTGATAATGGAACCAAAATGTTGGATTTTTTTATCAAGTTTTCCTTAGGTAACTAAAATTTCTAGTTCCAAAAAATCTTACATGCTGAAATTTCATGTAAGACTAAACTCTTGTTCTCCTCACCTGAAGCACGTAGCAAGAAACTAGTTCCTGTGGGTTATGTTGTACAGTAACACACTTATCAGATAATTGTGTTTGTTCATATATCTAATTAGTGATTACACAAAAAATAAAATACATGATTATGAACCTTGTTTCAACTATGTGAACAAATAAGAATATGAAGATAACTACCATGAGGTTCAAAGTTTTGATTATGCAAGCTCATACAATACATATTCTATTCTTTATAGTCAAATATAAGCCACATATTACACAATCAAATGTAATGATAACTCAATGTTCAAATATCAAAAAACTATAGAATAACACTAAAAATCTTAGTAATTTCTATAATTTTACTATTACCATAAGGAATCATTACATAATATCAATGTTTAGACAACCTTACACATCTCTACATAGGGGTATTTATACTTATTTTTTCCTGACCAAGTTGTTACATTATTTATAACACTTAGGTGACCAGGTCATGGAAGTCATTTACTCATTTTTTCCTAAGGACCTGGTCCTTTGTGCACCCTATATTCTTATTCAGTGTTAGATCCTTACTACCAAATGTCCTTCTTTATGTAGGCCAATGTGAAACTTTTGTGATGATTAAAGTCTAGTTTATACTTGAGAATCACTCCTCAATCATTTCTCACTTCCCTCATGCTCCCCAAGTCTTTCACTAACATATCGAGTCTTTTGTTCTTAGGTCCTCCATTTTTTATGTTTTTTATTTGACTGAGTCTTCTTTCCCATGATCTTCTTCACTGTTGTCTTCTTGTGCCAAGTGCACCATGGTCTTCCTACACCATGTTCCTCTCACACCAAATAGGTTCCATGCCATGCTCTTATTATGCTATACTCATCTCATGCCAATCTGGTTCCATAAAATACTTTGGCAAAATTTGGGGTCCAACATATATTCAAAAAATAAAAAACAAGAGATATGCAAGACATGTATTGATTGTTTACATGATTTTTTTATGATTTATCATATATAACTAGTTTTCATATACTTGAAAAAAATAGGCATACAGGTTTCATATGACATGGACACACAGATGCAAGAATTTTCTAGACCCATGACTACATTCTTACACTTGGGACATATTTCTAATTTACATAGTTATATCTTTTAATGATTATTTCCATTGATCATATTGAGTTACTTTCATTGAGTATACATGACTGGATTTGACTAATACTATTTATATTATTATTACACTATAAGTTGGACTTGATATAAGTGATGATGATATACATCAATTTTGTAGGTTAGCCTTATTTATGCATGATTGATGTGTTGGGTGGATATTTTGTCACCAGCTAACTGACGAAAAAATAGGTGCATCAACCACAGCATAAGGAGATTTATACAGCAAAATATGTAGGTCTACCACATCATAAGGAGATAAATGTATCCTCTCATCAAGGGGAGGTTCCCTATAAACTACTATAATATGCTAAAAATACACACAGGGGTGAAATCATACCATCCATCTCTTTTTTTTTAGAGATGATGTTCACAGAATAGAGGAGAATTCTGATGCAATTACTGAAAAGGGCACTTCTCTTCTTTCAGAAGTGATATTCAAAAAATAGCAGGGCTCTCCTAGAGTAGAAATAGAAACCACAAGAAACAAACCAAAAAATAAAGTTTTAGTTATTTATCATACTGATTGGGACAAAGGAACACAATAGGATTAAATGCAGCTCAAATTTTGCACCTAAAAATGCAATATGGTAAAGGATTACGAAGGATAAAAAGAGCACAAAGTCTCCCTCGTATCCTTTACACAAAATATAGGCTGAAAGCAATTGTGGCAGCACAAAGTCTCCCATAGTTGGTATCAGGACATCTTCTAGCTTATTTCCACTAATTTTACTTATTTGATTAAATGGACAAGACTGTATTTAGGAAACAGAAATAAGAACAATTTCCTAAAAGACACAAGCTTATTCCAACACAAAGTCTGGAAAATCACTTACTTTCTCATTCATTTAACAAAATATGATTAACATTTTGAGCTCAAAGTCTCAAGAATGCCTTTCAATTTGGGCAGAGCTTCGCTTCTGATAACAGAGAGATCTCCCTTATACAAAATGGGAGTTTACAATATATAGCATTCCAAGAAAGACTTTGGGTGCTTCTTTTCATGAAAATGGCCCATGCTAAATTGAATGCCTTAAATATCTATTAAAGAGCCATGCTGGAATAGGGCATCGGCCTTGACTTTGGCATTCTGAATTATCTCAAATGTCCCTTCCTCAGCATGGTTTATCTGGTCTTCTTAATGATATTTACATGGCTGTCCATTCACCTTTACTCAATGAAGAAAAATAGGTTGCATCCTTGAATATTTATGTTCCCTGGTGTCCACCTCATGGACTGTTCCACCTATTGGAAATAACTCTCCTATAGATATTTCTAATTTTATTGTAGTTGCTCTCTCTTTTTTCTTCTCATGTTTTATCTCTTCTTAGCAATCTAAGCTCTTGGGGCTATCTTCTTGCTTCCTCTATTCACTTATTCAGTTCCTTGGTTGGTTGTTGAGCTTGTTCTCAAGGCTTTTAAAAATCAATGGTCATTCCATCACCTTAAAATTGATGTCTGCAGGGACGTCACTAGTCCCTTTGAACCTCTTTGAACCTTGAACCTTGAACTCTTTTGGTTCAAAGTTCAATGGTTCAAAGGTTCAATGGTTTTGTGAAAGGCCACATTCACTCTCCTTTTCTTCTTTAGTTGAACCATAACTTTGAACTTATTTTTGGAATCTTTTGCTTTCTTCGTTTGCTCAAAGTTTCCTTTCGAACTTATGAACTCTTTGAACCCGTTGAACCTTTGAACTCATTGAACCTTTGAACCATTTTGGTTTAAGTTTCAATGGTTCAATGATTCATTCTCTTTCTTTTAAAGCCTTTTATTCTCTTAAGTCCGTTAAAGTCATTGAATTCATTAAACCTTTGAACCATTTCAGTTCAAAGTTCAATGGTTCAATGAATCAATCTTAATTCTTTGATTTCTTTTGAAGCGTCGAACTCTCTGGATTTTCCAAGTCTGTCTAAGTCATTGAACCTTTGAACTCATTGAACTTTTGAACTCTTTTTGGTTCAAGGCTCAACATTTCAATAGTTCAATCTTCATTCTTTGAAGTCTTGCTTTCTTTAAGTCTTTTAGACTTATTAAACTCATTGAACCTTGAACCTTTCAAAAAAATTTAAGTTCGAGGTTCAATGGTTCAAAGTTCAATCTTAACCCTTCAAAGCCTTCCTTTCTTTAAGTCTGCCAAAGTTTTTGAACCTTTGAACTCATTAAACCTTTGAACCTTGCGAAGGCAGGGTTCAATGGTTCAACAGTTCAAAGTGGTTCATTTTATTTCTTTAAAGCCCACCATTAAGTCTTTTGAATGAACCTTTGTGTTGAACCATTCCCAAAACACTAAGGAAAAGTCTTAAGTGTTTTGAAGTTCCTTTGAAGAAGGCCTGCCTGTTGAACCTGCGGCTTCCTTAGAAGAAAAGGATTAAATATTTATAAAACTTAACTGCTCAGAACATTATTGAGAAAGAAAAGAGAGAGTTTTGTTCTGCATGACCAAACTGATTAGTAGGTTGTCTATAAAAACAAGTGACAAATTTTGAGAACAACAACTGGCTACAGTTAGGGAACTTTTATCAATTAAAAACTAAAGTAATCAAAGGGAGTAGAAACCAGAATCTCAGTGCCTTCATCCATGCCATTGGGCTATGGATTCATGCTTACCCAAAAACAAAGGTTCCAAAAACCAATGACACCAAAAATAAATGAAAAACACAAAATAAAGAAAGACTATACAAACATATATATGTACAACTGGACTTATATGATACTTCAAGGATTGAAGTGCTTTAGATTTTGCCCACTATGAGGCAGAGCAAATGGCATTCCATCTTGGTATTCCAGCAAAAAACTATTTTCTCTATTTAAATGATGAATGGTAAATGGGCCTCTCCACAAGGAATCAAATTTTCCATGCATTCCTTTTGGTTCTCTCCTCTTGTCCCACAACAAGACTCAATCTCCAATGTAAAAATCATGGATCTTTGCTTTTTGGTCGAAGAGTCTCTTCACCACACTTTGATGTGCAACAATTCAGTCCACCACCATAGTTCTTTGCTCATTAAGTTTAGTCAAACACATGATCCTTTTGTCGATGGAACTTTCAAACGTTGAATCTTCCACTACCTTTGCTAATTTTAATGCTGGTAATTCCAGGGTGATGGGTATCTCAACATTGAGACCATACAAGAGTTGAAATGGGGACATACCTATCACCCTCTTGGGTTTAATTCTGTCTGCCCATAAAGCATCAAGCAATGCTTTATGCTAGGTTCTTTGATTTTCATCTACCAACTTCTTGATAATGGTCACTAGGTTCTTGTTGCTTGACTGTGCTTGACCATTTCTTTGTGAATAATAGTCAGAAAAATGGGAGAAAATAATCCCATAAAAGTAATAAAACTGAGTAATCTCATGAGAAGAGAAATAGCTGCATTATCTATTACAATCTTATTTAGGACCCCAAACCTAGAAATGATGTTTTCCTTGAAGAAATCATATACCACCTCTGAAGTGGCATGCTTGATTGGAATGGCTTCCACCCACTTGGTGAATTAGTTTGTGGCTATGAGGACATAATCTATCTAGAATTTGAGGAAGGACTTACATCGCCAATGAAATCAATCTCCCATTGCTGAAACGGCTCTTCTATCACCACAAGCTTGAGAGGTAACGCAGCCAACTTGGGTTTGCCAATGAATTATTGACACATCTCACATCTACACACCTAAGCGTATGAATCTCAAAACAAAGTAGGCCAATAATACCTAGCTCATAGAATCTTTTGGGCAGTCACAGGGGTAGAAAAATTTTCTCCACAAGCCAAATTGTGGAAGGAATCTAAAAGTTTATTTTGCTACAATTTATCCACGTAGTGAAGGAATACCCCATCAAGGTTCCTTTTATACAGACCATTGTCCCACAAGACAAAATTGGTAGCTTTCAATTTCACAGTCCTCTTTTCTTTATGGGACAGGTGAGCAGGACACTCACCATAAGTAAGAAAATGAGTAATATTTGAATAGCACTCATTCTTAGTGGTGACAAAAAGAACTATTGGCGTGTCTTCAACTTTTGCTTCTTCATGCCCTACCTCTTCTGGTATGTTATCAAAAATTAATTGGCAGAGACCCTTTCCCTCCATGAGCTTGGTAGGTTTGATATCCAGATCAAAATCCTAAATCTTAGTAATCCAATTGCCCCTTTTAGTGCCAAACTCTTGTTGAGTTAATATAGATTTCACTATTTATCTGGCACCAGAATGACAATATATGAATTCAAGATGTAAAAATGGAAATGTTTTACCACCTTTACAATAGCATAGGCATGCTTCTCCATGATTGAATACTTTAGCTCATGAGCTTTAAGAGGACAACTCATGAAGGAGATGGGAGATTCCACACCTTCTTTGTTTTTTTGAACCAAGATGGCTGAAAGCGTATGCTCGAAAGTATAGCTATACATTATAAAATCTTTGGTGTAATTAGGACAAACTAGAATTGGGGCATGGGCGATAGCTTCCTTGATGTCTTTAAATTCTTATTTGCCTTCTTCATTCTAGCTAAAAGTAGCTTTGCCCTTCATCATATTGATAATATGGTGAGTCTTCTCTGTGAATTTAGGAATGAACCTTCACAAAAAGTTTACCTTTCCAAAGAAAGAGTGAACTGCAGTCTTACTAGTAGGAAGAGCAAGCTCTTGAATAGATTTGACCCCTTTTGGGTCGATCTTTATGCTTTCTCAGGACATAGTGTGACCAAGAAGTTTACCTTTTGTAACCCCAAAAACTGACTTCTTGAGATTTAGAGAAATACCATTCTACCTACATTGCTCTAGAAATTGTTGTAGATGATGCACATGATCAAGATGATGCTTGGAAAAGACTATCAATTCATCAAGGTATACCACAATGAACTTACCTATTTCATCTCTAAAAGCAAGATCCATTGCTCTTTGGAAGGTGGTGCCATCATTGATCAAGTTGAAAGGCATTCTATGATATGTAAAGGTGCCCCAAGGTGTTGTGAAAGTAGTCTTATGCTGTTCTGCTTCACTAACTTCTACTTGATTATATCTTGAAAAACCATCTAGCATTGATAACATCTCAGAGCCAGTTACTTTTTGCAGTAGTTGATCCATGATGGGTAGGGGATAGTTGTCCTTTAAAGATGACTGATTTAGATTTTGAAAATCAATACATAGGTGAATTTTGCCATTTTTATTTCTTAGAGGGACTATATTTGCAATCCAAGTGGAATGATGGATTGGGAAAATAATCTGAGCATTCAACATTTTCTATATTTGAGACAAAATCATGTCTGATATCCTAGGATTGTACTACCTTTGCTTCTACTTGTGTGGCAATGACCCAATCTTGAGAGGAATCTCATGCTAGATTTATTCAGGTCTGAGTAGTTTTAGATCATCATATGAATATGCCAAAACATCAATGAAATGGTGAACCAGAGTGATAAATTTGAGTTTCTCATCAGGGGTACAACAATTCTCAATGTTGACCATTTTTGGATTGTCACTTGAACTCAAATTTATTTGATCAAAATCTTTGGAGGATTTTGAATCCATTTGTTGTTCCTTGACATACTTATCATGCTTGTCAAAAAGTTTCTCAAGAAAAACTAATCCTTTGGGAATTTTATTCCCTTTGAGCTGAAGGTACTCATTATCAGCTTTTGAATTTGTTTTTAGAGTTGATTCATGATGGGTAGAGGATCCACTACCTTCAAAATAAAGCTTTTCAAAGCTGTCTCTTTGTTCTAAAAAAGTAATGATTTGGTTATCACCATTGATGATCCACATCCCTTCTCAAGGATACGTCTCCCCAATGAGGCGATCATCACACACCACGTGTCTAATCAAGAATCACCTTAGGTGCTTCGTGACTAGCCATATAGGGATCTAGAAGAGGACCCAGATCACTCCAGATCTTTTGGTGTAATGACCAGTCCTCTATTGGTATAAGAGCTAGGTCTTGAGGTCGAGACCCATGGAAGCTGGTGGGCATGATCCACATCCCTTCTCAGGGATATGTCTCCCCACTGAGGTAATCATCACATGCCACATGTCTAACTGGGAATCACCTCAGGTGATTTGTGATTGGCCATATAGGGATTTGGAAGAGGACCCAGATCACTCCAGAGCTTTTAGTGTGATAGCTAATACTCTATTGGTATTAGAGCTAGGTCTCAAGGTTGAGACCCACAAAATCTGGTGGGCATGATCCACATCCCTTCTCAGGGATACATCTCCCCACTGAAGTGATCATCACATGCCATGTGTCTAATTAAGAATCACCTCGAGTGCTTCGTGACTAGCCATATAGGGATCTAAAAGAGGACCCAAATCACTGCAAATATTTTGGTGTGACGGCCAGTCCTCTATTGGTATTAGAGATAGGTCTTGAGGTCGAGACCCATGGAAGCTGGTGGGTATGATCCACATCCCTTCTTAGGGATACGTCTCCCCACCGAGGTGATCATCACATGCCACATGTCTAACTAGGAATCACCTCAAGTGCTTCATGACTGGCCATATAGGGATCTAGAAGAGGACCTAGATCACTCTAGAGATTTTGGTGTGGACCTAGCTCTGATACCAATAGAGGACTAGACATCACACTAAAAGCTTTGCAGTGATCTGGGTCCTCTTCCAGATCCCTATATGGCTAGTCACGAAGCACCTGAGGTGATTCCTGATTGGACACATGGTGTGTGATGATCACCTCAGTAGGGAGATGTATCCCTGAGAAGGGATGTGGATCATGCCTAACAACTTCCATGGATCTCAACCTCGAGACCTAGCTCTGATACCAATAAAGGACTGGCTATCACACCAAAATCTTTGAAGTGATTTGGGTCCTCTTCTAGATCCCTATATGGCTAGTCACAAAGCACCCAAGGTGATTCTCAATCAAACACATGGTGTGTGATGATCGCCTCAGTGGGGAGATGTATCCTTGAGAAGGGATGTGGATCATGCCCACCAGCTTCTATGGGTCTTGACCTCGAGACCTAGCTCTAATACCAATAGAGGACTAGCCATCACACCAAAAGCTTCAGAGTTATCTAGGTCCTCTTTTAGATCCCTACATGGCCAGTCATGAAGCACTCGAGGTGATTCCCAATCAGACACATGGTGTGTGATGATCACCTCACCAGGGAGACGTATCCCTGAGAAGGGATGTGGATCAATTAAACACTACCAATGGTCTACATTATCAAGTATGCTTGGTCAAAAAACCAACTCAATAGTGTACCTACTTTCTTTGAAGTCTTGGTGAGGAACCAAAAGATTTGCAGAGATGAATAATGCATCTGCATGACTGTTGAATTCTCTGGGCATGACAAAAATACTAAAAGCATCAAAGCTTTCAATGCAATCCCACACCAAATTGTGATAATGTCACAATATTTTATTCTTGGTTTGGTACAAGTTCTTCACTTGACAAACCATTAGCTCAACGTCTCCCTTGGCATGAAGTATTTTAACACCTTTATCATGAGTAGCCTTTAATCTAAGTAGCAACAATTCATATTCAGCAGTGTTGTTGGCATTGCTAAACTACAACTTGTATGCACAGGGGAAGATATCTCCTTGACGAGATATTAAAACAACTCCAACCCTAGAACTAGTTGAAGCATTTTTGCCATCAAATTTTAAGATCTAGACATCATCAAATTTTGATCATCTCTCAGATTTTTCTCTGTCAAGAAGGAAAAATCCCTTTTCATGTGTATTGTGCCCTACCAATTCTTCTAATGTTTTATCTAAATTTTTTGGATTGTCAATTAGTAAGCTTTTAGCTACTAAAAAGGGAACATCTTCAGTAGTCAAGAAGTAATTACCCATGCCTAAAGACTCAAATAGAATTTGGGCTTCAGGGGATGACGTTTGAGTGACTATGTATTTTGATTCCTTCTTAGGAAGCAGCTTTTGCATGATGCCCTTAACAGGAATACTCACCTCAGATAGGTCCATGCTTAATTCCCCACCAACATCCTTGCAAAAATTTAATCCAAGAAGAATGTCATAGGAGGCTGGGATGTTGGCCACCGGGACTATCATTTTAATTCTCTTATTTGGGAAGGCCAAAAATGCAAATTGAGCATCGTTGATTTGTCCCAAAAGAGGCACCTATTTATTTTCCATGGAGAAACATCTCCCAAAGGTCTTAGTCAGCATGAGACCAAGATATTATGTCACCTTAGCAGGCATGACATTGTCAGATGCGCTAGAATCTATAATGTAATTATTCAGCTGATGACCATTTATCAGCAAGGAGACATAAAATGGTTCTGTCTTTCCAGGGGTAGCTAGAAGAGTGATCACAAGATTATTTTGGGTAGGTGTGTTCTTTAGGGGATCACAAGTTGCTTTTGAAATTTCTTGTCCTGTAGGGATGGCTTTATTCTTGATGCATTGAATTAACTTATCCAACTGGTCAGGGTTGGATTACAAGAATTTAAACTCAGACATTTGAATTTTGGTCTTTTTAACATGGTCAATTATATCAAATGACTAACATGAATTCAAATAGAGGAAGGTAGTCCATCAATCTAGTGTTTACTGGGTGTAGGACTGGTCTGTAAATTTGAAGCAGAAGGTGAAGAAACATTTGAGGTACTTACTTTTTTAGTGCTCACCGAGTCCTTTGATTGGAAAGGTAGTGAAGTGCCTTGTTTAGCAATTGAAATTATTGGGCATGACTCTTCCCCTATTTTCCATTTATTAGCTTATTGAGATAACTAGTTCTGGGACTAGGTAAATACTACGTATGATCCATCAAATGCTTCACCTTTAGCTTTGGGTTCATCCTGATAATTTAGGAATCCAATGTTGGAGTCACCAGCTAATTCTTCTTGGCCTTTTGCAAAGATATCAACATCATTTTATTGGTTCAACTCAGGTTGGAATGAAAAATTAGATTCAGTTTCAAGATAACCAACTGCTGAGTTAGCTAGTGCTACTTTAATAGCAAGCTTCTCTAATGGGGGAGGAAGGCCATTGGTTGCCCTTGATTTTTGGTAGCGTTGCCCTGATATGACTGATTGGGAAATTTCCTCCTTGGTATATCTCAATACAAAGGGGGAGCAAACATCTCTTGTGCCATTTGTTTTTTGAGAGCTAGAATTTCATTTGCTAGCTTCTACACCATAGGATTTGTGGTTCCTGTAGACAAATATTCAGAAGATAAAGAAGATTTACCTCTGTTAGGATCTCTTCTTATCTTTCCTACCAAGATAAGGTCATCTTCAACTTTAGTTGCCAAAATTTGAGCTGTAGTAAGATCTATTTGGCCAGCTCGTCTCAACAAGAAACTTACTTCAGGAAGCTGAGAACTGATGAAGAAGCACATGAGATTCTCAGGCGTCGACTGAGTAATTATGAGAATCTTGTTCCTCAACTTGTCAAATTTGGCAATGAATTCTCTCATGGGTTCATGAGGCTCCTTCTTCATTTGTGTAATCTGAGCTAGCAGGGCATGTACATCTTCTGCAGGCTTGAACCTAGCCTCAAATTTGGATTTGAGAGTGTTCCAGTCAGTCACTATTTGTGCTTGCAGATGATAAAACCAGTCTCTAGCTACTCCTTATAGTGTCTCCATAAATAATCTGATTGTAATGTCTTTGTATTTGATGCCTATTACCCCACATGATGTGTAAAAGGTTGTAATATGTTCATCAGGATGAACCTTCCCATCACCATAGAACTTGGGGAAAGTTTTTCTTGAGATACGGGGTAGCTCATGTAGAGGTGGGGTCAGATTCAGGGGACCAAAAGTATTACCCCAGGGGCCTTGGACTGCCATGATATGGTTATTGAAATGAGGGATAATAAATCTCTATGGGATATGTATGGATAAGGCTCTGCTAGTAGAGGAAAAAGTAGCTTTGCCTAGTATTGGGGATCTGATGTTAGTAGGAGAAAAACTCCTAGTTCACTAAAGGTGAGTTTGTGGAGGGGAAAGATCAAAATTACTCTATCGCACAAGCTCAAATACAGGGTCAACAATACCTTGATATCTTTGGCTTCATGTGTATGGTGGGTCTGCCAGAGTGTAAAATGGATATGGGAAGGAACTAGAACTACTTCAATTTGGAGCTTGAGACTTCAAGTTGTTTGTTCTTCCCAAGCAGAGTTGCCAAAAACTGTTGGGTGGATATTTTGTCACCAGCTGACTGACGGCAAAATAGGTGCATCAACCATAGCATAAGGATATTTATACAGTGAAATGTGTAGGTCTACCACATCATAAGGAGATAAATCTCTCCTCTCATCAAGGGGAGGTTCCCTATAAACTACTATAATATACTATATATATGTGCTGAAAATACACACAGGGGTGAAATCATACCATCCATCTCTCTTTTTTTAGAGATGATGTTCATAGAATAGAGGAGAATTCTGATGCAATTACTAAAAAGGGCACTTCTCTTCTTTTAGAAGTGATATTTAGCAAACAACAGGGCTCTCCCAGGGTAGAAACAACAACCACAAGAAACAAACTAAAACATAAAGTTTTAGTTATTTCTCATACTGATTGGGACAAAGGAACATAGTAGGATTAAACGTAGCTTAAAAGTGAAATGTGTAGGTCTACCACATCATAAGGAGATAAATCTCTCCTCTCATCAAGGGGAGGTTCCCTATAAACTACTATAATATACTATATATATGTGCTGAAAATACACACAGGGGTGAAATCATACCATCCATCTCTCTTTTTTTAGAGATGATGTTCATAGAATAGAGGAGAATTCTGATGCAATTACTAAAAAGGGCACTTCTCTTCTTTTAGAAGTGATATTTAGCAAACAACAGGGCTCTCCCAGGGTAGAAACAACAACCACAAGAAACAAACTAAAACATAAAGTTTTAGTTATTTCTCATACTGATTGGGACAAAGGAACATAGTAGGATTAAACGTAGCTTAAATTCTACACCTAAAACTACAATATGGTAAAGGATTATGAAGGATAAAGAAAGCATAAAGTCTCTCTGTATCCTTTACATAAAAATACAGGTTGAAAGCAATTATGGTAGCACAAAGTCTCCCATAGTCAGTTTTAGGATATCTTCCAGCTTATTGCCACTAATTCTACTTATTTGATTAAATGGGCAAGACTGTATTTAGGAAACAGACAAGAATAATTTCCTAAAAGACACAAGCTTATTCCAACACAAAGTTTGGAAAATCACTTACTCTCTCATTCATTTAACAAAATATGATTAATAGTCTGAGCTCAAAGTCTTAGAAATGCCTTTCAATTTGGGCAGTGCTTCTCTTCTGATAAAAGAGAGATCTCCCTTATACAAAATAGGAGTTTATAATATATAGCATTCTAAGAAAGACTTTGGGTGCTTCTTTTCATGAAAATGGCCCATGCTGAATTGAATGCCTTAAATATCTATCAAAGAGCCATGCTGGAATAGGGCATCAGCCTTCACTTTGGCATTCTAAATTATCTCAAATGTCCCTTCCTCAACATGGTTTATTTGGTCTTCTTAATGAGGTTTACACGGATATCCATTTGCCTTTACTCAACAAAGAAAAATAAGCCGCATCCTTGAATGTTTATGTTCCCTGGTGTCCAGTTGGTGGACTGTTCCACCTACTGAAATAACTCTCCTATAGGTATTTTTGATTTTCTAGTAGTTGCTCTCTTTTTTCTTCTCACATTTTGTCTCTTCTTATCAATCTGAGATCTTGGGGCTATTTTATCACTTCCTCCATCCTCTTGTTCAGCTCCTTCCTTGGTTGGTCGCTAAGCTTATTCTCAAGGCTTTTGAAAATCAACGGTTATTCCATCACCTTAAAATTGACGTCCACAGGGATGAAACTGGTCCCTTTGAACCTCTTTAAACCTTGAACCTAAACTCTTTTGGTTAAAAGTTCAATGGTTCAAAGGTTCAATGGTTTTGTGAAGGGCCACATTCACTCTCCTTTTCTTCTTTAGTTGAACCATCCCTTTGAACTTCTTTCTAGAATCTTCCACTTTCTTCATTCACTCGAAGCTTCCTTTCAAACTTATAAACTCTTTTAACCCATTGAACTTTTGAACTCATTGAACCTTTGAACCATTTTGGTTCAAGGTTCAATGGTTCAATGATTCATTATCTTTATTTTAAAGCCTTTTATTCTCTTAAGTCCACCGAAGTCATTGAATCCATTGAACCTTTGAACCATATTGGTTCAAAGTTCAATGGTTCAACAAATCAATCTTAATTCTTTGATTTCTTTTGAAACATCAAACTCTCTAGATTTTCCAAGTCTATCTAAGTCATTAAACCTTTGAACTCGTTGACCCTTTGAACTCTTTTTGGTTCAAGGTTCAATGGTTCAATAGTTCAATCTTCATTCTTTGAAGCCTTACTTTTTTTAAGTCTTTCGGACTTATTGAACTCATTCAACCTTAAACCTTTAGAACCTTTTTAAGTTCGAGGTTCAATGGTTCAAAGTTCAATCTTAACCCTTCAAATCCTTCCTTTCTTTAAGTCCACCGAAGTCTTTGAACCTTTGAACTCGTTGAACCTTTAAACCTTGCGAAGGTGGGGTTCAATGGTTCAACGGTTCAAAGTGGTTCATTTCATTTCTTTGAAGCCCATAGTTAAGTCTTTTAAACGAACCTTTGCATTGAACCATTCCCAAAACACTAAGGAAAAGTCTTAAGTATTTTGAACTTCCTTTGAAGAAGGCCTGCCTGTTGAACCTGCGGCTTCTTTAGAAGAAAAGGCTTGAATATTTAGAAAACTTAACTGCTCAGAACATTCTTGAGAAAGAAAAGAGAGAGTTTTGGTCTGTAGGACCAAACTGATTAGTAGGTTTTCCACAAAAACAAGTGATGGATTTTGGGAAAAACATGATGGTTTCTTGTTACTTATTTAATTTTAATTGTTTGGGACATTAAGTTATCTTTTCACGTGTGTAAAATTAAACTTTTCATTATGTGTGGACATTACATTGTCCTTTTTCATGTGTGACATTAAATTTTCCATTGAATGTGACCCATAGCCTTTTGTGATGTACACACCCTATTTTGGTCAAGAAACTATAAGTATTGTCTTTTGTTGCTCTTTTATAGGAAGGTCTTATGGATGGATGTGACTCTTATTCACATAGTCATTTTGGGTCTTTTGGTCTTTCTTATGTGTTATTTTCCATGTTTGTTACACCTTCAGTGGTCCTATATCAACCCCTCCCTATCATAAGGGAACCCTAACCTATTCTTCCCAGTCTTAACTCAATTTTGGGACCTCTGGACATTAACATTGATTCTGGACACTAGCACTGTGCACTAGTGTCCACTTTTAGAACTAATGTCTAATGGTCACTTTCTCACTATGTTTTGGGTCCTAACCTTTCCTTGAGCCTTCTCTTATGATTTTATCTCTCTTTTGCATCTTTTCATCTAAGGAAAATGAGTCGTACATCTAAATCAAAGTTCCTTCTATATGAAAACCCTCACATGGCATTTTACATCTAAAACTTACTATCTTGGCTCATAATTACATAAAATCAATCAATATTATAGCTCATCATACTTCATATTACTCAGTTATCACACCTAGATTTGAAAGCTTGATCAAATAAGGGCCTAAGTGAAACTCAATCTAGAATATTGTGCATGTTGATTATGCATATTCCCTAAGGGATAACTACATGTGATCTAAGACCCCTATCATTAGGGTTAATATAAGTAATGGCCAAGATTTTTTATCCCACATGATTGTAATATCCCATAACCTATTTTTCCATTATTTTTGCATTTGATCTTTTTGTTGTTTCGTGTGTGTAGGTGTTTATTAGGTTTTGGAGAAGATCCATCAAAATAGTGACATAGCCGAATGACCAGGAGATAAAAACATACCTACATGCCTCTGAAACTCTCATGTAGCATCCCTGAAAGTCTCAAGTAGTGTCTCCATAGAAGGACATTAGAACCATAACCAGACATTAGCACTACAACACTAATATCCTCCTAATGGTGTTATTATCCAAAGATATTTTTCAACTACAATCCTGGAATGAAAGACTCCTGACTGATCTCCAAGCCTATTCCATCCGTCCTAACATATGACAACACTTGTTTCACTCTAGATAAGTACATTTCCTCATTGTATTTACTATTTTAGGTAAATCTATCTGATTAACTATTTATAATATTTATCCTAATTTACCTATTGTACTCAACCTTTTAACAACCTAGGATTTACATATACTAAGTCCTAAATAGTTAAAACATTTGGTAAACCTAACTTACTTTGAATATTGCTTAAAACCCCTAGTTTCATCATAGGGTTTACCTTAATTTTTGTGTAATAAATTAGTGTTTATAATTTTTTCACTCTTTTCCCTAATTTTTTCACAACCTAACTGATCCAAATAATTCCATTACTAGGGTTTCATTAATTCAATATAATTTATATTTTGCTAGCAAACCCTCCAAAATATTAGATCCACGTACTAGGTCCCTATACATCCAAACATTATCCTTTAGGGTTTCATATAAAATTCTAAATTATTTTCTATACATTGACCTGAATATTTCCCATATTTACACACACACACACATATGTTAGATTACATTATAACTACTGTGTGCTTGTTATTTATTGTTTACATTATCTTCTTTGGCATGTTTAAAATGACATCCAAGAAGCCTCTTTCCCCTCGCCCAATTGATGAATTTATAGACTTTTCTCATAATTATAAGAATGAATGGACAAATTTTCAAGGTTACGCATTAGCACATGATAATGATTTCATTTATAATGATGATTATGATTATTGTTGTAATGATGGATATGATGATTACTATGAGCATGAAAATGAAAGTGTTGATGAGGATAGATTAGATGCATCTTCTTCTTTTTCCTCTCCCTCTTATCCTACTTCTCAAAATCAAACTAACAATACAATGCCAAAAGAACATCTTGTTGGTGGTGGTTTGTTCCAATGTGACCCTATATTTTCAACCACTTTTGTTACCTCTTTATTCAAATAAAAATAATATAATTATAATAAATGAAATATACTTTCACATGATTCAATCAATATATAAAATATCAATGCACATTCTTTAGCTTTCTCAATTCAATTTGACAAAACAAGTACAAATTATATATTTCCTTTTCCAAATGTGCAAACTAAAGTAGACGATATTGTATTGTCACCTTATTTTACATTCTAAGCTTAACATAATGATTTGACATACAATGTAAATACTTCAAATATCTAAGTCTTCTCCTACATGTTATAATATGTCCAGTGAAAATATGAGTGCTCCTTCTTCTACCCTTGACTTCAAGATTTAAAATTATGATAATACATGCATTCCACTCATAACTAGTGAAGATACACATTAAATTGCACATACACATGATGATATATTGCATAGTAGTAAAAATTTAAAATATTCTTATACTTTCTCTCTTATTGAACATCTGACTAAAAATTCTTCTACTCTTACATCTATTAGTGAATTAAACTCTGATTTTGATGAACCTTGGAATAATAATGATTATTATGATGTTAGTGGAGAAAAAAGTGAGTATACTACTTCTATATCTCTCCCTACTTATCCCATACCTCATAATCAATCTGATTGATTATCAAATGTTAGTTTAAATACTCAAAAACATGCATGCACTTATTCTTATGTTCATAGTTTACATAATTTACATTTTTAGGATAATGATGTCTCTTCTAGTCCATTAGCATGTGATAGTTCTTTGAAAACTAACAAAACAAAATATATCAATGAATCTCCCTCAACCCCCTTACTAAATTAGAACATGTTTATCATCCTCACCTTCACAAGGGTAAAATCCCATTTCCCTCTCACTAGGTCTTAGTTATCACCCCTCCAAAAGTTATGGAGAGCAAACCAATTCTCCCTAAAAAAGGTCCATGATGTAGTGTACCAATGGCTAGGATTAATAATAAGGATCAAGAGTTAAATAAACCCCTTGATGATGTTAATATACCTTCATAAGATGTAATATCCTTGATTAATGATGTGGGTGATTTACAACAACAAGTACACCATCTCACATTGCAAATTAAAGCATACTACTATTGAGTTGATTACAATGCCATCTATGGCAATCCTATTTTTTGTAGAATCTTCACTATAAATTTGACACCCAACTTTTAGATACCAGTGTTACCAAAATTTGATGGGCATAGAGATCCATAATTGCACCTTTAATCTTATGGTAAAGTTATGGCACATGTCACTACACTCTACTATAGTTATTTCCACAGTCTCTAGAGTGTGAGGTATTAAATTGGTTTCATCATGCACTCCCCAATGGTTCACTACATACATATGATGAGTTACAATCAATCTTTCCTTGTTTATTTTACTCATAATAAGGGACCTTTAGTTATATATGATAAGTTTCCTTCACTACACTAGTGTAACACAAAAATAGTAAATGAGTACATTCAATCTTGTATGCATCAGTTGATTTACTAGCTGATAGATTTAAAGGTACATTTACATATGAGACATTACTATATGATATATCCAAATGATTCGAGCATCTATGTTATATAGATATGGGATTAGAGAAAAAGTTGGGACTAGTTGAGACACATTTAGAGGCAGATTTAGATGTATATTTATCATAGCCATAATCATCTAATATAGTACAATAACCTACTCCACCAATGATTAAGAAACAAGTGGAACATAAATAACCAATCAAGAAACTCAACACGGGCAAAGATCCACTTCACAAAGCATCTCATATAGTGAGTAGATCATAAGACACCAGTAAAAGGGCTATATAGTTTTCAAACAAAGATAAGCCTCATGATATCTTACTTACATTATTATATATGGAGATGATCACATTTCCTTCTACTCATCACCATCCAGCACATCATCTGCACAAGATACATAATAAACCATATTGTAAATTTCATAAGATAAATTGACATTAACACAACAACTATTATGTACTCTGACATTGTATTGACCAGTATGTTGATAGAGGCATTATAACATTTACATAGGGGCATCAAGGTCTCATTCTCCACACTCTTTGAGATCACACTCCTCTACGATTAAGTTATCCTAGGGCATTCATTTTAAGAATCCATTTGTTACTCATTATATGAGACATGTGGCTTTTAGGACACCTACTTATGATAGATATTATGCACCATAGAGTCAACAAATATGGAAACCAATTCACATATATCCACCTACTTATAACATCATGGTAAAAAAATGGAGAGTAACTTAATCACTAGTTACAGGTTAGAGGCTAATTAAGATACTTGGTAGAGATCACAAAGATTAATGCATTATTCGACAATTGATTAAGATATTTGGTAGAGATCACAGAGATTAGAGCATAGTTTGTCAATTGATTAAGATATTTGGTAGAGATCAAAGCATAGTTTTCTAACCCATTGATATATTTGGTAAAGATTAAAAAAATTATATCATAACTTTAGTATGGTATTTGATTGGGATATTTTCTATAGATATTACACATTTGGCTACTAGAAGTGTACCATAAATAGTATCAGTTCTAGAGTCTATTTCTATGGCAACATAGCATGAGCAGTGTGATCACTTGTTTAGCATGGCATCTAGGTTTGAATAGTGCATGTCACAGTTACATGATCCACATTTAGATATATGATGATACTCCTATAGCACCTATACTAACACCTAACATTATTAATCTAATATACATATCTATTTAAACATTTATAAATAGATAAACAACTAGTTACCATTACTTAGACAAATAATATATTTCCATATCAACATATAAACAATGACTACAATTAAACACATGCAAATACATAATTACATAAATCAAGATGTTAATGTACATGATACCCATGTAACAATAAAAATCTATATATATATATATATATACATATATATATATATATATACATATATATATATATGTGTGTGTATATATATATGTATATATATGTGTATATATATGTATATATATGTGTATATATATGTATATATATATATGTGTATATATGTGTATATATATGTATATATATATATATATATATATATGTATATATATATATATATATATATATATATGTATATATATGTATATATATATATGTATGTATGTATATATATGTACATATATATATGTATATATATATATATGTATATGTATATATATATATATCTATATATATATATGTATATATATACATATATATATATATATATATATATATGTACATATATATATATATACATATATATACATATATATATATATGTATATATGTATATATATATATGTGTATATATATATATATACATATATGTACATATATATATGTATATATGTATATATATATATACATATATATATGTATATATATATACATACATATATATACATATGTACATATATATACATATGTACATATATATATATATATATATATATATATATATATATATATATATATAACTTGATGCAAGTTTTAGTACAATGATATAAGTGACTCAATAATCAGAGCTTGGTCACCAGGCTAGCCACCTCACTCTCACTCTTTGATACATCCATACTGGATCTAGATGCACCACCATCCCCCTAGATCTAGTCTAAAATTGATGTCTCTATGCTCTATCCCATAACATCGCTACCTCAACCAATAACTTCCTATGCTCTCACTGTAGACAAATATAGTCATCCATTATCCTACTCTACCCCACCCACAACATTGGGTGTAGGCATAGTTCATCTTTTTAGCTCTACACATGCCTTATCCATATCAGTAGTTGTTCATCTATATGCCACGGTATTAATGGATTCTCAATCAAATAAGTGGGCATGAATTATAGAAAAATTTGTGGCCCTCTCCACTAATCCATCATCTACAACATCATCAGGGATATTCCATGTTAGTACTCAAAGTGAAAACTCAATAATAGTCTCACAATACTCATCATCACCTAGATCTACACATACCAACATAACACATTAGATATCTACCCAAATAAATAAGTAACAAAGTAAATAAAACATATACATATATGATAAAAACCTACCCTCAACTACCCTAATGGGCTCAACATCCACCATAGCCTCCATGATAACCCCACCTCTTAGAAACAATGATGCCTATCTATGTTGCACCCACCATATTATGTAGGTTCAGTCATTCCTACATCATCCACATCTAATATATCTAACACTAGATCTCATTTTATCAATGAAATCAAAGCTAGTTCTACTATTGATGGTCCAAGCCTATTCTTTGGCCTCACTAGACCCCAAGAACTCCTCACCCAACCCATGGTGTCGGTGGAACATATTGAATCACACCAAACTACTATGTCACTTGCTCATACTAAAATCTCTCAAACATATTGACCTAATGATCATGTAGCCAATAGTTCACTTGAACCCATCTCAATTAAATGCCATCCTTAGGCCACCTTTAAAAGCCCCTATAGGTTCTCCAAATAATATCTTCGGTGGTTAACCTATCCAACACCTATTGATAGAACATCATGATCTTCTTGGGAATGACAGTCGTACTAGTCCATCTCTCTACAAACATCTATGGGTGAGCCCAATCCCCTCATGGATACCCCTATAGTCTAGCCACTGTGATATGTTCATAGGCCTAATAATGCAATAATGTCAAAGGCCTAATGCTACATGTACATGACTCTGAAGTTAAATGGTATAAATCTTGATACAAGTGGGATAACATAGTGTGACCCCACAAGTATGCAATCTTGTGTTTCTCTATATCCTACACTATACCATGCATCACTTATGATATAAATAGCCTACTCCCATCCATGACAAAAAAGGAAGCCAATAACACTACCAAAAACTTCTACAACTTCATAAAATTGGCCACAATAATCAAAAACAATAATACATCAATACTTCTCCCAACCTAATGAGTCCACATGGGCATCACTATAAAGTACCTCATGACTTGCTTTATAGCTCAGTCTCTAGTGGCCTCCTTTAACACTGCCCTTTGACCTTTAATGGGAAATATTAGGATCTTATAGACATCCTTCAATGTCATAGTGATATCCCTAGTGGGAAAACAAAATATACAAGTATTACTATTTCACCTATTGTACAATATCATCATTATATGTCTATCCTAGGGCATTAGATCTAGTGATTCCATGTGGTCCAAACCAGCTCTATTGATCACCTCCCTCTTGGAATCTATCAAGGGTAGTCCTCATAATCACTCCATCATCTATCTACTCTGTAAATCCCTCATATGTGCATATGCCTACAACATATAACTAAATCTACCATTAAAATTCTAGAATACCAGATAAATATGTAGTAACAATCATTAAACATAAATCAAAAGTAAAACTAGTAAACTTGGCATAGTGGACACTAGCATTGCACCCTGTAAAGTAGCATTGGATAGTAATGCCATGGATAGGACACTAGTGTCATACTAAAGACACTAGTGCCATCTTCTTAAGCATGGCCCTAAACTACCAAATTTTCATTAAAACGATAAAAAATGCTATAAATATATCAAAAATAGAGAAAATGATATATTCTTTAATAGGGTAACCTCCTCCTCACTCTGGATAAGTTCCTCCACCTCCTCCTACTAGGTCACACTCACTCCTCATCTTCTTGATATATTTCTAAGATCAAAATAAACAATCTCTATCAAATCAAATGATTTGTCAAACCAATCAACCAAAATATTTAAGCCATGTTTTGAAAATTCCACCTACCTACGGTTGTTCTTACATGACAATTTCACCAATTAATACTAAATTCTTCCAAATGCAATCTCTAGAAAACTATAGTTCTTATTTTTTATTTATTTCTTTTTGCATAGGACTTGATCACAATGTCCCTCATCCTATACTAGTTATACTATTATACCAATCGATTTGACTTTATAAAATGACAAAACCTATATTTACTTAACAATATTAATATAGATCAAAGGTCTAACCTACTCCTAATTTAAAAACAACTTTGTTAAAATCAACAAATTAATCAAACTTAAAACAACATTACCAATGCTAACTAATACTAACATATTGGTCGGTATCACTTTTGGTTAGACACCCTTATCATAGTTTTGGCTCTCTCACCAAAAGGGGGACATATATACACCATTTACACAGACACATATATTAGTTCATATACATATTTACATAAACAAACAAATTGGTTCAGATTCAGATTAACATAGACATATTGATTGGTTCAGATACATATTTACCGAACACACAGATTGGTTTAGATATAGATTTACACAAATTAGTTCAAATATAGATTTACATAAACACATAGATTATTTTAGATATAGATTTACATAGACATATAGATAAGCTCAAATATACAAATAGGCTTAGATATTTAGATAAACAACCTTACTCATATTTTCAAGGTTCCATGACCTTGTTAGATATTAGTTTAGATACACAACATTACTTAAATATCGGGTTTAGGGGCATAATGCAGGGCACCTACCCTCAATCCCATACGGTTATGCCAAATTATATAAATGGAATGGTAAGTTATACCATTCTCTATATTCATATTACTAGATTACACTTAGATTACCACCAGGATGTCACCAAGATTTCACCATTTTGGGTCACATGGCCATTTATAGTAGTTGGTCCATAGTTGTTCACCAAACCTAGATTATGCAGCCTGAGTGATAGTCTCAACCTCTAGTTACATATTACATACACATATTCAATCTAGATATCAGAGTAGGGGTAATCTAGCCTTGTTTCTCCACATTTATAGATTACATTTTGAGATTCAGTCTAAATACCAGAGTGGGGGCAAGCAGGGCTTACTTATCAACATTTACAAATTACATTCTAAGATTTAGTCCACATATCATAGTAGGGGGAAACATGGTTTTTTTTTGAAAAATTCAATTCACTATTCATATTTAGTATAGAGGGCGCCCATATTATGGATTTCCTCTTCATATACATCATTATAGTTCATGTCTACTTCTTTGGCCAAGAAGTGGGCTACGTTTAGAGCACCTCTGAATAGGTAATTATAAGTGCGTGTTTTTATTTTTATTTTATTATAGTACTTTATTTCATTGAATTATTAGAATAAAAGGGGGATAAATGTACATACCCTAATGTGGTCAAGCAACCACAAGTACCATGTTTTTTGTTTCTCTTTCACATAAAGGTCTTAGTGATGGATGTGACTCTTATTTGCATGGTCATTTTGGGTCTTTTGGTCTTTCTTATGTCTTATTTTCCATACTTACTACACCCCCATTGGTTTTATGACATCCCTTACCAGTCATCTAGGGGGGCCTAACCTATTATTTGCATTCTTTACTCAGTATTGGGACCTCAAGACATTAGTGTCAGTCCTAGACACTAGCGTCGTGCACTAGTGTCCACTTTCAACAATAATGTCTAATGGTCACTTTCTCACTATGTTTTGGGTCTTAACACTTTCTTGAGATTTATCTTATGATTTTATCTCTCTTTTGCATCTTGTCAGCTAGCGAACAAGGGTCTTACATTCAAATAAAATATCCTTCTATATAAAGATCCTCAAAAGGAATTCTACATATATCACTTACTATCTTGGCACAAAATTACAAAAAATCAGTCAATAATACAACTCAACATATTGTATATTACTCAGCTATCACACCTAGATTTGCATGTTTGATCAAAGAATGGCCTAAGAAAAAGTCATTCAATCATATTTTGCATGTTGGTTATGCACATTCTCTAAGGGAGAACTACATGTTATATGAGACCCCTATAATTGGGGTTAATGTAAGCAGCGGCCAAGATAATAGGGGTTCTATCTTGCATGATCATAATATCCCACAACTTAGTTTTTCCCTTCCTTTTGCATTTGATCTTGTTGTTGTTTTCTGTGTGCAGGTGTTCATAATATTTTGGAGAAAATCTAGTAAAATATTGACACAGATGAATGATTAGGAGCAATAAACTTACCTACACTTCTCTAAAACTCTCCTAAAACATCCCTAAAAGTCTTAGGTAGTGTCTCTATATAATAACATTAGCACCATAACTAGATATTAACATTGCAACGATACTATCCTCCTAATGGAGTTATTATTTGAATTTTTTTTCAACTATAGTCATGAAATGAAAGACTCCTGACTGATCTCCAAGCCTGTTCCAACCTTCTTAACATTTGACAATGCTTGTTTCACTCCAAATAAGTACATTTTCTTATTATCCTTACTATTTTAGGTAAATTTATGTGATTAATTATTTGAAATTTTTATCTTGATTTACCTATTATACTCAAATTTTTAACCACCTAAGATTTACATATACTAAGTCCTACATAGTTAAAATGCATGACATGTTATTTTTCATTGTGTGTGAATTTTAGAATTTGTTTATTATCTATGTATAAATCTAGGATTGTTTGTTGAGATTATTGATAATGTTGAGCATGTTGATGTCATGATATACATCACACACTTTGCTTCTTATTTACACTACCATGATTTATATCATGCACTTTCTTTGTGTAGTTTTATGGATACCCATTTCTATGTTGACTATTCACTATGTTGTTCATTGATATATTTGTCTTGACATATAGCTTATATGCTTAAGATACATGTCTCATATATGGTCAGATGTATTATTATTATTATTATTATTATTATTATTATTATTATTATTATTATTATTATTATTATTATTATTATTATTACTACTACTACTACTACTACATATTATCCACATTATATTATATGATTATACTTAGATTACATATTTTATATATAACTACTTTTGAGATAATTTATTTTTATATTTCATTCCTCACCTCAAAAGGGGGGCATACATAGTGGCTTATCTTAGAGACTAAGTCTTCATAGATATTAAAAAAAAATAGATTTTTTGGCACATATCAGTTTAGAATGATACATTTTTATGTAAATATTATAAGTTTGTACATAGATTATGACATATTTGACTTGTGTGACATATGTCACAGATGTCACAACATCATGAGATATTTCATATATTTTAATGAGATATAACACATATTACATGTCTATTTTCCACAAGTTATTATAGTGGGGGAATATGCACAATATATGTTCACAATTTTCGTTAATATCATGATATATTGGCATAGGTTATATGACTTAAGTTAATTAGATCACCAGATAAAATGATAACTCATGTCATTCTATACTCATGTGTATCCTAGAAACAAATTATACTTAGGAATTACATAAGCATTACTCAGATTGAATCATATATCCACCTAAAGTAGATAATTTATAAATGTATACTCAAACTCTCATTATTTACTTAGGAATTACTTAGATTTATTGGAACCCTTAGTGGATTCAATTTATTCATATTATTAGAGTTTTATGGGGTTGAAGTTATTCATAACATAACTTCTTGGCACTTATCTATTTTAAATGAGGGTTGGTGTATATACAACTTAGCCCATGTACTTACTCAAGTACTACTCAGACATATTTATGGGGAATGACAACACCACTCTCCATTATCTTTTAGAAGAGAAGTTTGGTCCATATATACCTAGGTTATTCATTATTTTTTATAGTTTATTTTGATGCAGGTTTATTGTTATTACTCTTTATATTTACATCATGATAAAGGACTGATTATACATGTTTCATTTTAGGCTTTGTTTTGAGTGACCTACATGAATTAGAGTTTTCCCTCCAAAGACAAAGTGTATTGTATAATATCACGTATAATTTTCTCCTTTTAATTTAGCAAATTCCATTTACTAGAATAAAAGGGGAGTAATTTTAGACACACATATTTGGTATTAGATATTTGATAATGTGTAACTTAACCAACCCTTAATGGACTTAACTTATGCTCATGTACATGAATCTTATTTTCAATTCTTATATCCATTTACCTATATATAGGCTTGATCCTTAAAAATGTCATTACTACTTCAGATAAATTTCCAAGACTTTTACTTGAACTACTTTATATCATTCTCAGACTGTCTCCCAACCCTAGGCCAACTGTTTATGATTTTTTAGGATAGGTTTATGTTTTGTAGATAAGTACATCATGGAATTGTCCCCTTAGAGTAGACTTGTCCTTACTCCCTTTAATGACTAGTTTTAAAAATTAGGTATGTCCATAAGGGTCCACCTGTACAAATTTCAAGTTAGTTAACTGAATTACCTAGAAAATTTCCCTATATAAGTATAACAAGTCTAAGAATTTATAGATCTCTCTTTTCTCCTAGTTATACATTAAGATAAACTTACCAAAATCTTTGAGCTAAGTCATTATCACTATGTATAAGGTCAATTCATAGGATGTCAAGTTTTGAAATCCATATTCAAGATTGAATGACATATTAGTATTATGCATGACTGCACACATTCAACTATGTGCGAGAACTACATGTTATTTGATTCCCTCCTTGGATATTTGGATATTTAGGCAGACGTTAGTCACACTGGGGTGGATAAGGTTAGCTCAACCCATCTCTTTATCCCATTATCCTAGTTCACAGTTATCTTATAGTGCACATTTAGGGTTTGAGATAAGGAGAAGCCAAATAGAGACATTTGTGTAGATTACAAGTATCAAAACCTATATAAATACATCTCATATATAGATATAATTCATGATATTATAATATAATGAAAAAATTACATGGGATATATCTACACTTAGAATATTGTCTCATAGTCATGGACCTATTTAGCCACCATGGACTTGTCAAGATAGACATAAACTCATTGTTTCTAGAACAAACCATTCTTGGGCTTATCTAGTGCATTTTAGATGATTGTACCTCTCCTAAAAATAAGGATTCATCCAAAACAATATAAATACATTCCTCATTATATATTTATTACAAAAGCATGTTATTATATTTATCCAATTGTAATAAATTTGGTGTAATTATTGTATATCTTTAGCACTATGATTTATTCAACAATTTTATCCTATTAGGATCAAATTAATCCAAAAATTTATAAAAACATATAGTAATTTTTAACGTTGGTATTGGAGGACCTAATTAGACATCATCATCACCATCATCAATACCATGATTATCACCACCATACTCATCATAACCAAAAAGATTTATATAAGCAATGTTTGGAATAAGTGACAATGTATAAGTTGAGTTATAATCGCCCCTTCTCATCAAATACTACATCTCTAATGATTTACAACTTCCTAGTTTCTAGATCTATAAGTTAGCATGTAATTGACTTACTATTATATCCAATAAATAAACACTTTAAGGATTTATCATCCATCTTCTTCCATTTATGCTTTAGAATGTGTATGCATGTTGTGCAATGAAAAACATGAAGATGGAAAATATAATGTTTATTATTTGACCATGCATCCTCTAGAGTTATTCCATTAAAAATTCAACTAGGTGCATGGTTAAATAATTAGATTGATGTGCAAAAAATTTATTCCCAATATGGATATTCCAAGGAGTACTCATTAAACATAAAACACCCTATTTGCATGATGGTATAGTTTCATCTCTCAAAAATGTCACTTTGTTGAGGCGTGTAGATAACAGTCAACTAATGTAAAAACTAATATGTTCCTTTAGAAAATAAAAGTAATTTTTGGAGTTATCCCCCTTAATTCATGTAGAGTATAGGAATGTGGTGACTAGACTATCATTTCACATGTGATTTGAAATTTTAAAGAGTTAAAGCCCTGATCCTTGGTCCCCAATTAATAATCCTACATTTTATGTTTATGATCATTAAAAATATTTATTAAAAAAAAAACTCACCAACACTATGATTCATGTGTTTGCATAGATTAGTGTGAACTAGATCCAATAGACCAAGTGTCTTATGAGTGCTAGAACCAAAGAGGGCTTGATGTTGTTTCCCACCTAAATAACTAGAGAAAAGAGCATTAGCTTTTTGTTGTAATGGAATTCATCTCTTCATATCATGTCTATTGATTTTAAGTAAGTATTCAATGCTTAGATGATCACTACATTAATTTCATAAGGTATAAGAATCATCAAACTTGACTACCAAGGCTTAGTTATCTAGGTGGACAATGTCAAGTTCAAACATTTATTTGATTCTAAAATAATGTGTAATATTCATATAACTCATAGATTTTTATTGAATGAGACATTTCTTATTGTATACATTTCATTGTAACCACTTCCATATCTAAATTGTGTTCATAATGACTTTTCATAATCACATGTAAGTTTAATCAGAGATATCTAACTAGACCTAATTTACCAACACAACTAACAATTTATCCCAAAATCACAATGATGCATCCCTAGTTTGGGAATGGTTCATCTTGAATCATTTATCTTATCAAGTGCATCATAAATTAAATCATCCCTTTGTACGTGTCTTCATAGGCCAATTAAGTGAATATTTGATTGGCAAAAAAACATTGCAAAATTTACCTTTCTTATAATTGTCAATTAATCACCTTGATTAAACATCCTCATCATTCCTCCAATAGGAAATTCTAAGGATTTGGAATAACTTATTTTCTTAAAATACAAAATTTAATTATGGCCTCCCATAGGTGATGTCATAAGGTCAATTCAATGGAATGGAGTGGAGTGTGGGCAAGGTAGATGATGACATGGCCACTTACACACACTCTTACATCTCTTACACCCCTCTCACACACTCAAGAGGATAATTAACTACACTTTCTTCTAATGTGCCTTTCATACTCCAAAATGTCTTGAATGGAATATTTTACACAATCTAAAGGTGTAATCATGGATTTGATTATTGATCCTCAACCCTCCATCTTAGGATGAGATGAAAGGTCCATATCAATTTAGGGATATTATAAATAGAACCCTCTCACCTCTCATTTCATCAATCTTCCTAATGTAAACTTACTATGTTGGATTATTCCAAGAATCTATATAAATTATCTCTCTCTCTCATGCCAAGCCAAAGCCAAGAAAATGTGTAGACAAGGAGAGGAGCTTCCCACACAAGGAATCAAGCATCGACAAAGAATTCTAGTTCTACAAGTTGAACTCAATTATTTTAGACTGATTTTTGAACATATCTTCAAGGGAGGTAAAAGTGTTATTTTTACCATTCTAATTAGTATTTGTTTTTTGATATCACATAGCTCAACCTAGGGATTGGGCTTTAGAATTTGTCTTCAAGTTATTTTGGATTTATTCGCTAATAATTAACTAACCTCTCTTGGATTACTGATCTATATAATGGTACACCAGGTGGGACCTCTTGAAGGATTGGATGAATCCATAACCTTTTTTATAACCCTGTCATTATTTTAATTAATAGAATTACCTTTCTAGAAAACTAATTCTCTCTATTTTCCTCCAAAAATATGTTAAAACATGTTCAAGAGCAAACAACGAATTCATGACTGCATATCAATGAATTTGGTAGAGACAAACAAAATTATCATAGTAAATAGCAAAATCATGGGGAACATTAGTGAAATTATTCTAAAATAGTGAAATCATCTTAACAGGATTTTTTATTTTCTACCTAATAAGTTTTAATAGTGAAAGTATGTAGATCATCAGTGAAATTATTAGTGACAATAGTGAAATCATCTTTACCATTAACAAAATCATTTCCAAATAGTGAAATCATTTTCCTTATATTTTTGTGTTCTTTTCTTTCTATAAAAGTGTGTCATTTAATAACAAAATGTGTGGCATAATAGTAAAATTATAATATTGATCAATAAAATTATTTCCTTATTATTTTTTGTATTGGTGTTTTCTTCATAACAGTAAAATCATACCTCTTAACAGTGAAATTATTAACTCTATTAGTGAAACTATAAACCCTATCCATGAAAATATTTTACTACTTTTTGGTCTATTTTCCTATTTACGATAAAATAACCTAGAGGAGCAACAAAATTGTCATTTTTGGTAGCGAAATCATCATTTCCTATGGTGAAATCATCTTATACATTAATGAAATCTTCTTTCTTGGCAGTGAAATCATTTTAGTTAATATAAAAAAAATAGATTGGTCTATATTTTCTATGTGCAGGCTCTAGTTATGAAATTAGATCACTTATTGGTGAAATCGACCTATGTAATCATGAAATCATCTTGATTTAAGGTTGAGACATAAATAAATCACAATTTCAAGTTCTTTTTAGCTTAAAACCACTTGTTTCAAACTTCTAATCATTTTGTACTGTAGGTCCTTAGACAAAGAGTGGTGTTTTGAGTCAAAACAATTCGATTCTATCTCACATTTATATTTGGGAACTAAAATGAATCCACACTTTGATTTAGGTTTAACAAACTTATTTTTTTCAAGTCATTTACTTTTATGCAAGTTTTTTCTATTGCTTGATTGTCTTGTATGGTTCCTTTTTGTTAGTGTAGAGATTTTACCCTTACATGGGTTCTTAATCCTTTTTGCACTTTTTACCTAGTTTAGGTGGATTTTGAGGATAATTAGGTTTATTTATTAAATCATAATTATGTCATTCTAACTTCATTATACACATGTTAGTGCATGGGGTCACTTATTGGGTGGATGGGGTCTACATTCCACTTGGTCTCCTACCCACTAGTGTTCTCCTAGTGCCCTCTTCACACATGGAGGATTAGCCTACCACTCAAGTTGTCTTATGAGTTACTAATCCACTCAACAAGATTATTAATGTACCTCATTTTCAATGCAATGCTAAAGTGAATGAAAGATTGGTTTTGCTCTATTTTATTTGTGCAATATTCTTGCATATTTGATTTCATTAACTTGTAGTTATGTGTTGAGTGATTGCTTGTCATGCACCTATCACAAAATTGTGAATTTGATTGATCCAATGATCTTGGAAAACACTTTGACATGGTATCCAAGCTAATCTGGTATTTGATTATCTAGTTTTTTATTGTTGTTAGTTTTTATTGGAATCATGAGTTTATTTGCAAAATAATACTGCTTTTTTGTCTTGCTACCTTCTCCATTACTGAGGATTCCTCTATGCTAGTATATTCTCCTTATTTTAGAAGGGTGTGATTTTAAGAGTGAAGATTCCAATATTTAGTGGAAGCTTATTACACTCAAGGGCTTCTCACCTCCCAAGGACGTTTTTGGCTGATCTAGTTATTTTATTTGTTGGGCATTCCATGTTTAGCACTAAAATCTATTATTTATTGATTAGGTTATTAGTTTTTATCCTTTGTGACATCCATATCAATAAATTTGTTATGATAGAGGTGTTTTTTTTCTGATCCAAGGGTTTTAAAATAGCAAAATCATGTTTTTTGTGCTAAGGCACCATTTTTAACAAGCTAAAACTTCTTTATTTCAGATTTGGGTGCCATTCTTACTCCCTTCAGCAAGAACGCAACCCTGGGTGCCATTCTTTGTTGTTAAATCCTTTAGATTGGGATGCCATTCAACAAAATATATACCAACATTCATTTTGGGATCCTCCTTGTAAGTTTGGTGCTTCATTTGGGGCATGGGTTTCCATTGGGGGATCCCAAACTTCATTTAGAATCTTCCATGGTTGATATTCAACATTTTAGGCCTGTATAATGACATTGGAGGCATCATATTCTACCCAAAGTTAAAAATCAGCATTTTTCAGTGTATTTAAAACTGTTGTTTTTATTATTTTGCCATTAAGTGGAATTTTTTCCATTTAAATTATAGATGTGATTGAAACGAAGGCTTAGCGTTGTGACTGGGAGGTCACTAGTTTGATTTTGATTCCAATGAGTGGTTAGAAGGCTAGGTCCAATCTTGTTGCATGGCATTTATTAAATTTTTAGTGCAAGTTTTTATTAAATAGGCCTCATTTATGAGAAATGGATTATGTGATAAACTTTGATCGGTAGCTCAAAATTGAGCATCATATTTTGAAAAAGTTAATATTTTTTAATTTCTCATGCATTGGATCTATTTTCATTATAAAATATACTAAAATATAAAGTGCCAAATTTTGGGAAGGTCAAACATAATTTCAAGGGGGTGTACAAATTATTGTGATTCCATCTTTTTATATTTTTTCATTCTATTGCAAAAAAACTCATATTATCTAAAATGGATCCTAATTCAATTGATTTGATCACACCCTTCAACTATCATGAATGGAAGGCTTCCATGTCACTCGCTTTGTGAAACAAGAAGCTCTACAAGATAACTATGGGTTTACAAACTAAACCAACTCCTATTGTAGAGAAAGAGAAATGGTTTGACAAGTGTGATGAAGATTTTGGTTTTCTATGCCTTTCTGTGTCATTGAATCTGTGCTTTCACATTGAAACAACTAAAACACCCAAGGAAGTAAGGGATACCATAGAAAAACTTTTTGAGAAATTGGATGAGATGAGAGGATAGGAACTAGAAAATAAGTTGATTAGTCTTAGCCCTAGTAGTTTTAACACACTTCAAGACTACTTCACCAAGTTCAAATAATTGAAATTGCAACTAAAATAATGTAAAATTGATAATAAGGATTCATAGCTCATCTTTTCCAACCTTGCAAAACATGGTCCTAACTATTCATTTTTTATCTCCACTTTCCATGCAACTAAGAGAGCACTCGGTACTTCATGGAAGATGGCCTTCTTTAATGAGTTTGTTATTGAATTGATTCAAGAACAAGATAAACTAATTCAAATGAGTGTACTAAATTCCACTAAAACACATCCTCTACTTGTAATACATTACATCAAAAACACTTCAAAAGAGAAGAAATAGAACAATAAGGATCATGAGAGCAAGAAGGATCAGCCCACCACCAAACCAAAATTTGACACTTCCAATGTTAAATATCAAAAATAGAGAATTAAATGTGGGTATTTCATTGGAAACCATGATTAAATAAAGTTTTATAAGAAGAAAATTAATCACCTCAAGAGTCTTCTTGAAAAGAACAACATAGGTGTCCCTGAGTCTATCAAACCATCTTCATCAACCCATGAATCTAGGGAAAATTATAATGGATAAGGAAAAGGGAAAGGGAAAGAATCAGGAAAAGATAAAACAAAGGGGAGATATATAGTTGTAGTGGTGCCTCCATCTCCTACATGGGTTATTTATTTTGGTGCATCACATCATATGGCTTCTTCACATGTGGAATTCACTTCCTTAGAGCCATGTGACATGTCTTATGTTCAACTAGGTGATGATACTTTTACATAGGTTTTTGGAAGAGGGTCTATTAAAGTGAGTGGTTGAACATTTAATAATTTTATGAGTATTCCCTCACTATCAAATAATCTCCTATCAGTCTGTCAGATTACTCACCTTGGTCATGGCATGCAAGTTGAGTTCACTCCAGACTCAGTATATGTCAGAGAGTTGCACAGTGACAATATCATTGCAGTGGGGTTAGTCAATCATGAGACTCAGCTATATTATTTCTCCCACTCTATCCCTCTTTTATATTCTTTATCAGATTCATTTGTTATTGATGACACTTTAGAGCCTGAGGACATTTAGGATGTTGATGACTACTCTTCTACCATAGATGTCTATAGTAGTGATGGGGGCCCACTTCCTCCATCTCCTTATCGCCTTCCATGTCTTGATGAGTTATTTCTTGATCCACCTACTTCTGTTCCACCACAAAAATTTTAGAGAGTGGGATATTTGATTCAAGACACATCAAACATTGGGTAGTCTTCTACACGGTTATAGGGCCTTCCACACTCATTCTTCACTTCTTCTTTAGAAGTACCATACATTTATGGAGTAATTTCCATTTCTACTTTGCATGAGGAGCATAGTTCCTTGTATAGGAACCAAACATTGGTTTGAGATCCATTAGATACTTGGTGGATTCATTCACTTTTTCATGGTGATCCACTCTTCATTGCATCTACTTCTGATCCATAGTCACTCCAAAGCACTTCTTTATAGGATACAAGGTGACTATAAGTAGTTGTAGTATTGAGTGGGGATTTCTAATCCTACCTTATCTTCTTTGTCTCTCTCTCTTTTTTTTTGGGGGGGGCGGGGGGGGAGGGGGGTTTCCACTAAGTTTTCTCCTTTTTCTCTAGTTTATGAGATATTTATTTGTATGTGGGTACCTCATCAGGCCTAGTTGTTCAAACCTAATTTTTTCACACTACCCACCTCATTTATAGTTAAGGAGGGGTGTTAGTGTAGATATTTTATCCTTGCATGATTTCTTAATCCTCTTTATATTTATTTACCTATCTTAGGTGTATTTTAAGGATGATAAGGTTAATTATACTTATTTATTGCATCATAATTTGATGTCATTATAACATCGTTATGCACATGTCAGTACATGGGGTCACTTAGTGGGTGGACAAAATCTCCATTCCACTTGGTCTCCTTAGTGGTTGCACCACTAAGGCCTCAAAACCAATAGTGTTCCCCTAATGCCATCTCCACACATGGAGAATATGACTACCACTCAAGTTATTTTGTGAGTTATCAGTCCACTCAACAGACCTATAAATGTACCTCTTTTTTCAATGCAATGCTAAGGTGAATGGAAGATTGATTTTCATCTATTTTTTTTATGAAATATTCTTGCATATTTGATTTCATTAACTTACAGTTGTGTGTTGAGTGCTTACTTATCTTTCACCTATTATGAACTTATGTATTTGAATGATCTAGTGATCTTGGTAAACACTCTGACATTTTTGAGTGTATGCTCTCCCCTTTTAAGTGACTCAAAAACATAAAATTTCTTATTTTCAATTAGCCTATTTTTCATTTGACTTAGTGGGGTGGATTTCATCACCTTATTACAAGTCTTTAGGGTTTTATTAACCTAGGAAGTGGCATCCTAGCATCATACCAAACCCCACTTATTCGATGGGGTATATAAATTGAGGAACATTGTCATCATGAAGACCTAGCTTTATGCTTGCACAAAGCTATATGAGGAAAGTAACCCCAAGGATTTATTTCTAATATTCAAGGTCAATGTGTGGTACCCTCAAAAGGATCAATCTTGGAAACAAGATTTAACTCATTCTTTGACATTTTTTTACCCATGTACTATGAGGTATATATGGACCATATACATAGACAATGTTAGGGTGTGGAGCTAAAAGCTACACCTTAAGGCAAACAGGAGGGTTTCTGGCGTATGCAATCACTGGCGTCGACAGGCCACACCGACGACGGTCAGGGGACGCAGAAGGGAAACTGGCATCGGCAGGAGATCGGCCGGCGTCGATCACCTCAAGGAGAGAAGGGACCGACGTCGGTCACCTGTAGCAGTCTGAACTGCTGTTGACGAAAAGTTAGTTAAGTGAACACAGAGTTTGCATGTTAAAGGCTTGTTCGAAGTCTTGAGCCGCAAGTCTAATCAGTGTATGCATGAGATCTATATAATAGACTCATGGGCTGTATTGTTAAGTGGATAATTTGGAGAAGAGCTATGTGAAGCTTGGAGAGTTCTTTCCATGGTGGAATCAAGTAGGATTCCCCATGTATGTATAAGTAATATTAGGTTTGATATGTAGGGATGTGTGTATGCGAGGGTCAGAAAAGAGATCGGTGGGGTAGCTAGATCCAAGGTGACAGCAATACATCAGCAGGATCATGGAGAGATCTACTTGGAGTACGGTTGTATACTCGATTGTACAGATGTGCAATGAGGTGAACAACAGCTTGTGTTAGCTGTGTGTTGTGACCTATGAGAGAAGATTACTCAGGTGGGAAGATTACTTGGAGCCCTTGAGGAGGAAGCCTCACAGAGGTGGAAGAAGAGTGTGATCTCTTTATTGTAATTTCCTTTGTAATGAGTTGAATACAATTGTGTGTTGCCTCTCATATTCTGTGTGTTTTCTCATTGATAGTCATTTGTTCTTCTGGTTATTTTGCATGTTTAATTGCTTATACAATGGTAATCATGTGTGCTCTTAAATTTGACAAGTTGTGTCAGAGCTTTGGGGAGTTTCGGTCCTATCAATTGGTATCAGAGCAAGGTTGGATGTTCTCAGAGTGAGTTTGACTAACAGATGTCCCAGATCTATTAAGTGTTTGTTGATTACAGGTTACTCACAGGGGTTGTTGTTTGAGTGGGAGTATAGCAAGGCAGAAGATGGTACAATGAGAATGAAGAAAATTAGGCACAGAATTATCACCACAAGGAGTGTGGTGGGTTGTCTTCAGGTGGGAGCTTGAAGAGGAATACAAGCCAGGATGCAGATTGGACAGAGTACTAGTTTTGGGTACAGGTGCAGCTCTTTATCTCCAAGTGGGAGATTGTTAGGGTGTGGAGCTAAAAGCTACACCTTAAGGCAAATAGGAGGGTTTCTGGCGTATGCAGTCACCGGCGTTGGCAGGCCACACCGACGACGGTCAGGGGACGCAAAAGGGAAACTGGCATCGGTAGGAGATCAGCCAGCATCGGTCACCTCCAGGAGAGAAGGGACCGACGTCGGTCACCTGTAGTGATCTGAACTGTTGTTGACGAATAGTCAGTTAAGTGAACATAGAGTTTGCATGTTAAAGGCTTGTTCGAAGTCTTGAGCCGCAAGTCTAATCAGTGTATGCATGAGATCTATATAATAGACTCATGGGCTATATTGTTAAGTGGAGAATTTGGAGAAGAGCTATGTGAAGCTTGGAGAGTTCTTCCCATGGTGGAATCAAGTAGGATTCCCCATGTATGTATAAGTAAGATTAGGTTTGATATGCAAGGATGTGTGTATGCGAGGGTCAAAAAGGAGATCAGCAGGGTAGCTAGATCCAAGGTGACAGCGATACATCAACAGGATCATGGAGAGATCTACTTAGAGTATGGTTGTATACTCGATTGTACAGATGTGCAATGAGGTGAACAACAGCTTGTGTTAGCTGTGTGTTGTGACCTATGAGAGAAGATTACTCAAGTGGGAAGATTACTTGGAGCCCTTGAGGAGGAAGCCTCACAGAGGTGGAAGAAGAGTGTGATCTCTTTATTGTAATTTCCTTTGTAATTAGTTGAATATAATTGTGTGTTTCCTCTCATACTCTGTGTGTTTTCTCATTGATAGTCATTTGTTCTTCTGGTTATTCTGCATGTTTAATTGCTTATACAATGGTAATCATGTGTGCTCTTAAATCTGACAAGTTGTGTTAGAGCTTTGGGGAGTTTCGGTCCTATCAGACAATTATAAAAATAGTAATCAAACCCCAAATCCAATAGCACTTCACTAAGACCCTTATATCTAAATTCGTTGCAAAGGGACAAGACCCTATCGTAAATGGCTCGAACTTGGATTTCTTCTTAGATACCTCTTTTACCATGGATCATTAATTGATGTAAGGGTGCAAAGGTATTAGCCCCTGAAGATTACCTTAATAGTATGAGCCTTGAGAGATAAGGGGGTGTAAAAACCCTACTAATAATTGTAATAATTTTTTTAATAAACATTCAAACTTTTAATCCTCTCTCAAGGCAAGTGTTTCATAAGGCTCAATGGATGTGATGGAAAATTGCATCGGTTATTAGATCTCCTTGTAATGTTTGTGTGTTGTTACTTTATTATTTCTTCAAAACCAAGTTTATACTTAAGACCAAATCAAACCAACCAAAACCATTTTATACACACATGATGAGGTGTTACTCTACCCAAATTCTAAGTCAAACCAAAGAGTTATGTTAGAACTTGGTCTTAAACACCTTCCTTGCCTATTCAAACCACATCATTAGGATGTTAAAATTAAACCAAAAACCTTATATTTTGAATTATAATAGCCACTTAAAACCAAGTTAACTTTATTTTCAAAGTTAGAGCCAATTCCAAATTTCTTGTTCGTTGTATGTCGTTACGGTGTCTATTTGATTTCAAATCAAGTGTCAATTCTAGGCCAATCTTATTTATAAGATAATTTCAAGTCTAATTTCATATGCCATTTTCAAGACAAAATCCAATTCTAAATTCTAGGTTCCTAATTTTAATTCTCCTTTGGGAGGTCCAAAGTTTGAAATCTAGTTTTAAGCTTAATTTCCCATTATCAACCAAGACCATTTGTTGTACCAATATTTACATTTCCAAAATTGATAAAGTGTCTCAAGTAGGCCAAGTCTACTTTATTTGTTCAAAAACCAAGTTTCAAAGATCTAAGACCTTTTCAAAATAATAACAATTACAAACCATTTTCTAAGTCTAAGATTTAAATGTTTATACTTTAATCCATTATGTCCACACTTGTTGATTTATCATTTGGCAAATACCTTTGAACCATTTGCATTGATAAGCCAATTACCAAGTGATATTCCAAAGGAAGTCATGTACTTAGTCAAGACATAGTCCTTAGGCATTCAAGACCTTTCTAAGATGAATATTATCAATCTAGACATGCCTAGGTATACATGTAGCAGGACTATTTACAACCCCTCATTTTATGAGGAGGTGGTGTACAACCCTTATGGGTACAATTCATATGTAGAGGATGAAGAAACCAAAAAATACCTTACTCATGGACCATCCAATGTTGAAATTGAGAAACATAATCTGTATCTTCTATTTATCTCACCCAATGTAGACTAAGGCCAATACCAATCATACCTACAACTTGTGCCTTTTGACACTAAACATAAACCTAATCCAATGTATCTTATCAATCCACCACCTAGTGATGAGTATAGACAAGACCAATTTAATCACAAATTATTTGACAATGAAGATGAACATATTATTAGATTATTTGAGATGGGTGCAAAGTTTCACCCTGATTTCCCTGTAGAGGATTTGTGATACTTGGTTAGAGCACCCAAATAAAACCTCTTGCTTTGATAGATAACCAAGGTGCCTTTAAGAAAGAAAAAAGTTTTATGCTTGATTTTAACCTACCTCTTGTTGTGTCAAACAAAGGGAAAGGTTAACTCATTGATCAATATTCTCAAATCAAATTTATTTAAAACCAAATCCAATAAGCTAAATAGGTTGTGGCTAGTCTCACTAGCTCCCTTACTGCATTGCATATTCAAAAAGCATATTTAGTGGAGTCCAATCCTATAATGGAACAACCATTAGATTTTTATAATTACCCCATCTATAATCTAAATCCATCTCCTACCAAAACCTTAGCTATGGATGTGTTTAACACACCCCTATTTGAAACCAATATAACAACTAATTTGGATTCAAGTCTCCTTGTAGACTCTACCCAAAATATGGTGGATAACTCTCAGGTAGATTATTATAAACCACATAAAGTTCTATCAAATTTTAAACATAATTTTATTCCATCATCTCCATGTCTTTCTCCTTCAAATGCCTTGTAACAATAAATTGTAAACCCAATTAAGCCACAACAAGATGTTGCCAATCCCCCACCTCAACAGGTGGCGACCAATGTTCCACCTCAACAAGTACTAATCAATTTAAACCAACATTATCTAAATAATAGTGTGTTTTTATAAGTCAGCCAATTGTTGCTCCTATTCAAAAAGGAGCCTCTTCAGGCCAATAATATGTGCTAATTAACCAACAAGTTCCTCTTGTGTGTCAAATTCCTAAGAATCAACAGTAGGTTCCCTTTCAATCCCATCATGTTCAATTGAATACTCAATAAAACATTCCTCCATTATGGCCTTAGTTCCCTTCGAATCAATTTTTCACTCAACAACAAGTGTTATTTACCCAACAACAAATTCCCTATCAGAAATACAACTCTATGAAAAGCTTCAATATTCCTAGTATAATTAACTGCATTCAAATTCCTCCATATTATGTGCCCCTTATGTATTTGATTTAAGGTACCATGCCTTTGACTAAATAGCAAAATACACCCATTTTTCTTACTTTGGCCCTCCCTTTCAATAATTACAAGAGGTCAAAGATGCATTTTTTGCCATTCAGGTAAGAAATCAAAGTAAGAAGTTCAAATTGGACGACATATGTACCTATCCTTTTAACATGAGCTATCTTCAAACACCTTTTCTAAATCAATTTGAGATGCTTAAATTTTAAAAATAAAAAGGAAAAGGTGACCCTAAATATCACCTTAAATAATTATTTGTTGATTTTCAATAAGTGGCATATATCCCCATATACATACTTCATTTATTCCCCCATAATTTGATGGGATGTACTCTAAAATGGTTTCTTGGTCTACCCAAGAATTCTATGAATGACTTTGATTAATTGTCATAAATGTTTGTGCAACACTTATACTTCAATTTAGAACACAAGCTAACCATGGTGGACCTATGTTAGACTAAACAGAGAGGAGGAGGAGGCTTTACCAATTACTTATAATGATGACACTCTTTAGCTATCCAAATTCTACATAATCTTCTTGATAATTAATTAGCCACGATGTTTACTACAAATATTAAATTTGACATTTCTCATAACCTCAAACTTGTTTGTGCCAATACATTTGAATATTTATCACCAAAAGGATATAGATTGAACAAGATCTTATCAACAAAGTTATAATTAAACTTTATTCTCAGAATCAAAATCAAAGCAAGGCTCCAGCACGAGCTCCCATGAAATTACAAGCAAATATATCTAAAAATCCTAAGCCATTCAATAGAAATAGGAATGTTATAGGACATGGGGTGACAAAATCATGATAAATAGTGTAACCACAATTTGTTTAACTAAACCTAAATAATCAATGTCTTGCTTTGCAAAGGCCACCTCCAAGAAGAGGCCATTATAGTAACATATTTTTCAAAAATCTCGGTGAGCCCATTGAAATGGTCCTCCAAAATATATTAGCTACCAACATGATCATTTGGATGGTACTAACACCATTTCTTAAAAACCAACCTAAGACAAATTAGTATAATGAGAATGACTTTTGTGACTATCATCAAGTAAAAGTACATTTTTACTCATAGATGTGTGAAATTTCACCATCTTATTCAAGATTTAGTTGAAAGTGGAGAGATAGAATTGGATAATATTGACACAATATCTAATCAATAATTAGGTATCTATCAAAACCCTTTTTCATAGCATAATGCTAACAATAAAAATAGACCTCCATAAAGTTAGCATCAAAGATAACAGCAACAACATCAAAACTAGAATAAAGGTAATGATTCCCATTCCAACCAAGTCAATGATAAAATTATCCCTTATGACTACAATATTGTAGGTCACATCACAAGCGAACACATTACCACCATTAAGATCAATCATAAGCTTAATCCTAACAATTCCTGAAGGCCTTTGTTGTCCATTCTATGACCTCCATCTCCATTTTACCATAATCCTCCTTTGTTTCATAATGTCCCAAACTCCAATCAAGAACCAAGAATTACCATTTCAAGCCATTATTCCACTTCTTCTAATTTTAGTAACCCTTTGATGACTCGAGGTTGCGTAATCATAAATCGATGCACAAAGGTTATCATTCAAGGTCCTCTACCTCCTCCCTTAAAAAATCCCATTCAAATTCCTCCACCTCAAAATACTAAGCCAATTATTCCAATTAAGGACAAGCCTTATGATATTACGGAACAATTACAAAATATTTTTGCACAGATTTCTATCTTAAATATTTTGTACACATTAGACATCCACAAAAGCATATTGAGTGAGATTTTAAGCCAATCTAAAGTTCCAAGTGACATTACACCTAAAAATTATAAAAACTTGTGAGTCATTTATCTCCATGCCAACAACTCACTTTTGATCAAATGAGCATGTCATCCCTTGGACCTCTACACAATAATTTTCTTTACATAGAAGCAATTATTTATAGGCATAAGGTCAAAAGAGTCCTCATAGACAATGGTTCAGGGTTTAATAATATAACTTTGAAGCTACTCAATCATTTGGGTTACACATCAACAAATCTAAAACCAAATACCATTACCATAAAAGCATATGATAATGAGGAAAGAGAATCTCAAGGAACCATTTATTACCTATCATCATTATGCCTCTAACACATGATACTTTGTGCCATGTTATCGATTTAGAATTATCATATAATTTTATCCTTAAGGAATCTTGGATCTATGAAGTGCATATTATACCATCTACCCTTCATTAGTACATCAAATTTCCTCATTTTAGGCTATAAATTACCATTATGGCTGACCTACAGTTGTATCAATTACGTAAACATTCAAAATTTGAATATAAGATCTATAACTATCACTGTAGTACATAACTTATTATAAAAAAAGGCAAAGATGTAGTTGATCAACTGCTAGAATCCAGTTATGTGGATCCAAGCACACGAGCTTCCACTTTAGTTGCCTCACATATATATATAGCTAATCACTTCATTGGTTAGGATAATGACCTTAGGGAATATAAATTGGCAATACATTTAATACAGCCAAATTGCCTAAGATGCCTAAAGCATATGGTATGCCTAAAAATAAAAGTCCCAAAATGGAATGGTATAAAAAGGATAATTCTCATCAGATAGTACATTTGGCTTTTATCAAGACCACTTCCCAAGAGCAAGAAGAAATAATGGTTGATGATGAATCATGGCTATACAATGATGATTTTTTCACCTATTACCAAAATACTAAGTGTCATATTCTTAACCAAATAGTAGATGGTCAAGCCTACAAGGGCAAAGGCTTGGGGGTAAAACACAAGGACTTATTGAGTTGGTATTAGTTTCCAAACACAAAGGAACTTGAGGTATTAGATACAAACTACCTAGGGGTGACCCCATCAATCCTGAGAGTGTTTCTAATTTATCATCTAACATAGATAATATTGATGATATAGAGTCATATTATTTCATCTATGATGAGTTAGCTTATACCAATCTATTTGACCCAAATTCTATATGTACCATTTTTGTTGTGTCTTCTTATCTCCCTCTTTTCCTCCATCATCCCCAATTATTCATCTGGGACCAACAAGAGTCTTACATACCATTGGATGATTTTAAGAAAATGAATAAATATATGAATTCATGAGTCTCAAAGATAATATGTTGCTTGGTGATCACAAACAAGGATTTATCATTACCCTAAACTCTAATACCTATTTTGGAGAGTAGGTGAACTTCCTTGGTCATAAGTAAAAATAAAAATAAAATCAAACATTGTGGACCCAAAGTGAAAACCTCTTCATGGCACTTTTAGATTAAGGTAAAAGTAAATATAAAGACAAATCCCATGGTGAAAACCTATTTTAGGTGTCATTTGATGGGGAAGTTCACCCTCTCTCTTTATAATAAACCCAAGCCTCTTCTAGGTCAATAACACCATACCATTAAAGAATAAATTTAGAACAACAACAAACATTTGATTAATTAGTTCAAAATTTTCCACATGCCTTTATTGAATGGCCTTTCCTAGATCTTGGGGATTCATATTATTCATGCTTAGGTGAACTTGATAAGCCAGTCGATCCACCAGATGAAGATGAAGACCATTGTACCACTTTGTTGACTATTTTATAAGATGGTTCCACACTTATTATGGATGACACCATTGAGTTCAACATCAAAACACCTATTGATCCCAAGTGGATAAAACATAGAGTGTTTTTAGTTGAAGAGGAACATGAAATCCTTACTACCTTCCTTTAGGAGTTTGTTGATATTTTTACATGGTATTATTTAGATATGTCAAGCTTGGAATCTACCTTGGTTGTTCATCACCTTATTGCATACCCTAATGCCAAGCCAATCAAATATAACTTGAGAAAAATACACCCTCACATAGCCATTCTTGTCAAAAAAGAATTGTAAAAACTATTGGAGGCAGGGTGTATTCATCCTATTGATTATTTAGAGTGGATATCCAATATATTCTCAATCAACAAGAAGCTGCAAGGAATTAGCTTATGTACCAACTTTAGAGATATCAATAAAGCATGCCTAAAGGATGATTTTCCTTTCCCAAATATTGATATGATTGTAGATTCCATGATCAGGTATGATATGTTATCTCTCATGGAAGGTTTCTTAGGATACAATTAGATTAAAATTACACCAGAAGACCAACATAAGACAACATTCATCACTCTATGGGGAACATTCTATTATCAAGTGATGTCATTCAACCATAATAATGTTAGTGCCACATACCAACATGTTATGACTATCAATTTTCATGACATGATGCATGACATTGTTGAAGACCGTGTGGATGATATATTTGTAAAATCCAACAACCAAAGTAGGACTTTTAGATATATTATGAAGAATATTTGAAAGGCTTTATGAATACAAATTTAGGCTTAACCCTAAAAAGTGCATCTTTGGTGTCACTTCAATAAAATTGCTAGGTTTCATTGTCTCTTGTCAAGGCATTAAACTTGATCCATCCAAAGTTAAGGCCATTACAAAAATGCATCCACCTTCAAATCTCAAACAAATTTGTAACCTACAGTGTAAAATATAGTCTATCACATAATTTATTTCTTATTTGGTAGAAAAATGCCATCCCTTTACTCATCTTCTAAAGAAGGTATCAGAGTTTTTGCTAGGGTCCGAATAACGTGAATGCAATGGTCAAGTGATCACATGAGATGAAGCTGGTGCACACCACAAAGAAGCTAAAGCAAAGTGAAATCACTGAAAGAGATAATTTTCAAAAGACAAATAGGAGCAAAACCTAATATTCGATTAACTTAAGATGGCCAGAGTGAATAATACATATAGGAGAGCGCGTAAGTAACTCCTCCACAAAAGGTGGTCAAATCACCCCAAGAATAGACTGTAACTCCTCCATGAAAGGTGGTGACAAGGTGCTAAGAATAGAGAAGTAACTCCCATACCTAGAATAGTCAGTCAAAGGAGTTACTTATGACATTCTTATGACACCTATGACACATCTATGACACACATCTCCACATAAGCTAGTCTATCCCATGAATGTAGGAAAACTCCATGTATGCACAAATATATAATATTCCCTAATTAAATAATAGGGAAAAATAAAAACCTACACTAACACCCCCCCATAAGCACAGCTTAGGTGGGAAGTGTGGAAATATAAAATGGGTCCCGGCAACTAGGCCTGATGAGGTACCCATGTACAAATGCAATCTCCCATAAGATACAAAAAAGGAGAAAACACGTAGGAAAAAACTCCCCCCCAAAAGAGAGACATAAAAGAAATGAAGAGGCTAGTGGGCCCCCCTGAAGATGATAGTGCATGCTCAAAATATGTCAGACTCAGCTGAAAATGCGTCTTATAGCAATCTGTGCAAGTCAAGTTAATAACCCAAGCAAATAGGACGTCGGACCTAGCCGAAAATGCGTCTCGAGAGACCCAAATTTTTGGCACTTTATAAATTAGTGCATTTTTAACAATTATCTAGTCTAAGTTGTTGAAAATTGAAAACTAAGCACTTTTGCAAAAGATGGTACTTGAATTCGAGCTACCGTTTGCAAGATTTTAAAGTTTTAATTACCCATAAACTAGTAATTTTGTAAAAAAATAACACTAAAACATTAAAAAAATGCTTGTTTTGAGAGAGAAAGTGGCCTTCCAACCACTTGTTAAACTTGGCACAAAGTGAGGAATCCAAAATAGGTCTTTGTGAGGGGGAATTGGCCTCCTACCAACCTGGGCCTCACCCTTCGTCTTCGACAGGCAAAAACTCAAACATTTGCTCCTTTTAAAAATATTTTCAACTCACTTGTTTTTCAGCGTACTAAATGACACAAATTTTTTAGCTGCAGTCCAAAAACAACACTTTTCTGGCAAAAAAGATGATGCCAAGGTGGGATAAAGATTCTCCAAGCCGCTCAGAATGTGCAGATTTGATGCAAGGAGAAAAAATGTGATGCCAACTTGTTGGGAAAAGACTTTTTACTGCTACTAAAAGTGCCAAGCTACTGGAGAAAAAATTCCTGACAGTTGTAAAAGGACACCAAGTGCAGCTGGTCAGATCTCAATGTAAGAGAGCAGCAAAAACATCAATGACTCCCTTTACCAAACAATGCCAGAGTAGCAAAAACCAATGCCAAGTGCAAATCTGGTAGAAATAAAGTTTAGCCAGATGTGCAAAGATATCTCTTTTTCTACAGAATAAAAAAAGAATTCCACCACCTTTGTTGACGCCACAATAGATTTATACAAGATGTCTCAGCAAATTTCAATGCAGATATCTAAAGGGTAGATCTAAATGAAACTCAACAAAAGTAATTTTTTTTAACAGGTTTCCGTATGGATTTGCATGAGTTTTCAAGAAACTCTACCAAAACTTTCAAATACAACCGAGTTAAACAAAAAAACTACTAAGAAATCAAAGTAAGAATTTCACCAAGGATTCAAAGAATGGCAAGCAACTGTTAGGATAGCTATGATACCATATCGAAGTTGTTGCTAGGGTTTGAATAACGCGATTGCAATGGTCAAGTGATCACACGAGACGAAGCTGGTACACACCACAAAGAAGCTAAAGCAAAGTGAAATCACTGAAAGAGATAATTTACAAAAAACAAATAGGAGAAAAACCCAATATTTGATTAACTTAAGATGGCCAAAGTGAAGAATACATATAGGAGAGCATGTAAGTAACTCCTCCACAAAAGGTGGTCAAAGCACCCCAAGAATATATTGTAACTCCTCCATGAAAGCTGGTGACAAGGTGCTAAGAATAGAGAAGTAACTCCCATACCCAGAATAACCGGTCAAAGGAGTTACGTATGACATTCTTATGACACCTATGACACATCTCCACATAAGCTAGCCTATCCCATGAATGTAGGAAAACTCCATGTATGCACAAATATATAATATTCCCTAATTAAATAATAGGGAAAAATAAAAATCTACACTAACAGAAGGGTACCATCTTCTCATAGAATACAGAATGTCAACATGCTTTTGAACAATTAAAATAATATTTATCTAATCTACCTATTCTAGCTCTGCCTATACCAAGAAAGTCATTGCTTTTATCTATCTTAGTAATTGATTATGCCTTGGGGGCACTCTTGGCACAACACAATAATAAAGGAAAAAATGATTAGTATACTATCTGATCTACACATTGGTTGCCTATGAACATAACTATAGCTCAGTTGAGAAAGAATGTTTATCCATGGTATATGTAGCTGAAAAGTTATGCCATTATATACTCAACAAAAAGACCATTGTCATTACCAAAGTGGACCCACTCAAATATCTACTTTCCAAGGAAGCTTTAATTGGTTGTATGGTTAAGTAGATCATGATATTGAGCTAATTTAAAATTTAATATGTTCATCAAAAGTCCATCAAGGGGTAGGCACTTTCAAATCAACTTGCTAAAGCACCATTGTTAGATACCAAGCCACTTATCTTTAATTTTATTAATGATTCTATCATGACTCTCAATGACACTTCTTATATACCTAAACATTGAACCTTTATTTTGATCATTCTTACACTTCTCATGGATCAATATTTGGCATTATCTGTTAAGTTGTGGAGCTAAAAGCTTCACCAGGATGCTAATCAGGGAGTTGCTGAGTTCAGTCAATAACCGACATCGGCAGTATTGCTGATGTTGGTCAGGTAGGGACCAGGGATTGGCCGACGTCAGTCAGGAGTAGACAGACAAAAACTGACGTCGGTCACCTATGCGTGTGGATGCAGTTGCATGTGTTTCCAGAATGCGTTTCCAGAATTAGACTCGTCTAATTTTAAGAGGTCCGAGAGTGTTTGCATGTTGAAGACTAATTTAAGTCTTGAGTCTGTGTTTCTAATTATTGTAATTATAAGTCTAATTATTGTATGCATGGGATCCTATTTAAAGACCCATGAGGCATGTATTATAATTAAGGCAAGTAAAGCATTGAAGCAAGAAAGCAAGGTCAAAGGAGATCTGTAAGGTGCAAGGTCAAGGAGATCAGGTGAAGCTATCAAGGAGGGGATAACAACTCAAGTTGTTGAGTTAGTTGTGGTTGAGAGAGAAAGAGATAACTTTGAGGAAAGATTATTGAAAGTCCTAGAGGTGTGGGAAGCCTTAGAGGTGGAAGAAGACTGTGGCACTTCTTTATTGTATTTCCTTCTGAAGAGTATTTAATACAAGATTGTGTATTGTCTCTCATATTCTTTGTTGTTTCAAGTTTCTAGTTACTTAATCATTCTGGTTAAATTCTGCATTTAGTTGCTAATACAAAGGTAATCAAGTGTGCTCTTAATTCTGACAAGTAGTGTCAGAGCTTTGTGGAACCTAGGTCCTATCAATTGGTATCAGAGCTAAGGTTGCAGGAAGCAGGTTATTGTTTGATTACAGGTCATTCTCAGGGGTTTCTAATTGAGTGGGAGTATAGCAATGGCAGAAGAAAGTAAGCTACGAATGGAGAAGTTTAACGGCAAGAATTATCAACATTGGAGGATGCAGATAGAAGATTATTTGTATCAGAAAGAAATGTACTTACCGTTGGGTGGGGTTGCATGCAAGCCCACAGTTATGAAGGATGAATAATGGAGTGTTCTTGATCGAAAGGCTCTGGGATCCATAAGGTTGAGCCTTGCATCGTCTGTGATTTCCAACTTATCACAGTGTAAGACAACGGAAGAGTTGATAGAATCTTTGGCAAATTTATATGAAAAGCCCTTAGCTTTAAATAAGGTATTTCTTATGAAGCAATTATTTACTTTGAAAATGCAGGAAGGTGGATTGGTATATACTCATCTTAGTGATTTCCATGGTTTGGTAAACCAGTTAGCTTCAGTCAATATTGTTTTTGATGATGAAGTAAAGGCTCTCTTCATTTTATGCTCTTTACCTAAAAGTTGGGATAGTTTGGTAATGGCAGTAAGTAATACTGCATCTGCTTCTAAAATCTTAAAATTTGATGATGTTGTGAGTGTAATCTTGAATGAAGAAATACATAGGAAAATCACAGGTGAATCATCAAGGAATGCTCTAAGTGCTGAAAGTAGGGGAAGGCAAAGAGAGAAGGTCGAGCAAGGGAAATCAAGGTCAAAAATGGGAAGGAGATCTAAATCCAGAAATGGAGGTATCACCTGCTGGTTTTGTAGAAAGAGAGGACACACAAAGAAAGATTGTTGGTTGAAGGATAAATAAAAGCAACATGAAGGTAATGAAGAATCAAAGGATGCAGGTATTGTTGCACAGGATGCTCTCATAATTTCTTTGGATAGTCAGTTAGAATCATGGGTTTTAGATTCTAGTGCTTCTTTTCATGCAACCCCAAATAGAGATTTGTTACATGAGTATGTCCAGGGAGACTTTGGAGAGCTTTATTTAGGGGATGGTACGTCTTGTCAAATGGTTGGCAAAGGGAAAGTGTAGCTGGAATTGCAGATGGGCAACACATGGGTGTTGAAGGAGGTTATGCATGTCCCAGTCCTGAAGCAGAGTTTGGTTTATGTAGGAAAGTTGGGTGATGAGGGATGCACAGTAACCCTCACAGTGGATTCTTGGAAGGTTACCAAGGGTGCACTTATTTTAGCAAGAAGTAAGAAAGTAGGTACTCTTTATCTATCTACTTGTATTACTGATTCTACTTCTAGTTTATCTACTTTAACTGTAGATTCAAAGATGTGGCTTAGTAGGCTTGGTCACATGAATAAGAAGGGGATGGACGTTCTTGAGTCAAAGGGTATGAGTTCAAATTCGGAGGGCATAGATCAAGTTCATTGCAAGAAAAGGAAATTTGATGTTTTTGACAAGAACAGGGAAGCCTTAGTGTTTATGGAGGAGATGATGGACAGAGATCAGTCGCAGGGGCTGAATAATTCTAAGCAGGGCAGTATGGACAGGGTTTTGATCCAAGATGAGCTCATGGGTAAAGAAGTCATCACTTACAGGAAAACATAGTTACCGACGATCACATGGAACTGACATTGATCAGGCAGGTACCGTTGTCAGTCATGTGTAGACCAGCAGATTCGGTAGTGTTGGGCAGGTGAAGCCAATGTCGGTTAGGTAGGAACTGACGTCGATAGTAGGTCAGTCGCATGGAACCAACATCGGTCGGGTGCAGACTGAGAGATGGTTGAGATTGATCACTGGAACAGATGTTAGGTAGACAGCAAGCTATCAAGGAGTCTCAAATGCCTATATGGAGGACTGAAAGGGTAAGTGGACCTCATATTCATTGTTCACCTTCTTTATATTACTTGTTGCTTACTGATGGTCAAGAACCAGGAAGACGTGAAGAGGTAATGCAGGTAGAATCCAGGAAACAGTGGGAGCATGACATGAATTCTTCAGAAGAGAACCAAGCAGGAGATTTGGTAGAGTTGTCAGCTAGGATAAAAGCACTGATAGAGGAATGGATTCCCAGGTTAGAGAAGAGAGTGGATGGACATGTGAGACAGAAGGCCAGGGTATATGGTCTTGAGCAGGCTGAAGGACAATAGAGGTTTAACCATTGTGTTTTATTTTACCAGGTTGGATAATATTAGCTACATTATCTTGTTACTGTAGTGTGTGTATTTGTTGCAGGGTCACACATGCAGGGAGTTTCTAAGCTAAAGCTAAAGTTAGTTTAGATGGGTGTCATGAAGAATTTGGGAGAAATGAAATTTTTTGGCATGAGAGACGTGGAAGATCACAGGTTGATTTTGTGTCCAGTGGGAGCTAATGTGAAGAAGGTGTAAGCGGGGTTCAATACGCAGGATGCAGAACTGGTATGCACACCAAGGGCTGGATAGTTCAAGCTGAGCTTAGAACAGTGTTCAAAATCACATAAGGTTTGGTGTAGACCTGAGTTTTCCCAAGTAGTGGGAGTTGTCAAAAATTTTAGAGCCAATTCGAGAAAGGAGTACTGGAGAGCAGTTCAGTGGATTCTCAGGTATTTGAGAGGGACCAGTAGTAGGTATTTATGCAGGGTCAAGCACTTCTCTACATGATATGTAGGTTCAGATGTGGCAGGGGACTTGGATGACAGGTGTAGCATCATAGGATATGTGGTGGTTGGTCTTAAAAATTGAGCTTGAAGATGGAGGTGCCTGAGATGGTTAGTGGAGGTTGTTGTACAAGTACAATTGCAGCTGTTTATCTCCAAGTGGGATATTGTTAAGTTGTGGAGCTAAAAGCTTCACCAAGATGCTAATCAGGGAGTTGCTGAGTTCAATCAGTAACCGGCATCGGCAGTATTATCGACGTCAGTTAGGCAGGGACTAGGGATCAGCCGATGTCGGTCAGGAGCAGACAGACAGAAATTGACGTTGGTCACCTGTGCGTGTGCATGCAGTTGCATGTGTTTCCAGAACGTGTTTCCAGAATTAGACTTGTCTAATTTTAAGAGGTCTGAGAGTGTTTGCATGTTGAAGACTAATTTAAGTCTTGAGTCTGTGTTTCTAATTATTGTAATTAGAAGTCTAATTATTGTATGCATGGGATCCTATTTAAAGACCCGTGAGGCATGTATTGTAGTTAAGGCAAGTAAAGCATTGAAGCAAGAAAGCAAGGTCAAAGGAGATCTTCTAGGTGCAAGGTCAAGGAGATCAGCTGAAGCTATCAAGGAGGGGATAACAACTCAGGTTGTTGAGCTAGTTGTGGTTGAGAGAGAACTTTGAGGGAAGATTACTGAAAGTCCTAGAGGTGTGGGAAGCCTTAGAGGTGGAAGAAGACTATGGCACTTCTTTATTATATTTCCTTCTGAAGAGTATTTAATACAAGATTGTGTATTGTCTCTCATATTCTTTGTTGTTTCAAGTTTCTAGTTACTTAATCATTCTGGTTAAATTCTATATTTAGTTGCTAATACAAAGGTAATCAAGTGTGCTCTTAATTCTGACAAGTGGTGTCAGAGCTTTGTGGAACCTAGGTCCTATCATTATCTTTATTACACCATAGGGTTGTCTCATTCCTAAGGTATTTCATATTAGTTTCACTTGTACCAACAATATTGTAGAATATAAAACACTCATTGCATGGTTTCATCTAATGGTACAATGGAACATAAAGCATTTATATATTCATGGAGACTCTCAATTGATCATTAACTAGGTGATAGAGCAATAAACCAAAGATGACAAACTCATTCCATACAAGAAAATGGTGGATCATCTTAAGTAGAGCTTTGAACATATTCAATTTGAACAAATTCCTAAAGATAGTAACATAAATTTTAATGCAATGGTAATAATTAGTTCCCTTATAGTAATTGTAGATCATGTTATAGATTATTAGTTTCTTATTGAACATCTTATATAGTTGGCTCATAAACATTCATAATCTAAAATGGTATGTGTTATTATTGGTCCCAGCTGACCTTGGTACTCTAATATATATATGCCTACCTCCATTACATCATTATTCCTTCCAACCTTTCTCTTGAAAAGCAAAAATCCTTCATCCATTTCACTTCTTGTTATACCATTATTATTGTTGGTATCTATTGTAAACGATATGATGGAACTCTACTTCACTCTTTAGCTTTGGGAAAGTTTAGATTAGTTCACAAATAAGTACATGATGGATTTGTGGGGCCTACCTAGTGGCATGGTCTTTTCTAATAAACTCTTGCATCAGGTTATTATTATCCCACTATGGAATTTGATGTGTGTGCATATGTAAATAAGTGTGTCACTTGTCAAAATCATGCCAATCTCATTCATTTACCAGCTCTATTACTTCAATTGATCACTACACCATGGCTATTTTCCACATGGGGACTTGATCTTTTAGGGAAAATTAACTTGACTTCATCATATAGCCACAAACATATCCTTACTATTAAGTATGAAGTCACTGTTCATAAGTCACTATTCATAAGTATTATTCATAGGTACTATTCATGGTGATGTGGCATGATGAAGTGGCATGTAAGTGACATGGTTATTGGTGATGTGGAATAGCCCATGTAGTCTTCCACATGTGATAAGTCCCATGTGATGGAGTGGGGCATACCATTCCATCTTGTGATAATTTTTGTTAATTTTAAATTCACATGCTTTTATCTTTTGGTGATAAGGGAAGACAAGGAATATATGGCATCTCAAGTCATTTTAAATCAGTCAAAAGGTGATTAGAATCTTGTGAAGGCATGTGTGTGTACATCAGATAGTGTGGCATCAATTCACTATCTTTCTTGAAGTGGGGGATAAATTGGAAAAGAGATTCCCACTCATTTTGGAAGCACGTGGAGGAAGTCAAGGGGCATCATAATATGCCACCTACTTTTGACTCAAGCACGTGGATTTAAGCATGCCCAATAGTGTTGCCTTTGGCCCACATGGATATGAGTCAAAATTATTTCTCTCCTTGATTTTTCCCTCTCATTCATAATTTATATATATGTTTATTCTCTTCTTTATATTTTATAAGCAAGAAAAAAAGTAAGAGAGAAAAGAAGCTAAGTAAGAGTTGATGCATTGTGTTTTATTCTTGTAATAGAGGTGAAGAGGTGTGAATACTTATTGAACTCTTATCATAAGCTTGGTGAGTGTGTGAAGAAGGAGATAGATAAGAGTAGAGAGTGAGTTCACTTTATAACTGTTATGATTATAAAGCTAGATAATTTCTCCATGGATGTAGCCAAATTGATGAACCAATTATATCAATGTCTCCTTTTGTGAATGATTTGCATATGCTTTATTAGTTGATTTATTTCTATTTTATAGCTTCTCTCAGTTTTTAATTCATGAGGATATAATTCCACATTAGTATATCCTAACAAGTGGTATGAGATAAAAGGTTATTTGTTGTTGAAGTTTGAAATTCAAGAAGCTAAGGATTATAGCTTGAGTGGGAGCTATGGTAGATGATAGAAAATCAAAGGTGGAGAAGTTCAATGGATAAAACTTCAGATTATGGAAGATGCAAATGGAAGATTACCTCTTTCATAAAAACCTCTACTTGCCTTTGGAAGGCAAAACCAAGAAGCCAAAAATAATGTCAGATAAAGATTGGGAGTTGTTTGATAGGAAAGCACCTAGAACCATCTGACTATGTCTTGCATCAATGGTAGCATTTAATATCTCTCAAGAAAAGACTATATAAAGTATTATGAGTGCTCTATGGAATTTATATGAAAAACCCTCTATTTTCAATAAAATCTTCTTAATGAAGAAATTATTTAATATGTGAATGTCTTAAAATGGTTCAATAAAAAATCATTTAAATGATTTTAACATGGTTACAAGATAGCTAAATTATATTAATATTTACTTTGATAATGAAGTCAAGGCTCTCCTTATTTTGTGTTATTTGCCTAAAAGATACAATAGCTTGGTCATGGTAGTGAGCATCTCTATCTCTAACAATGACAAATTCAAGTTTAAGGATGCGGTGGGTGAGATCCTAATCGATGAAGTGTGAAGGAGAATAATTGGTGAAAATTCCACATCGAAGAATGCACTGATAGTGGAGACTAGAGAGAGACAAAAAAACAAAGAGCAAACCATGGAAAATCAAAGAGGAGGTCAAGATCAAATTAAACAAGCAAATTGTAATGATGGCACTGTGGGAAGCCAAGTCATAAAGAGAAATATCGTTGGTTCCTAAAAGGAAAGCATGTAAAACCAGCCAAGAATAAAAAACTAGAAGGTAACAACAAAGAGGCAAATGTAGCAGGTGATGTGTTATAAGATGCTTTTATTCTTTCTATAGACAATGCTAATGAATCTTGGGTTTTAGATTATGGTGCTTCTTTTCATGTTATTCCTCATAGACATTACTTTAGAGATTATGTTCAAGGAAATTTTGTATATGTTTACCTTAGTGATGATTATCCCTACAACATTTTTGGAAAAGGAAGTGTTCATATTAAATTCAAAAATGGGAACACTTGAATGCTTAAGGATGTTAGGCATATTCCAAGCTTGAAGAAAAATTTGATTTCTACAAGATAGTTAGGAAGTGATAGATGTATTGTCACTTTTACTAGTGACTCATAGAAAGTTACCAAGGGTGCTCTAGTGGTAGCAAGAGGTGAGAAAGTTGGCACTTTGTATTTAGCCATAGTTAGTACTAATGCATATTGTGATTTAGTTACTTTAGGTACATATGCAATTATGTGCCATTACAGACATGGCCACATGAGTGAGAAAGTAATGAAGATACTTAAGTCAAATGAGAGATTTTTGGGTCTAAAATAAATTAACTTAGACCTTTGTGAGCACTGTATATATGAAAAATAAAAGCATGTGTGGTTTTTTAAATTTGGACCAACCAAGAAAATGAGGAAGTTAGAGATTGTGCATATGGATGTATGGGGACCCACTTAGGTATCTTCACTTGGGTGTTCAAGGTATTATGTCATATTTATTGATGATGTAAATATGAAGGTATTTGGGTTTATTACATTAAACAAAAATCTAATGTTTTTTATAAATCTAAGAGATGGAGAGCTTTAGTTGAGAATGAAACACATTTAAAGCTCAAGTGCCTTAGGTCATTGGTGGAGAGTACTACAGCAAGGAGTTTAATAATTATTGGTCACTAAATGAAATCCATAGGTAGAAGATGGTTCCAAGAACACCACAATAGAATGGTGTGTCAGAGAGGATGAACAGAATCATCATGGAATGTGCTAGGAGCATGATATTACATGCATGATTACCATTACAGTTTTGGGTGGATGTTGTTGATACATTTGTGTACCTAATAAATAGAGGACCTTCAATAGCCTTGGATGGTGTCATATCAAAGGAGGCATGGAATAGTAAGAAGGTAGACTATTCTTTTTTTAACTTTTTTGGTTGTGAAGATTTTGCTTATATTGACAAAAAGAATAGGTCCAAGTTAGAGGCAAAATATCAAAAATATACTTTCATTAGATATGGTACTAATGACTTTGGATTCAAATTGTGGAATGAGGAAGTTAAGAAAATCATCAAGAGTAGAGATGTTATCTTCAATGAGAAAGTCATGTATAGGGAATAGTTGCTAGAAAATAAAGAATAGGTAGCCAAGAAATAATACACAATGTTGGAGGACATCACTAATGAAGATGTCACAAAATTACCAGTGAAAAATGTGCAACAACAACAGGTGCCCCAAACCCCTAGTATGAGAAGATCTACTAGATTAAGTAGACCACCTAAACATTTTTTTCCTTCATTAAATTATTTGTTACTGATGGTGGTGAGCCAAAAAGCTATGAAGAAGCAATGCAAGTAGATGCCAAGAAGAAGTGGGAGTAGACTATAGATGAGGAGTATGACTCTCTCATGATGAACCATACATGGGATTTGGTGAAGCTTCCAAAAGGCAAGAAGGCATTGTAGAACAAGTGAGTATACAAGTTAAAGGAGGAGGATGGTGATAAAAATAAATACAAGTCTAGATTGGTGGTAAAAGGATTTGCATAAAATAAAGGTATATATTTTGATGAAATCTTTTCTCCTATTGTTAAAATGACTTCTATTAGAACTATTTTGAGAATAGTTGCAGTGAAGGACTTGCATCTAGAATAATTGGATGTGAATATTGCTTTCTCTCATGGGGATTTAGAGGAGAAGATATACATGGAGTATCCATAAGGTTTTGAAGTCAAGGGTAAGGATAAGTTTGTGCACAAACTAAATAAGAGCTTGTATGGCCTTAAGCAAGCTCCAAAGCAATGGTATATTAAGTTTGACAATTTTATGTTGGATCAAGGTTATTATAAGCATCATTCTAACCATTGCATATATTTTAATAAATTATAAAATGGTAGCTATATTATCTTACTTTTGTATGTGGATGACATATTAGTGGTAGGTTCTAACATGTAGGATATTAATTCACTCATGAGATAGTTGGGACATTATTTTCCTATGAAGGATCTAGGTGCTACTAGAAAGATCTTTGGGATGATAATAGCTAGAGATAGAAAGTTTTAGAGTTTGACACTATCTAAGAAGAGTACATCAAGAAATTATTGAAGAGGTTTGGCATGCAGATGCAAAACTAATTGGGACACCTTTGGCAGGTCAATTCAAGTTAACAAAGGAACAATTCCCAAAGTCAAAAGAAGAGAGGAGTCACATGTCCAAGACACCTTACTCATCAATGATTAGTTTTTTAATGTATGCAATGGTGTGTATGAGGCTAAACATTGCCCATGCAATTAGAGTGGTGAGTATATTCATGAGTAATCTAGGAAAAGAACACCAGTAGGTAGTGAAGTGGATTCTTAGTTACTTGAGAGGGACCATAGATGTAGTGTTATGTTATGGTAGATCAGACGTTACTCTATAGGTATATGTAGATTCAGATATGGTAGGAGATTTGGATGGTAGGAGAAGTACTACCAGGTATATTTTTACTATGGGTGGTATAGAAGTGAGTTAGATATCATGTCTATACAAAGTGGTGGTACTTTCTACCATAGAGGTTGAGTATGTAGCTCCTATAGAATCACGCAAGGAGATAATATATCTATAGATGTTGATGGAGGAGTTGTGATACCAATAAGGAAAAGGGATACTTTTAAGTGAAAGTCAGAGTGTTATTCACTTATCAAAGAACTCATCATTTCACTCCATGATTAAACACATTAAATTGAGGTATCACTTCTTTTGGATAGTATTAGAGGAGGAGCAATTGAATCGGGATAAGATTCATACTAGTGAGAATCTTGTAGACATGATGATAAAGGTGGTTGTAAAAGTGAGGTTAAATTTATGTTCAACTTCAATTGGTCTTCATAGATGAAGAAGATTAGAATGATAAATTGGTTCATAGGATGTAGTAGCGTGAAGTTATGAATACTAACTTCAAGTGAGAGAATTGTTAAGTGTGAAGTCACTATTCATAAACACTATTCACGAGTACCATTCACAGGTAATATTTATGATGATGTGGCATGATTAAGTGGTATACAAGTGATGTGGTTATTGGTGATGTATAATGGACCATGTAGTATGACACATGTGATGAATCCCATGTGATGGAGAGGGGCATACCACTTCATAATGTGACATTTTTTGTTAATTTTAAATTCACGTGCTTTTGTCTTTTGGTGATAATGAAAGACAAGGAATATATGGCATGTGAAGTCCTTTTGAATAACTTAAAAGGTGATTGAAATATTTTGAAGGCATGTGTGTGCACATGGTATAGTGAAGCATCAAGTCACTATTCTTGATTGAAGTGGGGGATAAATTGGAAAAGAGATTCCCACTCATTTTGGAAGCACATGGAGAAAGTCAAGGGGCATCACGAAGATGCCACCTATGTTTTAATCAAGAACATAGATTAAAGCATGCCCAATAGTGTTTCCTTTGGCCCACATGGATATGGATTGAAATTCTTTCTCTCTCCTTGATTTATCCCTCTCATTTGTAATTTATATATATGTTTGTTCTCTCCTTTGTATTTTGTAAGCAAGAAAAAAAAAGAGAAAATAAGGTAAATAAGAGTTGATGCATTGTGTTGCATTCTTATAATAGAGATGAAGATGTGTGAAGACTTAAAAAAGTCTTGTTATAACCTTGGTTAAAATCTTGAGTGTGTAAAGAAGGAGATAGAGAAAATTAGAGAGTGTATTCTCTTTGTAACTGTTACAGTTATAAAGCTAGACAATTTCTCTATGGACAGCCAAATTGGTGAACCATGTTATATCAGTGTCTCCTTTTGTGAATGGTTTGCATATGTTTTGTTAGTTGGTTTATTTTTTTTATAGCTTCTCTATATTTCCAATTCATGAGGATATAATTTTGTGTTATTATATGCTAAAACTTACTACAACTGAATACTTTACAAAGTGGCTTGAAGCCATTCCCCTCACTTATGTAACATGTAAGAAGATATATAAATTCACCCTCAACCATCTCATTTACCACTTTAATAGTCCCTCTAATCTCATTTTTTATAGTGTCATATCCTTCAATAATAAGGATTTTAAATCCCTTTGTACCAAATACCAAATCACACAACATTTTTCTTCCACCTATTTTCCCCAAAGCAATGTCCAAGTAGAAGCATCTAACAAAACCCTGATCCAAATATTGAGAAAGATCATTAATGATTTTGTCCATGATTAGCATCTAAAATTACTTCCCACCCAATCTAAAACTATTTCCCACCCTTTTGGTATACCATACCAATACCCTCACACCCATAGGATCCACCTTGTACTCCCTTGTTTATGGTATGGAAGTTATTCTCCCTATTGAGATCGAGTTACCTTTTTTGCACATTTCACTGAAGAACATCATCGATGATGAGGCATACAGAGTTTTTTAGATGAAAGAATTAGACATACTTGTTGAAATGAGTATAATTTATTTTAATAATCTGCATGCCTATTATAATAGGTTATGTCATAGTTACAATAAGCGCATCAAACACAAAGACTTTGAACTTGGTGACCTACGTCTAAAGGAAAATAAAAATAACACCAATGTCGTATGTGAAAAGAAAGGTAAAATTGGGATTAATTAGTTTGGTCCATTCATAATCACAACAAATTATAGATCTAGAACATGCATATTATCCACACTATATGGAGAATAAATAGATAAGCCCATGAATAGTATACATTTCAAGTGTTTTTACACTTGCTTTGCTTGAACATTGTCTATGAGGACCCCTAGTTGGGGGCATCACCTGAAAAATATTTCCTTTCATACCATTTCCACTTGAGTTAGTCCATATTAATCTTATTCCCTCCTCTTATTACCATTATTGATCTTTAGTATGATTTATTAGTGTATCTAATGATTCTATATGTCAAATTTTAGAGAAAAATTCTAGAAATTTTTTTAGATTTGGTCACCACCAGCACATCTAGGATGATCAGTATCTTAGAGTAGCTTAAACATGATTCACCTAAATGATGGTCTTAAAAAATACATCTTTTAGCTCTTTATTGAATCCAATACCATTTAATTTGTTCTTGTGTCATTCATGTTTTCAACCCTATTTTTGATTCATAGTAGTTTCTATAAACACCTAAAACTCACCACAATTAGATTTTGATTTAACTTCAGACTGATTCGTACAAACCATTGAAAATTAATCCTAAGAATCATTGAACGTCCTAAATTTAATTTTGCATCATTCGTCAATACTTTAAAAAATGTTGATGCATCCCTAATTGAGGTATTCCATCATATGCAATAATAACCTATCACAAATTCATACCTAATGGTCTTACGACATCATAACCATCAATTTGGCCTATGTACATATTAAGTGGGGCACTTGCACATTTAAATCAAATATTTGAAATGTTAAATAGCTAATCAAAATCAGTTAACAAGCTAAACTAAATTAAATGCCTAGTTGAATTATCCATGTGCAATTAATGAATATCTTAAAAAGGAAAATCAAAAATTCAAAATATCCTAGCCTTCCATCATTACCTTAATGATTTTTCAAGCTCTTTGAAAATATCCTAAAATATCTATTGTGGAGAGCCATGCCTAGTAATTACAAACCATAATTACTTGACAACTATTAACTCTTCTAGGGTTATATTTGACTCACCTAGATTTAGTTTAAACCCATTCCAAGCCTTAACTCAACCCCAACTCACCTTGGGTGAGAGTTAAATCCTAAATCTATAAATACAAAGCCATGCCTCTTCATTTCTAAGCTCTCATAAGCCAAATTTATAATGCAAATTTGGAAAGAGACATAAGATATTTTGTTGTAAAGTTATCATGCACAAATGACTTCAATGCTTTGATAAGAGTAGAGTTATAATGCCAAATTCTTAGCAAGCAAGGTTATAATGCCAAAATCTTAAGCCAAACCACATCAAAGCCATGGTGCTAATGAGAGAAGGAGCGAACAAGACAAGTAAGTCACTCAACAAAGTATTTGGAGCTCCTAAAGAAGGTAAAGGATTTGTGTCTTTTAAGTTTTTTTTGTGCTTTCATTTAGTCTTTTGTTACTAGGCTCTTATTAAGTTCTAGGCTAGGAGTGTAAGTGTTAGTGTCTTTATTTGAAGTTTTATTTCCTAAACTAACACTATACTAACCTCCCTTGTTGGATTCTTATGATCACAAATGGCATGCCCGGTGGGCATGCACCCCACAAAGTTGTTCCAAAAACCTTTAAGAGCATTATACTAACAATTTTCATGTAAAAAATTAAGCTTGCTAATTAAAATAGGTCAAAATTGGAGGTTAAGGGACATTTTTTTGGAATTGCTAAAGTTGCCCTATGCAGTCATGGTTTTTCTCTCTAGAATCATGATATTGTAGTAATATCATAATTCACATAATCATGGTTTTATCTATGTTTCTATGATTTTGTCTAAATATCACTATTTTAGCTAACTATTTTCTACCTACAAGGATTTTTATGATATTATAATATCATGACTCTAACAATCATGATATCATAATATCATGATTTCAAAAATCATGCTATTACCAAACAATTAGTGATATTACGTCCTAGTCGCTAGCAGTTAGGCTAACCATTTTAGGTCAAGTTACAATATCATGACGCTTAGAGTAAAAATATTGCCCTATGATTAGTGATTTTGTAGCTAGATTAGTGATATTGCATTTTATACTCTATTTTCCTACAAGTTGTAGTATTGTGCTTACATTTATGTTTTTATAGAGTTGTAGTTTTGTTCTATGTTCTACATTTTTACACTATGTAAACCCAAGAGCAAGATTTGGGAAGTGATTTTTTCATTCATGAAGTGATTCTAAGCACAAGGACTTTCTAACATGTTTTTTAGGACCCAAGGGCCACAAATAGACATTTAAAACACTTTTCACTTGAACATTTAACATTTTAAATTGGTGCTTTAATAATATTTTTATTTGTATCATTTTCATTTTGTCAAAGTTTCTAACAAACAAATGCCAAGGGGCCCAAACTTAATAACACATCTCATTTTAGTGCATTAAAATGAACTTTTAACACTTAATTACATGATCTTTAGAATGTTCATTTAATGCTTTTGTTTGTTAGAAGTTGTTTGTTTTAATAAATTGATTGATGCACGTATTCTCTCCCCCCATCCCCTTTAGGGAACTCAGGTGACCAAAATCACTCATTCATTGCCTCGATCTATTTAGTCCAAAAGTGTGAAAAGAACATCATTAAGTCCCTCCCCAAATTTTTATGGTTTGGGTTATCTAAATGTGACCCTAAAGTCTTTTCACTTATCCTTTATTTGTATGCATTTGGCTTGGGAGAAAGAGTTCATGGCCTCCTCATGGGTTCTCTAGGGAAGCATTGACATAGGAATTCATCTCCTAGCATAATTTCAACACCATTCCATGGTGGGGTATACAAATTGAGGTTAACTTACTGGTATGCTTGTTTAACCAATCAGATAAGCTCTGTTAGTAAGATACTACCTCAAATCATAGGGGTAACTTGGACATCATAATACACTAAACAAGCTACAGATGTAGTGATTGTGAAAAGGACAAGACCTTTTCACAATAATACATTTTATGTGGATCTAGATGATGTGAGCATCTCTTGTGTTATCCATACTTGGGATCATCTAGAAATGGTTGAAAATTGATAGATTAGAAAAACCCCACTTGTCACGAACATATTGTTGATACAAGGCGAGTATCTCGAAGTTCCATGTCACAGTACAAACTCTTAAGAGAAGATGGGTCATAAAAACACTACTTTTCATGAGCTTTTATTTTTGGATCAACACTTAAAATCCTTTAAAGAGTGATTATACTAATAGAATTTGATAGTATTATATAACCTCGTCAGTTTTAGGATTTAAAACATTACATTTAGGTGTTTTATGTCATTTTATCCCTTTATTGCATTTGAGTCCAGAAATCTATTTCTTATGTTATACCATGTCAAAATGAGTCTTTTTCATACATCACTCCTTTGTTTGAGGAGGCATTACATCACCCATTTGACACCATACCTTTGCCTTAGTCTTTTGACAAATTTTTGTGTGTGTGTCACTTGATTGAAAAAGGTAACATTATGTTGCCCGATTCATTTTAAAATCTTATGCCTTGGAGTCTTGAAACAACCATTTTTTACATATTTAGAACATGATAACATCATTAAACTACTCAAATTGTTTCATATACTTATTTATCTTATGTTCAAATTCTAATTCTGAATTTGAAAGCCATGTGTGCCATTTAGATCTTTACCTAGTACCGTTATGCCATTCCATTTTATCTATCTTGTTGTTTGTTTTAAGAAGCATAGCTTTCTATATTAAGTTCAAAATTAACCTTGACAAGTTCAAATCCAAACATTGATTGATTTTTATTTATGCCTTGTGTAATTTTGGCCTAGACATCAATATTTCTCTTTTGGGTTGTGTAACTTAGGTTAATTTTTTACCCAATTTGACAACTATTGTTTTTGCCTTTATTTGGGAGAAATAGTCTATATCCATCTACATTTTACTTCATGCCTTATAAAAATTGACCAATTTCATGTCTAAAATCAACTACCTAGTTTATTCCAAAGTGATTCAAATTTGTTAGATTAAAGTCGCATACCTTTGTTTTATTTAAATTATAGCTTCTTCGCCTTTTCCAAAAGACCTGACACATGCTTATTTTGAGCTTAGCTTTTGTCCCTTATTTTGACAAAAGACCTAACAACTTTTGTTTTCTTAGAATATACTTGTTTGAAATAAATTGAACCTAGATTTTGGCATTCCATTTTTAGTTTATCCATTTGACCTCTTTGTGTAAGACATTTTACGTTAGACACCTAATATTAGATTATTTTGTACCAAGTTTTAGCATAGATATTTTTGGATACAAATCCAATTTTTAACCAAGTTAGACCAAGTTCAAACCACTTGTCCTTTGGACCTTATTTTTTAGATTTTATATAATTATAGGCCCTTTTGTCATCGATCATTCATCATTGATTTGATGATGTCTCACTATACTCGTAGTGGATCTATGTACAATCTAGTATATGATAATGTGGTTGCACAAGATGAATTTGTTCAAGACCTCTATGGTGATAATGTAGTATATGAGATGGATCCTTATCCACCTTACAACACTCAATCAGGGGAACAAAGCCCAGATCCTTTATCTCACTATTTGGTCAACACACCTCCATACTTAGAGTAGGACCAAGAATAAAAAACACAGTACCTAGCTAGTGTATCATCACTTGTAGACCAAGTTAAAAAACAACCATACTATGTTATGATGCCATCAACATATGATCCCTATTTATTTTACCATCACTTACAAACAAGGACTAAGATTTAATCAAAGCCACAAAGGTAGGGGCCAAGTTTCTAATAGACTTCCCCCATGAAAATTTTCCTAGTCTAGTTAGAGTGCCTTACAATATGCCTTATAATCAAACCAATGAATAGGCCTCTTCTAGTAATCTTCAAGCTCTAGTGTGGATGTCATATCAAACCCAAATATGCTTGTCATAGGAAATGGCCTCATAGAGGACCATTTTATAGAGATGTAGATAGCATACCAGACCTATTTGACCTTAGTGAATAATTTTAATAACATGACCATGTCAAATTCTCTATTATTGAGCTAACTCCTTCAATAAGAGTCTTAATCAAATTTATAGGCCAAGAAAATTTGGTATAGACCCATTCATGCAAAGCACTTTAGTAGGAGACATGTTCAGTGCCCCCACTATTGACTAAGTGTATTTTAATTCTATGTAGATAAATGAGCCAAACACAGTGGACAATATGCAAATGTCATCCAATCCAAACCAAGGTGGTGTAACTGCACAAATAACTAATCCACAACATAACTTGCATTTAGTTAACACCACGAGTGGTTCACAAATGCAGGGGGTATTAAAATTCTACCTCCCAACCACAACATGCTACCTCTAATCCCCAACTAGTTTCTTCTTCAAGTATGCAACTATAAGGATTAAGTAGTCAAGCTCAAACTTGTGCCTTGCCTCAATAAAACATGATGAATATTACTAGACCATAACAGGTGATGACTAACATTCCCAAACAATAGGCACAATCTAATATACTAATACAGTAGAGGAAAAACATTCCTCCACCTCAATAGGGGGGAACCAATGTTCCACCTCATCAAAAATTGATGAATATACCTCTTCAATCATAGACCAACATGCCTTCACAAACATTATCTAATCAATAATGTATATCTATTGGTCAACGATAAATACTAAATGTTCAAAAAGCATATACTTCACAATAAGTGTTTGTGCAACCAAGAGGTACTAATATTTATCAAGTATCAGTTAGGCATCAATTGCATTTTGTTCTAAACATGCCACAAATTCAAAGATAGGGCCTTGCTTCACAACAAGTTCCCCTAATTTAGCTAGGTTTGATTAGTCGATAGTAAGTCCCTATTCAACCTCAGTAGGCACAGTAATTCACCTAGATCCATATCCTTCCATCTCAACCATAACTTCCCCAAAACCAAACCTACATACTAAATCCAAACTATAATATAACACTGTAACATGTGCAGTTCCAATAATTACATCCCAATTTGTGTATACATATTCCCAGTCAATTCCCTAACCAACCCAACATTCTATAATAAACAATGCCTCCATTATAACCTGATCAAAATAATCCACTTTTGACTGCCCAACCTCCACCTCAATCTAACATTCCCTCTAGTTTTTTGGCATAAGAACTACAAAAAATGAAGGATGTAATTTCTACCATCCAAGCCAGGAAACAGACCAAGAAGTTTAAGTTGGATTATGTTTGTTCCTACCCATTCAACATGCAGTATTTAAAGATCCCATTTCCTCCATGGTATGAACCACCAAATTTTGACAAATATAAGGGTAAAGGAGACCCAAAGGCCCACCTAACTAAATTCTTTCTTGCCTTTTAGCCAGTGGCTTATAGTGACCTATACCTCCTATTATTGTTTCCTCAAAGTCTAGTAGGACAGGCTTTGGAATGGTTCCTGAAACTATTGAAGAACTTAGTATCTATTTTTGATGATCTTTTGGACAAGTTTGTGCAACATTTCTTCTATAATATTGAACATGAGATTTCATTAATAAATTTGACTCAAGACAAATAGAAGGCTAGTGGAAGTTTCACAAGTTATCTACAATGATGGAAAGCCCTTGCTAACGTTTCACTCATAGTTTACTAGATAAATAATTAGTCATTATGTTTACCAAAAATTTGCATAGCGAGATATCTTACCATCTAAAACTACAATGTGCACATACCTTCAAGGAAATCATTAACAAAGGTTTACTAATCAAAAATTCCCTTATTAACAAAGGGATTATCAATCTTACCTTATCTAATCATAATTAGAACCAAAATCAAGGAAACAACCAAAATCAAAATCACAACCAAGTCCAAATGTAATTATCACAACTAGCCCAAGCCAATAATTATGAAAAATCCAAGCAATTTAACCATAACAATAATGTTGTTGGGAATGGATTAATTGAGTCATGACATGTCCAAAAGGTGTAAACATCATCTGCTTAGCCTATGCCACAAATACAAATTACTCCTCACTAATAACCAATTCAACAAGTGTAGCGTTTGCATTAATCTAGACCAGTACAACAAACATAGCAACCTTTGCCTTTAAAAACCCCACCTCCTCCAAGAAAAATTGTTCCTACTTATCATGTCTTTAGTGACCTTGGAAAGCTTATTAAAACTATGTTTTGTAAATTAGCTACCACTAAACTGATTGTTTGGCCCATTCTAAAGCACTATCCTAACGGAATTCCTTATCTAAATTGGTATAGATAAAATGAATTTTGTGAATACCATCAAGTTAATAGACATAATTTGTGTCATTGTCTATAAATCAAACATCTTAATCAAAACATGTTGGAAAATGGGGAGATAACATTGGATAATGGAGCTTCTACATATAATCAAAACTTGGGTATTTATCAAAACCTTTTTTCACAACATACCAATAAAAACAACATAAAACAACAAAGGCCAAAAAAATAATAGCAACAATATCAATAGTCACATTAATAACAACAATAACAATGTCAACCAAATATATGAAACCAAGGCTAGAATGATGCCAATAATAACCAATAGACTTACCATGAAATTGCACATGACTAAAACAAGGTTTAATACCATATTACATGAGGTTGCATTTCCACCATCTCTATTAATCTAAGACCAAATACCAACCAAATAGGACCGTTGCTAACCAACTCCAATCAACCAACCTATGCCAATGATCCTTCCTTGACCAGGGACCACATTCAGGTATACCAAGTAGGTATTATTACTTTTGGACCTTATATTGATAACTTGCCATTGCCTTATGACCACATACAAGTGTATCAGAAATCGAGACTTATCTTATCTGATCTCCCTCCACCATCATTTACTATGGTCTTGTATCTAATCTCAGTTATGAAATCACAACTCAGCAGTCAAAGATTACCATCCCAAGCCCACAGCCATTTGCCACTACACCCATCCAACCTATAATTTTATCTTAAAACAATCCATACACCATTATGAAGGATAAGATGTTTGATATTATGGAATAATTATAGAAGACACCAACACAAAATTCCATCTTGGATTTGTTGTGTATGTCCACCATACACAAAAACATCTTGAAAGAGTTTCTAGGCCAATCATAAGTTCCAAACGACATAAGCCCATAAAAATTTCAAGCTTTAGTTAGACATCTATCCCTAGGCCATTAGTTATCCTTTGACCAAAGTGATAAGCCATCCCTTGGCCCTCTTCATTATAATCCATTATACATTAAAGTTGTCATCATATGGCACAAAGTGAAGTGTGTCCTCATAGATAATGGATCAAGTCTAAATATTTTGTCTCTAAAGCTCATCAAGCATCTTGGATACACAACAACCGATCTCCAACTAAAAAAGATCATAATCAAGGCCTATGATAATGAAGAGAAAGAATCACAAGGCACCATCAACTTGTTAGTTATCATTGGGCCTTTGACCCCTGATACAATATGTCATGTGTCAGACCTTGATTTTTCATATAATTTTATCTTGGGAAGACCTTGGATACATGAGATTCATGCAATCCTTTCAACATTGCACCAATGTATCAAGTTCTCTCATTCTGGCATGGAGGTCATCCTTCACATATATCTGTAGCCCTATGAACATTGTAAAAATTTAGAGGGTAAGTATGAAAGCTATAACTACCATTTTGGATTGAATCATGTTCTAAAGAAGGATAATGGGAAAGAAATACATGTTGATTTACCAGAGGCCAATTACATTGACCCAAATACCCTTGATTCATCTTCCCATGTGCCACCTCTCGAAATGTCTAATCAATTTACCATCATAGATAATAGCCCAAGAGAATACTTGACCCATGATACATCCACATTGATAAGCTTCCAAAGTACCCAAAATCCTATGGAAGACCTAAAGCCAAGCCACCTTGCATGGAATAGCAACAGAAGGGCAAAGGCAAATTGCATAGTCCACCACCTATCATTTTCACACTGGCTACTAGAAAAGAATAAGAACCACTTGTAGATGATGAATCTAGGTTATAAAATGATAACCTAGCTGATTTTTATAACAATTCAAAATACCCCATTCCTAATAGGATCATGGAGAATCATGCCTATCAAGGAAGAGGCCTCGAGCCAAATCAATAGGGAATTCCTAAGCCAATATCCATGACTCATTGTAATGAAACCTAAGGCCTCAAATTTAAACCACTTGGGGGTGACCCTATGTATCTTGTTCATGTTCTAATTCCAATGACTAGTGATGATAATGTCGACAATGAAGTAGAGTCTAATCATAGCCCTTATGAATATCTGGATGTTACCAATCTATTTGGCCCTCATGTCATTTGTACCCTTAGACTAGTTATCCATAATATTTTTCCTCTATATCACCATAAACTTATATCCTAGGACCAACAAGAATCCATAGTGCATGTAGATGAGTTTGATAATGATGAGGCCTTTTACGATTTTCTAGGCCTAAAAGACAATGTTCCATTGGGAAACCATAAATAAGGGTTCTTAATCAAATTGGATCTTGCAGCCTATTTTGGAGAATGGGTGAACACCCTTAGCCATAAACAATTAAATAAAACATTGAGGCCCCAAAGTGAAAACATTTTTGAGGTGCTTTTGGACCAGGGTAAAAGTAAAGAGAAAGGTCAGTCTTCTGGTAAAAACTTATTCTAGGTGCCATTAGACAAGGGTGTTCAACCTTCCTCAAACATAGCTCAAGAGACCACCAACTATGAATTGCCTATGGGTCTAAGTTTAGTTCAAAATAACAACATGCCTTCGATTGAATCATTCAAAAGTTTCCAACAGTTTTTGTCATATGACCATACTTACCATTGGGAGATTCTAATTTGACTAGCCTAGGGGAACTTGAAGAGTCAATCCAACAAGAGGACTTTGCCATTACAGGCCAATTCTAATCATTGCCCACTATTTTGGAGGATGGTTCAACTCTTCCTATCAAAGACACTAAAAAATTCAACATCAAGACTCTAGATAACCGAAAATGGATCAAATTAGGTGCATCTCTCATTGAGGAAGAATGTGACACTTTACAGCCCTTTTGAGGGAATTTGTTGACATATTTACTTGGGCCTATTCTGACATGCTAGGTTTGGACCCCACCTTGGTTGTACACCACCTTGTTGTACATATTGATTCCAAAACTTGTGAAATAAAAATTATGTAAAATACATCCTCGCATTGTTATATTAGTGAAGAAAGAGTTGGAAAAACTCTTAGAAGCAATATGTATTCAACTGATCGACTATTTAGAGTGGATATCAAATGTTGTACCAGTCAGTAAGGAACTAGAAGAAATTAGAGTTTCCTCTAATTTTATAGATATAAATAAGTCCTAACATAAGGATTACTTTCCTCTACCAAACATTGATATGATATTTAATTCCATAATTGGGTATAAAATGCTTTCACTAATGGATGGATTCTTAGGATACAACCAGATCTGAATTATGTAAGAAGACCAACACAAAATAGCATTTACCACTCCACAGGGAAAATTTTGTTATCAAGGTATGCCATTTGGTCTCAAAAATGTTGGGGCAACATACCAAAGATCCATGACCATCATATTTCATGATATGATGCATGACATTATTGAAGACTATGTTGATGACATATTAGGAAGACTAGGGTCGATCATCCAACAACACTACAAATAATATTTGAGAGACTACATGAATACAAAGTTAGACTCACTACTAATAAGTGTGTTTTTGTAGTTACTTCAAGCAAATATATTGGCTTCATTGTGTCTCATAGAGGTAATGGAGTTTATCTAACCAAAGTCTAATCCATTATAGAGATGCCACCACCATCTAATTTTTGGTAGCTCTATAGTTTACAGGGCAAGATCTAGTCTATTAGATGCTTTATTTCTTAGTTGGTCAATAAATTCCATACATTTACACACTTTTTGAAGAAAGGTGTCACATTTCATTGGGATGAAGAATGTCAAAAAGCCTTCCAGCACCTCAAAGATTATTTTTCCAATCTACCTGTTTTATTACCACCTATGCTAGGAAAGCCATTATTATTGTATATCTCTACCATAGATAAATCCCTAGGGGCACTTATATCTCAACATGATCATAATTTAAAAGAACATGTCGTGTACTATTTAATCCATACAATGGTTACATATGAGCACAATTATATGCCCATTGAAAAAGCCTATCTAGCTATGGTCTTTGCATCCCAAAAGACACAACATTAAATGTTAAATAATAAGACCATGGTTATTTCCAAAGTAGATCCACTCAAGTATCTACTATCTAAAATAGCTTTACAAGGCCATATGGCTAAATGGATCATGATTCTCAATGAGTTTGAGATAGAATACGTCAATTAGAAGACCATCAAGAGATAAGTACTTTTAGATCAACCTTTTGAAGCTCCCCTTAAAAAAACAAAGTCATTAACATTCTAATTCCCAGATGAGTGAATTATGACCATCATTGAAACACCTCTTAAGGAGTAGCACTAGAATTTGTATTTTAATGGATCATTCACAACACATGGCTCGGGGGTAGGCCTATTATTTATTACACCACAGGGAGATCTAATCCCTAAATCATTTCATATCAGCTTTCCTTGTATTAATAACATGGATGAATACTAAGCAATCATTATAGGGCTTTGATAGGTAGTAAAATGGAACATTTAGCATCTCAAGGTTTATGGTGATTCTCAGTTAATCATCAATCAGGTTATAGACCACCTTTAGACTAAGGATTACAAGTTAGTGCCATACAAAGCAATGGTGGACACTCTCAAAAAATAGATTATTGAAGTACAATTTAAATACATACTAAGGGCTAGTAACAAAATATAAGATGCTATGACCACCATTGGCTCTTTTATTCATCATCCAGACATGGAAAAAGAATATCAATTCCTCATTGAAAATATTCTAGCACCAACTCATGAACCTTCAAGCATCGTAATGATATATGATATTGTTGGTCTCAACTCTATATGGTATTTAGACCTTTATGCCTATCTTTATGACCACATTATGCCACCTGACCTATCACAAAAATAATCTAACACCTTTACCCACCAAGACACATAATATACCTTACTTCGACAACCCTTTACCATTATAGCTTTGATGGAACTCTAATTCATTGTTTAACTTTGATAGAATCAACATTAGCATTATGATAAGTTCATGAAGGAGTATGTGGAGCCCACACAAGTGGGGTCATCCTATCCAAAAATATCCTACATACTGGGTATTACTGGCCAACCATGGATGCAGATGCAGTTGCATATGTTAAAAAGTGCAATAAATGTCAATAACATGTCAATCTAATTCATGCCTTTGCCAAGACCCTAAAATCAATGATTACAACATGGTCATTTTCTACACGGGGCCTCGATCTCGTTAGAAATATAAACCCAACTTCATCTGATGGCCATAAACACATCCTCGCTACTATTGAATATTTCACTAAGTGGGTCGAAGCTATACCACTCATGTGACTAGAAAGCAAATTTATAAATTCATCTTTAACCATCTTGTTTACCATTATGGTATCCCATCTAAAATTATAGATGATAATGGTGGATCATTTACAAACAAGGATGATAAATAGTTGTGTATCAAGTATAAAAATTACTCGACATTTTTCTATGGCATATTATCCATAAGGTTGTTAGGAGGCCCCTTATCCAATGGTAGCACAATTGATTACTTATATATGAGCAATTGAACACGGAAATTATACCAGAATGATTAAGAAACTAGAAACATGAGATAGCAAAGAATTTGAGAGACAATACACACAATTGTATTAGATAATACTATAAGAAAATACAAATAAGGAAGATGCCACTTCTCCCTCCACCTCAAAGGCTTGCCACACCTCAATACCTTCTTCCCTCTCTCTCTTGCTCAACACAAAACCAACTCTAAAACCTGAGTTACAATCCCTCCTTGAATGCTATAGCTGATCTCCTTGACCTTACACCTGTAGATCTCCTTGACCTTGCTTGCTTCAATGTTCTTACTTGATCAATTTGATAATTACAATACATGCCTCATGGTTCTTTAAATAGAAATCCATGGTTACAAAAATAGACATCTAACTACTAAAATTAGACACATAGCTCGTGACTTAAAATAGTCTCTTAGCATGCAAACACTCGATTTAACTAACTGACTGTTCGTAAATAGCAATTCTGGACCGCACAGGCGACCGACGTCGGTCCCTGCTTGTCTGGTGCTGCTGACATCGGCCGACTCTCTACCGTCGCCAGTCTCCTTCTCCACTGCATCTGACCGACGTCGGTCATACTGCTGACGCTGGTGGCTCTGGTTCTTCAACATCCTTTCTTCATGTGTGTGCAAACAGTTGAAGCTTTTAGCTCCACACCCTAACAATCTCCCACTTGGAGATAAATAGCTGCAACCTGTACCTGTACCTATACACCATCTATTTTGTTCCTTTGGCCCTGTATCCCTCTTCAAAGTCACCCTTGAAGACCAACCACCACGCAAACCTGTGATTCTATATCTGTCACCTATGCCACAAGAACTTTGTTGCTCCCAAATTCTTCATGACATACTTTTGAACCAACTCTACCCTTAGCTCAGAAAACTCCCTGTATATGCAACCCTGCAAAAAGTAACACAATACAGTAACAGGATAATGTAGCTAATATTATCCAACCTGGTAAAGATAAAATACAATGGTCAAACCTCCATTGCCATGCAGCTAACTCAAGACCATATACCATAGCCTTCTGTCTCAGATGTCCATCCACTCTCTTCTCTAAAACGGGAATCCATCCCTCTATCCAGCTGACAACTCCACCGACAAATACCTGTTTGGCTCTACTCCAAGGACTCACACTCCTCATCCATGTCAAGCTCCCACTGTTTCTGGATTCTACCTGCATTGCTTCCTCTGTCTTCCTAGTTCATGACTATCAGTAAGCAATATAAAGAAGGTGAACAACGAATATGAGGTTCACATACCTTTTCTAACCTCTGTATGGGTGTTTGAGACTCATAGATCCACCCAACATCCGTTCCAGTGACCGATCTCGGCCAACTCCCAGTCTGCTCCCGACCGATGTCGGTTCCCTGCACTGATCCTGACTGCCGACGTTGTTACCCCTGGCCGACGCCGGTGTCCACCCTACCGACGTCGGTCCTGATGATCGACGTCAGACTTCTCCTGCCCGACCTACCGACCCTGCTGGTCTGCACATGACCGAAGCCGGTGTCTGGATGACCGACGTTGGTTCCAAGTAACCGACATCGATGCCTGTGTGTTCCTGTGAGTGATGAATTCTTCATCCGTGAGCTCTTCTTGGATCAAATCTCTATCCATGCTGCCCTGTTCAGATTTATTTACTACCTGTAACTGTTCTCTGGCCTTCATCTCCTCCAAAAACACCAAGACATCCCTGTTCTTGTCAAAAGCCTCAAATTTCCTTTTCCTGCAATGAATTCTATCCATGCCTTCTGAATTTGAACACATACCTTTTGAGTCAAGAACTTCCATTCCCTTCTTATTCATGTGACCCTGCCTATTAGACCACATATTCGAATCTGCACCAGAAGTGGAATCAGTAGTACAAGTAGATAGATAAAGAGTACCTACTTTCTTACCTCTTGCTAAAACAAGTGCTCCCTTGGTAACCTTCCAAGAATCCACTGTGAGGGTTATTGTGCATCCCTCATCTCCCAACCTTCCTACAGAAATCAGACTCTACTTCAGAATTGGAACATGCATGACCTCCTTCAACACCCATGTGTTGTCAATCTGCAATCTCAGCTGCACTTTCCCTTTGCCAACTATCTGACAAGGCGTACCATCCCCTAAATAAAGAACTCCAAAATCTCCCTGTTCATACTCATGAAACAAATCTCTGTTTGGGGATGCATGAAAAGATGAACCAGAATCTAATATCCATGATCCTACGTGACTATCCAAAGAGAGTATGAGAGCATCCTGTACCACAATATTTGCATCCTTTGCTTCTTCCATACTTGTATGTTGATTCTCTTTATCTCTCAACCAACACTCCTTCTTTGTATGTCCTTTCTTTCCACAAAACCAGCAGGTAATACTTTTGGACTCGGATCTCCTTCCCGACCTTGATTTCGCTTGCTCAATCTTCTCCTTTTGCCTTCCTCTTCTTTCCGCACTTAGAGTGTTCCCTGATGATTCACCTGTGCTTCTCCTGCGTATTTCTTCATTCAAAATCACACTCACAACATCATCAACCTTTAAGATTTTAGAAGCAGATGCAGAGTTACTGCCATAACCATACCGTCCCAACTTTCAGGCAAAGAACATAAAATTAAGAGAGCCTTTACCTCATCATCAAAAACAATGTTGACTGAAGCTAATTGGTTTACCAAACCATGGAAATCACTGAGATGAGTATGTACCGAACCACCTTCCTGCATTTTCAAAGTAAATAGCTGCTTCATAAGGTATACCTTATTAGAAGCCGAGGGCTTTTCGTATAAATTTGCCGAGGACTTTATCAACTCTTCCGTTGTTTTGCACTGTGATAAGCTAGAAATCACATAAGCTCCAAGACTCAACCTTATGGAACCAAGAGCCTTCCGATCAAGAACACTCCATTCTTCATCCTTCATATCTGTGGGCTTGCATGCAACCCCACCCAATGGTAAGTACAGATCCTTCTGATACAGATAGTCCTCAATCTGCATTCTCCAGTGTTGATAATTCTTGCCATTAAACTTCTCCATTCGTAGCTTGCTTTCTTCTGCCATTGCTGAACTCCCACTCAATCAGAAAACCCTGTGAATGACCTGTAATCAAAAACAATAACCTGCTTCCTGCAAACCGTAGCTCTGATACCAACTGTTAGGAGGCCCCTTATCCAACGGTAGCACAATTGATTACTTATATATGAGCAATTGAACACGGAAATTATACCAGAATGATTAAGAAACTAGAAACATGAGACAGCAAAGAATTTGAGAGACAATACACACAATTGTATTAGATAATACTAGAAGAAAATACAAATAAGGAAGATGCCACTTCTCCCTCCACCTCAAAGGCTTGCCACACCTCAAGACCTTCTTCCCTCTCTCTCTTGCTCAACACAAAACCAACTCTAAAACCTGAGTTACAATCCCTCCTTGAATGCTATAGCTGATCTCCTTGACCTTACACCTGTAGATCTCCTTGACCTTGCTTGCTTCAATGCTCTTACTTGATCAATTTGATAATTACAATACATGCCTCATGGTTCTTTAAATAGAAATACATGGTTACAAAAATATACATCTAACTACTAAAATTAGACACACAGCTCGCGACTTAAAATAGTCTCTTAGCATGCAAACACTCAGTTTAACTAACTGACTGTTCGTAAACAGCAGTTCTGGACCGCACAGGCGACCGACGTCGGTCCCTGCTTGTCTGGTGCTGCCGATGTCGGCCGACTCTCTGTCGTCGCCGGTCTCCTTCTCCACTGCATCTGACCGACGTCGGTCATACTGTCGACGCCGGTGGCTCTGGTTTTTCAACATCCTTTCTTCATGTGTGTGCAAACAGTTGAAGCTTTTAGCTCCACACCCTAACAATAAGGATGATAAATAGTTGTGTATCAAGTATAAAAATTACTTGACATTTTTCTATGGCATATTATCCATAAGGTAACAGCTAAGCAAAAGCATCTAACAAAACTATTGTCAACATCCTTAAAAATATTGTCAATAATATTGGCCATGATTTGTACCTCCAAATATTCCATGCCCTCTAGGCATACCACACCAATTACCTTACCCCAACAAGATCCACTCCATATTCCCTAGTTTATGGTATTGAGGCTATTCTTACCATTGAGGTCAAGTTACCCTCTTTGTGCATCTCTTTAAAATATGTTCTAGATGATGAAGCTTACTAAGTAGCTCACCTACAATGTGTGGAGTTACTTTATGAGAAAAACATGGCCATAGTTAATAACATGCAAGCATATCAAAATAGACTCTATGGACAATATAACCGGTGGGTCAAACATAGAGACTTCAAGCTTGGTGATCTTGTACTTAAATAAAACCAAAATAATACCATGGATGAGAAGAAACACAAGGGTAAGTTCAAACCTAATTGGATAGGCCTATACATCAATGTTGAAAACTATGGCACTGAAGCATACAGGCTCACTCCACCAAATAGGGATGAACTTGATGAGCCAATGAGCATTATACACCTCAAGTGGTACTTCACTTGAGAGACCTAGTGTATTATCTATGAGGCCTATTTCCATTGTACCGTAATAGCAAAATTCTTCTTTGTACCATACCATTCTACTATACCTCCCCTATCGATTGATTTGTTTTCACCCTCCCTACCCAACCCCTTTGACCTCGGTTCTAATCCATTGGTTCCATAGGCACTTTTAGCAAGAAAATTTTGAACAATTTTTGCAGTTGATTCAACATTATAGACAGAGGTTGTATTTTGGATTAGTATGATAGTGGTTTCGTAGTTAAATCCTTCATTCCTTATTTTGTTCTATTTTCATACTAATGATTATAACCACCTTTGGGCAAATCAGAGTGCCATCATCATGCTATTAATGATAACTCCCTATGGAAAAATCATTTTCATTGACCTATGTCATTGTTTCCTACTTTTAACCACCTATGGGCAATTTAGGGAAAATAAGTATTTATCATACCTTGAATTACCACCTTTCCATAACTATGTCATACTGTGACATTTGGCTACTTTGCCTCATTTATGAGTTTGTTGTTACCAAGTTAGATTCCTTCATTATAATGCAAAACTATAGTGACTTGAGGTTCCATATTGGGACTATGTAGGTAGTGATTAATTCATGTTGAGGTCAGTTCAATCACATTTTGCCATACTCTCACCATTTTGTGAACAATTTTAGGTTTGAATTTTCTCACCATTTTGCAAGCTTGGATTGTTTAGTGTCTCATCATTCTCCATGGAGTTGAGATTCTTTGAAAATTCCAAAAATATTTGTATAATGATCTAGAAAATCCAACAATACTCTCCATTGACCACTTCTTTGCCTTAAGGATTCTAGGAACCCTAGCTATTTCACAAGCAACCACTTGTCATTTAATTTCCCTATCCTTATTGGCCTAGTGTTTCATGATCTCACCATTTTGTGAGACCATTCCCATATTCATCTACAACATCAATCATGTTTTCTTCTCATCATTCTCTTTTATCCCATATCCTAGGAGAACTACATCCCTAAAGTTTTTGTTAGGTATTACATCCATAAAAATATGTAGGAAGCATCAACTTGCCTAGTACATCTGGAGTCAGCTCGGTCACCGCTTCCTTTTCTTTTATTCTCCCATTTTATTTATTTATTTCATTGTCTCCTATAGTCTAGGCAAAATGTTCATCATCTTGTTTGTTTTATGTTTGTGTTAACATTATGATTAACCATTTTTTTTTTTTGCCATTTTCTTCTATTTATTTTATTTTGTTCTTTATTTTCTTGTTGTTTTTGTTTGTTTGCTTGTTTGCTTTTTTGTTGTACCTTGATTCAGTCTATGTGCATTCATTGGGTGATTCCTTGTACATTATTCTTGAATCCATCCATATTCGTACATCAATATTATCATAATGATTTTCATCATCAATGCATTATTTCCAATGGTATATTAGATCGTGTGTCAGTCCTTTTGCATATTTCACTAAGTTCTCATGGTGTTTCATATCATGATGTCTACCATCATATGTTATGGAAAAAATTAGCTCAATAAGTCTTACAAGAAATGCAGCCATAATATATCTCCTTGCAACTTGAAAAACACCTGATCTACCCAAATCATTCCAAATATAGGGTAAGTAAATAATAAAATAATTTTAATCCTTGCTAGTTAGGATGTGCATCTCTGTACTACCAGGTTGCCCAAATTCATCTTTCTCCTCTGTACCACTTTGCCATCATATTCTCATCATTCAAATAATGATTATAATCACCTTTAGGCAAATCATTACCTCTCATCCCACTTGTGTTGCCAATGATTCTAATTTCCTTTGGGCAAATCATTGTGTATCATCCCACTCGTAGAGCTAGTGATTATAACCACTTATGGGCATATCATATTGTTTCAATCTTTCTAGAGGTTAATGATTATAATAGCATTTGGATAAATTATCATCTTTATTCTACCCAACTTAGGCAAATTTTAATTATGATTATGGTTATAACTGCCTTTGGGCAATCTATTATCTCTATCCACCTAACGGGGGCATGTTTTTATCCTACCAATGGTTATAACCCCCTGTGGGCAAATCATTGTTTTCCCTTCCATGATTATAACCACTTTAGTTCAAATCATTACCTTTTTTATCCCACCTATGTTGATGATTATAACTATTTATGGGAAAATCATCCTTTTTATCGACCCAACTGGATCAACTCCATATTCCATTGATTATAACCACCTATGGGAAAATCAGTCTCTTCCACCCCATTTTACCTTTTGGTCCATTATTTTCCTTCTTTTGAGGGACCAATATCTGACCCCTTTTCCAATCACTCCCTTGAGGGGGCATCTACATTTCATCCATTGTCATTGCAATCATAGGCATATAAGAGATTTTCATTCTTTAAGAAGATGTTATTGTGCCTATAGCTTGTAATGCCTTCCTAAACAGGGGCAAACTATAGACACTTAAAACTAGCCACAACTAGATTTTGACCAAACTTCAAACTAATTCCTACCAACCATTATAAATTAAGCCTAAGAATCACTAAGCATCCCAAATTTACTTGTGCATCATTTGTCAATGCTTGAAAATGTGTTGAGGTATCCCTAATTAGAGTATCCCATCATATGCAATAATAACCTCTCATAAATTCATCCCTAATCACCATGTGGCATCACAACAGTCAATTTGGCCTATGAACCTATTAAGTGGGGCACTTTCACACTTAAATAAAATATTGGAAATGTTAAATGGCTAATAAAAATCAATTAACAAGATAAACCAAATTAAATGACTAGTTGAATTATGCATGTGCAATTAATGAATATCTAAAAAATAAAATTCAAAACTTCAAAATATCCTAGCCTTTCATCATTTCCTTTATGATTTGTCAAGATCTTTGAAAATATCCTAAAATATCTATTTTGGAGATCCATGCCTAGTAATTGAAAATCATAATTACTTGACAACTATTAACTCTATTGGGGTTACATTTAACTCACCTAAGTTTAATTTGAACCCATTCTAAGCCTTAACTCAACCCTAACTCACCTTGGGTGAGAGTTAAATCCTAAAGGTATAAATACAAGTCCATGTCTATTCATTTCTAAGCTCTCATAAACCAAATTTATAATGCAAATTTGGAGAGAGACAAGCTATTTTGGTGCAAAGTTATCATACACAATTAACTTCGAAGCTTTGATAAGAGTAGAGTTATAATGCCAAATTATTAGAAATCAAGGTTATAACAACAAAAACATAACCCAAACCAAATCATTTCCATGGTGCCAAGGAGAGAAGGCACCAACAAGCTTCATTTTAAAAAGAATTCTTGATGCACAAACCAAACAAGCCACTCAACAAAGCATTTTGAGCTTCCAAAGAAGGTAAAGGATTTTTGTCTTCTATGTTTTTGTTGTGCTATCATTTGGGCTTTTATTACTAAGCTCTTCCTAAGTTCTAGGATAGGAGTGTAAGTGTTAATGTGTTTATTTTGAAGTTTTATTACTTGAACTAACACTATATTAACCTCCCTTCTTAGATTCCTATGATCATAGTTTCCACTATGGTTTAACTACATTGACCTGAGGTCCATTTTACTATGTAGGTAGCACTCAATTTTTGAGGTTAGCTCGATCACCCCTTTTTCATTCTCTCATTATTTTACAAGTAACCTAGGTCATTATCTCACTATTTTTTGAGTAACCTAAGCCATGTTGTCACCATTTTGTGATTTAACCCATTCTACATCTCATAATCCTCCATTGAGTTAAGATGCCAAAAAACCCTAAAATTTTGAAAATCTCAATAAACCTAAAATTTTGAAAATCCCAAAACCATAAATTTTTGAAAATTTCAAAAATTATAAAAATTTAAAATCCCAAAAATTACTTATAAATCAAAAGGTTCCACAAAATTGACCTTATAATCTCCATGAGATATATTAAGCCACAAATGTGTTTACTTATTTTGTCATCATGTTCGCTAGTGGCTTTTACCTCTATTATGGGTGGCATAGTTTATCACATTTGTTGGATAGGAACATCTTATTTAATCATGACCATTTCCATTGGCCTTTACCATTTCTTGATTGTGTTCCTTCCTATTTTTGGGAGAACTACATCGGCCTGAGGTCTACACAAACTATGTAGGCAGCATTTAGATGTATGGGGCTTCTCAAGTCAGTTCAACCATTCTTATTAACTATTTTTTGTTAGTGATTTATCTCAAAATGCTCTCATCATTTTGAGAGTTTGCCTTTCTTAATTATTATGCAATCAAATCTCTTACTTTTCATCACTTTTCTTCTATCCCATATCCTTGAGAGAACTAAATTTGGAATAAAACCCCTAGGACTATGTATGTAGCATCCACTTATAATGAGGCATTTGGAGTCATCTTGACCACCCCTTCCTTCTTCTATTCCCCCTTCCATCTAGGTTGACCAAATACCGAAGAGTAACACCACATAATTACTTATGGTGTGTTTGTTTGATGGTTCATCATGATTATCTTTGATTATTCTTGGTGTATTTCTTTGAGTAACTGGGTGTTTTCTATTGTTTTTATTTTAGTTTGTGTTTGCTTAGTTATTTACATTGTTTATTTGTTTCCCTTTTCTATTATTTCCTTGACTTAGTCCACTATAATAACAGGGTCATCATCCTGTTATGCAATTGTACTTGAGTCCATCCATTGGCATCTTGTTAACATTATCATCATGGTTTCTATCATTGGTGCATTGGTGGTCAATTATCTATTAGAATTAGGGGTCAGTCCTTATGTTGATTACGTCTTGGTCATCACAGTGTTTCATATCATGGTACATACCATATTGGTGCTATATAAAAAATTAATATGTTAGAAGTCTAATCAATGATGATAGAGTAAGAGCTCTCCTTGACTACTAGTCCTCAACTAACTCATAAAGTGCCTAATCATCATTTATTTGAGTAAAAATATACCATACTGGGGTAAACCATTGAAACAAATCAATAATCAACCATTTGCCTTATTGAGTCAGCTTCTTGTATCCATAATCAATACCACCCTACTAGGGCATAATATTGGGATCAAATCTTATTTCTTCCTCAATTTTGATGGCCCATATATTTCAAATTCTTCCCCAACCATCCCTTTGAGGGGGTATCCAAGGCTAATCAAGCACCCTTTGGGGTATCAATTTGAGTTTACTGACTCGTAAAATTTCAAAAAGAGAAGAGTGAAGACATCATTCTTCAAAATTTATCAAATTTATTCTTAATGACTTTATCATTCTTTGAAAATTCATTACTATGCCTAGTGTATCATAATGCCTTCTCAAATAGGGATAAAATGTAGACACTTCATTTTAAATCATGTTTGAAATTACTCACTGCAATCACATGCAAGTTCAACTAGAAATATATAATTGGATAAATTTACTTACACAACTGCCAATTCAACCCAAAATTGTAATGATACATCCCTAATTGGGGCAACAAATCATCTTACATCATTTATCTTATCAAGTGCATCCTAAATTAAATCATTCATTTACAAGTGTCTTCTCAAGCTAATTAAGTGAATACTTAATTGACAAAAAAACACTGTAAACTTTACCTTCTAATTATCAATTAATCACCTTGATTAATTATCCTAATCATTCCTCTAATAGGAAATTCCATAGATTTGGAATAATGTATTTTTATAAAATATAAAATTGAATTATAACCTCACATAGGTGATGTCATAGGAGAAAGTCAATGGAATGGAGTGGAGTGTGGGAAAGGTGGCTTATGACATGGCCACTTACACACACTCTTACATCTCTTACACCCTTATTACACACTCAAGAGGATAAATGACTTCACTTTCTTCCAATGTGCCTTCCATACTCTAAAAGGCCTTAAATTGCATATCTTACACACTCCAAAGGTGTAATCATGGATTTGAGGATTGATCTGCAACCCTCCATGTTAGGATGAGATGAGCAGTACATATCAGTTTAGGGAATCTATAAATAGAACCCTCACCTCTCATTTCATCAAGCTTCCTCATGTAAACTTACTTTATTGGATTATTACAAGAAACTTCATCAATTATTTCTCTCTCTCTCTCATGCCAAGCTAAAGCTAAGACTAAATATAGACAAGGATAGGTGCTTCCCACAGAAGGAATCAAGCTTTGATGACAACTTCTACATCTATAAATTGAGCTCAACTATTTTAGATCAATTTTCAAACATATCTTAAAAGGAGGTAAAAGTGTTGATTTTATCCTTCCAATATACATTTCTTATTTGATTATCACAGAACACACCAGAATAGAAAATAATAAGGAAATGTTTTTACTGATTAATATACACAATTTCATTACTATACCACATAATTTCACTATAAATGACACAATTTTGTAATTTCAAAAAAAGTAGAGAACACAATAAAAATATAAGAAAAATGATTTCAATGTTTGGAAGTGATTTCACTAATGGTGAATATGATTTCATTGTTGTTGCTAGCAATTATGTTGATGAACTGCATAATTTCACTGTTAAAATTTGTTAGGCAGAAAACACATAAAACCTCAAGATGATTTCACAAGTTTAGATTAATTTTTCTAATGTTTTCGACGATTTCATTGTTTCCCATGACAATTTCACTAATGTTTAACAAATTCATTGATATGCAGTCATGAATTTACAGTTTGCTCTTGAATGAGTTTTAATAGATTTTTAGAGGAAAAGAGAGAGAATTAGCTTGTTTGAAGGCTAATTCTTGGTAATTAAAAGAATGTTATGGGTCTAAAAATATTATGGGATGTGTATAATCCTTCAAGAGGTCTCATTGGACATGCCATTATGTAGATAAAGAATCTAAGAGAGGTTAGTCAATTGTTAGTGAATAACTCCAAAATAACATGAAGACATAACTTCTCAAGCCCAATCCCTAGGTTGAGTTATGTGATAATCAAACAAGAAATTCAAATTATAAGGATAAAAATAACACTTTTACTTCCCTAGAATATATTTTTGAAAATTGATCTAAAATAATTGAGCTCAACTTTTAGATGTAGATGTCTTCATTGATGCTTGATTCCTTGCATGGGAAGCACCTCTCCTTCTCTACACTTGGTCTTGGATTTGGTTTGGCATGAAAGAGAGATAGAATGGATACCCACATACCAAACTTTTCTAAGTCTAGGATTGAAGATAAGAAGGGTCCCCTTGAAGATTGATCCCATGGAAGGAGCGGACAAATTTCAAATGAAGAACACAAGTTATTTTAAAGCTTTTGAAACACTTTAAGCAAGCTTAAAGTGTGAATTTGGTGATCTTAAATAGCCAAACCCTCATCATTATATCACACAAAAATGAATAGAATAAGTTGGTTGTGCATCTAATAGATTCACTTAGGGAGCCTCTCAAGCCAAAAGATTGCATGGACATGATGTATTTCATTCATTGGAAATTATATACAAAATTAATATCTGAATGAGCTTGCTATCTAAAGATATAAAGCTTCAAATTTAGACTTAAAAGGTAAGACGTCCATGGGACATCAAGTTTAAGTCTTGTAAAATAGTTGTTTGGATTCAAACATTTTAAGGATGAACTCATAGCTGAAAAGTATCCAAATCTTAAGAGCTAAGATCAAATCCAATGATGAGTGGAGATTAATAGAGTTAGTGGGTCTAGGAAAATCTAATGGCATGCATTCAATCATATCGAAGAGATCAATGATGAGCATCAAGTCAAAAGGTCAACATGAATGCACAGTTGACAAGTGGAAATATCTTAGGTACCTGAGCAAAGATTCAATGATATGCATCAACTGATAATGCCAATGATCTTGAGAAAATTAGTGAAGCACATTCAATTGTATAGATCGAGATCAATGGCGAGCAAGAGGTTAAAGAGTCAATGGATCTCAAAGGCTAATAAGAAGTTTCCAAGTGTCTCAACCATGATAACTATAAAAAAGATCAATAGAGTGCATTCAAGCCATGAAAAAGTAGATTAATTATATGCATTAAGTCAAACAGTCAGTAAAATCCTAAAAATAATGAAGATCTACTAGTTGGCACAATATGAGAAGCTCAAATCAAGATCGATGGTCAAAATTAAAATTTAAAGCTAATTTGGTTGAGGTCAAACTAGAGCCAATATTACAAAGGGATTCCATGAAGGTAGACACGTCGATTTCAATTGGTTCATCACTAAATCTAGTAACATGATTATGACCCTTTTTCTCCATTCTTTCACACCAAAGATGAACCAATAGGGATCCAATAGGGAGTAATCGATGTCCCCAAGATCAAAATAGTTTGATTAAGTTATTGTAACTGCATCGATGTTGGAAGAAGATTGATAATTATTTAATCCCACCATTATAACTATAAGGAGCATCAATGTAGACCAAAAATGGATTGAAAGGGACAGATATGGTTATTATGTTGGGATAAATACCGAAAGCACACAATTGATTACCAAGCAACTTAACATGCGGAAATTAACCAGAATACACAAGTAACTAGAATCCAGAAATAACATAGAATATAAGAGATAATACACAACTTGTATTAAAACTCTTCCAGAAGGAAATACAACAAAGAAGGCTGCCACAGTTCTTCTTCCTTACACACCTCTAGGGCTCCCACACCTCTAGGGCATAAATAGTAAATCTTCCCTCAAAGCTCTCTCCCTTAGGTCCCAACACCCAACTCAAACACAGAGTTGGTGTTCACCTCCAACTAGCAAGTATCCACTACTGCCAGTACTCCTATGCTCCACGCACTCCACAAGTGCTCCATGCACTCCACAAGTACACAAACGTACTTCAAGTAGATCTCCCCTGAACTTGCAACAACTTGCACCTCAATCTGATCTTACTTATGGAAGGATCTTCCTTGCCTTCCTCTTTGCTCTATCTGAGTACACACTGTACTCCAAGTAGATCCCACCTGATTCTGCTCCCTATTATGTTGATGTCCTATCTGATCTTACACACCTGCAAATCAATCTGGTTCTGCACACCTGTGAACCTTAGACCTTGCACACACATACACCTACAGATTAATGATCTTACTTACCATGTAGATCTCCTAAATTAGCCATGCTCACATGATGACCAAGATCATACATACGTGAAGAACCTTGTTGATTCTCCAATCCAGCACCCACACTTGGTACTGTGGCACTAGGAGGAACACACCATGCTCACCTCACACACAGAAGGAGCTTATATTATTGCTCTCTTACTCTCTAGCACAAGTTTACAATACAACCAATGAGTCTCTTAAATAGATCTCATGTAAACAATAATTAGACACCTAATTACAATAATTAGATCCACAGCTTCTAGTCTAAATTTAGCTCTTGACATGCAAACACTTGGTTCTTTAGCTAACTGCCCATAACATTAACAGTTTGAACCACACAGGTGACCGACATTGGTCCCTGTCTAGTGCCGACGCCAGCCGACTTCTGATCGACGTTGATTGCTCTCCTGCCTTATCTTGCCAACGTCAATTGGCCTGATCGACGCCGGTGTCTGTGACACTCTAAAACCCTTCACAACCTCCTTCCCTGCTTGCATCAGTGAATATTTTAGCTCCACAACCTAACAATATCCCACTTGGAGATAAATAGCTACACTGTACCTGTACCTATACCCCATCTAATCTATTTCCTGGCTTGTATCCCTCTTCAAGCTCAATCTTGAAGACAACCCACCACACAACCTATGGTGCACCTCCTATCATCCGAGTACCCTACCACATCCAAACCTACAAACCCATGTAGTGAAGTCTTGACCCTACATGTATACCTACTGTTGGTCCCTCTCAAATACCTGAGAACCCACTTCCCTGAATTGGCTCCTAACTCTCTGACAACACCCATTGCTTGGGCAAACTCAGGCCTATACCAGACCTCATGTGATTTTGGACACTGAACTGTCCAGCCCTTAGTGTGCTCCGGCTCTACATCCTGAACCTCACCAACACCTAATTCACATCAGCTCCCACTAGAGACAAAATCAACCTGTGATCTCCCATGTCCCCCATGCCAAAGAATTTTGTTGCTCCAAATTCTTCATAGCAAACCACTGAACTAATCTTACCCTTAGCTAAGCAAAACCCTGTATGTACAAAACCTACTAGCAAACATACCATCCACATACAGTAACAGGATAATGTCATGACCATCATCCCCCTGGTAAGACAAACCACAGTAGTTACCCTGACATTGACTAAAGCTCTGCTTTGTCATCCACCTGTCAAAACTTGTACCATTGTCCTGTAGCTTCTTCAAGACCATATGACCTGGTCTTTCATCTCACATGTCCATTCACTCTATTCTTCAACTAAGGTATCCATTCATCTCTATGCTTTCATACCCACTGGCAACCCTACCAAATCTTCGCTTGGTTCTGCATCATAATCCTGCCATGCTCCCACTGTTTCCTGGATCCTCCCTGCTCTGTAGTCAGCAACTAGTATAAAGAAGAGGAACAATGAATTTGAGGCTTACTTACCACCTTCAGTCCTCCATATGGGCATTTGAGACTCCTTGATAGCTTGTTATCCACCCAAAATCTGTTACAGTGACCGACCTCAGTCACCACATAGTTTGCATCCAATCGACGTCAGTTCCAAGCACCTGTCCTGACTACCAACCCTGCCGACGTCGGTGTCCTCCTGCTGCCGACGTCGGTCCTCTTGACCGACGTCGGTCTTACCTACTATCGACATCGGTCCTCCTACCGACGCCAGTACCTATGTTTTCCTATGAGTGATGACTTTTTACACGTGAGCTCCTTTGAATCAAAACCCATGTCCAAACTGCCCTGCTCAGAAGTATCCAGCCCTATCCACTGGTCTCTGTCCGCCATCTCCTCCATAAACACCAAGGCTTTCCAATTCTTAAGCCTATCAAATATATCAGTCTTCCACTTAAGAAAATTCATCTCCTTCTTGCTCATGTGACCAAGCCTACGAAGCCACGTCTCTGCAATAGAAGAAGAATCAGTAATATAAACAAGTAGATAAAGAGTACCTATTTTCTTACCACCAGCTAATTCAAGTGCATCCACTGTGAAACTTCTTATGCATCTCTCATCACCCAAATTTTCTAAATAAATTAGCCACATCTCCAAACCTGGGACCTGCATGACCTCCATCAACACCCATGTGTTGGCCGCCTGCAATTTCAGCATCACTTCCCCTTTGCCAATTCTTTGGCAAGGCTCACCAGCTCCTCTCCCTGGGGCTGCATGGAAAGAGGCAATAGAATCTGTTAACCAAGATTCAACTTTATCCAAGAAACCTCCCAGAGCATCCTGTGCAACAACACCTGTAACATCTACATCTTCAGTTCCTTCATGATGATCTGCTACCAACCAAAAATATTCTTTTACCTGCTCTTTCTTTCCATAGGACCGTAAGTGATCATCTGTGCTTTTCAACTCCTCCATTCTTAGCTTACTTTCATCTGCCATTTCTCTACTCCCACTCAATTAGAAACCCCTGTGAGTGACCTGTAACCAAACACAAAACCTGCTCCCTACAACCTTAGCTCTGATACCACATGTTGGGATAAATACCGGAAGCACACAATTGATTACCAAGCAACTTAACATGCGGAAATTAACCAGAATACATAGTAACTAGAATCCAAAATTAACATAGACTATGAGATACAATACACAACTTGTATTAAAACTCTTCTAGAAGGAAATACAACAAAGAAGGCTGCCACAGTTCTTCTTCCTTACACACCTCTAGGGCTCCCACACCTCTAGGGCATAAACAGTAAATCTTCCCTCAAAGCTCTCTCCCTTAGGTCCCAACACCTAACTCAAACACAGAGTTGGTGTTCACCTCCAACCAGCAAGTATCCACTACTGCCAGTACTCCTGTGCTCCACGCACTCCACAAGTACACAAACATACTTCAAGTAGATCTCCCCTGAACCTGCAACAACCTGCACCTCAATATGATCTTACTTATGGAAGGATCTTCATTTCCTTCCTCTTTGCTCTATCTGAGTACACACTGTACTCCAAGTAGATCCCACTTAATTTTGCTCCCTATTGTGTTGCTATCTTATCTGATCTTACACACCTGCAAATCAATATGTTTCTGCACACCTGTGAACCTTAGACCTTGCACACACATACACCTACAGATCAATGATCTTACTTACCATGTAGATCTCCTAAAGTAGCCATGCTCACATGATGACCAAGATCATACATACGTGAAGAACCTTGTTGATTCTCCAATCCAGCACCCACACTTGGTACTGTGGCACTAGGAGGAACACACCATGCTCACCTCACACACAGAAGGAGCTTATATTATTGCTCTCTTACTCTCTAGCACAAGTTTACAATACAACCAATGAGTCTCTTAAATAGATCTCATGCAAACAATAATTAGACACCTAATTACAATAATTAGATCCGTAGCTTCTAGTCTAAATTTGGCTCTTGACATGCAAACACTTGGTTCGTTAGCTAACTACCCGTAACATTCACAGTCCGAACCACACAGGTGACCGACGTCCGTCCCTGTCTGGTGCCGATGCCGGCTGACTTTTGACTGACATCGGTTGCTCTCCTGCCTTATCCTATCGACATCGGTTGGCCTGACCAATGCCGATGTCTGTGACACTCTGCAACCCTTCGCAACCTCCTTCCTTGCTTGCATCAGTGAAGCTTTTAGCTCCACAACCTAACATATTATGACCATTTTATAGAAGTAGTCTTAGCATGATGATCCTTTCTAACTAAATCAACGTTAGATGAATGGAAATCTTGATCATAATGAGCCCTTCTCCATTCTTTCAGGCATCTTTCCCCATCTCTCTCATCCCATTCTACTATATATATAGGGTTCTAAGCCTTGAAGAGGATCCCTCTCTTTGGCATGACTAGACTCTACCAAGATTTGTATTGTAAAACCTATTTGATGTAAAAAAATATTGAATGCCTCTATTTGCAAGTAGAGTTAAAGTGTCTCTCATGAATTCATCGATGTGGCTAAGTGAATGTATGTTTTCCTTGCCTCTGTATGACTTTTCTCACCTTCATATAGTGTTTTGGTAGTCTTCACAAGTCATTCTAAGTGCACATAAAGTTTATCGATCATTTTAGAAGTGACCAATTGCCCTCCCATGCTAGGTTGATAGTTATTCCATGCATTTGTGTGAAATACTTATGTGAGGGTCGATCAAAGTGTGAGTGAAGTGATATCCTATAGTCTTGAATGTGTCTTTTGTAAGTATAAGGATCAAAATATCTTATGCGTCACTTCCTTTTATATGCTTTTATAAATCATTGTCAATCTCTATCCCTTTTCCAAGTAAAAGTTGGATTAAGTCTAGTTTAGGTGATAAAACTCAAGAATAAGTCAGCCTTCTTCAGAGGTCTGACCCAAGTCTAAGTAACCCACAGCCTAGGATCAGTCCCATGTTGGACTAGGTTTGATCAAGAGGACCTGAATAATCCCCTTCTCAGTTAGGGTACAACCTAGGACACTAAGAGTTCTAGCATGCCTGAAGGGACCAATTATCCTTGGGATAACTAAAATTTGGAGCTATGAAGAAGTATCTATATTAGCAAAGGAGATCCATCATCATCAAAAGTTGAAGATCCTTCAAGTTGCCAGATAACATTCTCATGCCAAAAGTTATTACAAGGTCAGCTAGTAAAGGTATTCCCCTTGAATTCATTGATCTACCTTCTATTTCATATAATAAAACAAGATTTAATAGGATAAGACCTTATTCCCAAAATCAATATTCATCACTTGGTCATCTTATTATTTCAAGTAGTGTAATCCCCCTACTCAAATGGGCATCAGAAATCAAGTATTTGTTCCATTCAATAGAGGTAGCCCATTGAACTTAGCCCAGTATGATGACATTCATGTGTCTACCCTTAAGAGGATACCATTATTTTTTGGAGAACATCAAACAACTTCTATTAAGCACATCTAGGATGTTGCCAACCTATGCTCTATTCACAATGTTGTTGAAGATAATGTGGCTATTAGATTGCTTGTTGCTTCCTTCAAAATAAAATCATTAGAGTGGTATATAAATCTTCCATTGAATTCCTTTGCTACCTGGGATGAGTTAGTAGCAACCTTAGTCAGATAATTTGAGGATAAGTCTGACCACCTATCCTTAGTTGTCCAGCTGACTAACATAAAGAGAGCTCCTCATGAGTTCATGTCTAATTTCAACCTCAGATTTTAAAAGACATGGACTAGAATACTTGCATTGATTAGACCATACCCAAAGTATGCCTTCTTGTATTTTATAAGATACCTTAATTTTGATATTAGTGTGATGATACAGTTCATGGGTGGCAATACTTTTCCAAATGCTTATGAGGTTATCATAGGAGCATAAAATAGTTTGATACAAGTTGGCAAGTTGTCTCCTAGGCCTCCAATGCCTATATTCCCAGAGTTACAATTTATTCTAACCCCTCAAGTTCCTCAATTCCCATTATTAACCCTTATTCCACCTCTTAAATCCCAAGTTATATCCCTTTATAATCAGGCTAGCAAGATTGGAGATTTGAAAAGTCTATTACAATCTTTTGGGAATAAACTAGTTTAACTCAAAAGATAACAATTCTAGGGTAGGCCTTATCAATAATAGAATCAGACTCTTTCAGAGATCAAAATCCTCATTTTCAAGGATTTATGAAAAAAACCACCCTACTAGACACAAGGAGCCATAGTTCTAGTTAATCCATATGCATCTCTTGATCTTAATGCACCTTCCACATCAAAAGTTGTTATCCCCACACCACCTCAAAATAATTTGATGCATGACTCAAATTGGCAGCCCTCCAACCCCCATGATATACAAAACGTTACTATGCCACAAATGACATAAGAAGAGTTTTCTCTTCAAGGGGGTCAGTATCAAGAGACAAATTTGGTACCCCAAGGAGAGGCTCGACAAGTTCAAGGGCAACCTAATGCCATTAATATGAATTAGAAAATGGATTATTATATTGCATTCAATCATGATGGTGAGGATAGCAGTTTAATTGGTCAAGTTGTAATTGTAACTAGAGATAAAAGAATAGCCATTCATGAGGCTCAAGATGTGATCAATGCTTCCAGTGTTCCTCATGTTGTTTTCAAGAGTACCAAAGATCAAATTTCTCCCCCTATAACATAGAAAAATTAGAATGTAGAGGCTAGGAGGATCCCTTAAATACCTCTAGTCTGTGAACAACCAGTGGTTAAAAAGATATAGCCAAAGGTTAGTGGAGCTTCACTCAGCATATTGGATTAGATGAAGAAAACCAATGTCAGCATTATCATGTGGGATTCCCTTCATATCCTAGGATAAAAGGATATGCTCATCCACGAGGTTTCAAATCTCAAGGTGTTTCCACAACCAGTTGAGAAATGAAGTGTTGTCCTAACCAACTCAGATCAGCCAACTAAGCAATAAGATAAACATGTACAAAAAATAATAAAAGGGGACAAAGTTGAGGTAAATTCAAGTAAAACTCTTTTTTACCTATCTTTGATAGTTGATAACTATTTATTCTATAATTGTATGGTGGATAATAGACCAACTAGCACTATCATGCCTAAGTAAATTACAGATAAGATTGGTCTTGTCTATGAGCCAATTACTAAAGGAGTATTGAAATTGGATGGTTCACCAAAAAAAGATAGTAGACATCATTAAGGATCTGAAGTTAATGTTTCATGCTTTCCCCAATGTTACCATTCAACAAGATGTGGTTATGGTGGACTTGCCTCCCTACTTTGTCATGTATCTATCAAGGGACTTTGCCTAAAATATTGGAGGATGCTTATCAGCTAATTGGACATATTTGATGTTTATAATTAGGTATGGTACTAAGGTAACCATACATTTTGAACCTATTACACAGATACATTTAGAACCATGTATGCCAAGTGTTGTGAACACCAATTGCCTCATCTCAGATGAGGTGATAAAAGATAATGTAGAATAAACTAAATCACCTTTAGATGGGATTATATATTTTTTCCTTTATGAGTAGGCCTTTATCTCACATTAATATGATACTTATAAGCTAACTGAATAAGAAGGACTTGGTGTTTATTGCCTCCATGATAAAGATGCACCAATTCCAACCTTGATGAAGGATGATGAGTCTACTGATGATCTTTGGCAATTGTATTTTGATGGATCAAGGAATAAGTAGGGTACTAGGGTTGGAATTATGTTTATTTTTTTATAAAATCAAAGGTACTTCTCATCTATTAATTTTTAATTTGGTGATTCAAATAATGCTACAGAATATGAGGCACTAGTTCATGGTTTACAATGGGCTAGGAAGACGAAAATCAACACCTTACAAGTCTTTGGTGATAGTGAACTTGTAGTTTACCAAGTGAGATATCTTAATGTATTAAAAAACCCATTGATTAAATCTTATAATCATATGGTATGGGACTTACTTGAATATTTTTAGGCCTTCAACATTCAAGCAATACCAAGAGATGAGAATAAACATGCAGATAGGTTGGCTGCCATTGGGGCATAATTTAGTATCTCAGCTGATGTAAGAATTGAAAAGGTCTAATCACACATTAAAGTGGTTATAAGGCCTTATGTTCTTGATAACAATGATAATTGCCAAGTGTTTGAAGATGATAGTCAAATTGTCAGGTTCTTTCAAGAAGAGGTTGAGTTTTCCTCAAGAAATCAGTCAAAGCACTTGTAGCAGTATGGTGATTAGATTATGCAACTAAAAAATAATAATTTGCCTAAGAGATTGGTCACACTTGAGAACATATTCAATGGTGATGATGATCTGAGGAAAGAAAATTCATATTTATCAATAAAAGAATAACACTATGCCAGTGTCAAAGTTGTACCTAGTAAGAACCTAAAGTTGGGTAAGGTATGTACTTATTCAGAAAAATAAACTTTCATTAAATTATGTGTAATTTGAGCTAATGTATTTGCATGGAAATATAGTGATCTCAATGAATTTGACCCAAGTCTAGCTCAACACACCATTGAGCTAAAAAATGAGACTAAACAAGTAAGGTAAATATAAAGGCCTATTAATCCCAAGCTCGAGCCTTTGATGAGAGCTAAGCTTTATAAGCTCATTGAGTCAGCTATAATATTTCCAATCAAACACTCAAATTGGGTGGCAAACCTTGTCCTAGTACAAAAAAATAATGGTGAAATTAGATTGTGTGTTGAATTCCATGACTTGAATAACGCTTACCTTAAAGACCACTATCTGTTGCCATCTATAGAACAAATTTTACAGTTGGTTTTAGGTTCAGAAAGGTTCTCCTTCTTGGATGGCTATAATGTTTACAACCAAATTTTATTCAAGGAAGAAGACCAATTCAAGACATCCTCACCACAAAGTGGGGGACATTTTCATATAGAAAAATGCCTTTTGATCTATCCAGTACTAGAGTAACTTTTAATAAATCCATGAATATGGAATTTTAGGGCCTTCTTAACAAGTCTTTGCTGGTCTATTTGGATGATATAACAATGTTTTCAAAGAATGAAAGTGAGCACATGGTTCACCTTAAGCAAGTATTTGAAAGATGTAGGCAATTTGGGGTATCCTTGAATCCCAAAAAGTGTGTCTTCTTAGTTCATGAAGGTAAGCTTCTTGGATATATATAGTCTCAAAGCATGGTTTAAGCATAGATACTAAAATAATAATTTTAATTCTTTCACTTTCCTTCCCCAATCACAAAAGAGCTTTACAGAGTTTCTTAGGGGAGATAAATTTTATCAAAAGATGCATCTTAGATTTTACCACTTTAGCTAATCCACTTACAACCATGCTAAAGAATAATTACAACTTCAGTTGGTCTAAGGAAGGAGTAAAGAGTTTTGAGAAAAATAAGAAAGCCATGGCTAGTGCTTCTATGATCATGAACCTATATTTCTCAAAGGAGTTAAATCTATACACCTATGTTAACATTGACACCATTTTAGGCATTCTTATGCAGTAAAACCATGAGGCTTTAGGGTAGCCAATAGCCTTCTTTAGTCAAATCTTGGAAGAATATGAAACAAGGTGATATTTTATTGAAAATCATGTACTTTTAGTCATAAGGTCTCTCAAGAAGTTAAAAACTTATTGTCTAGCAAAAAGATACACCTAATGATTGCGCATTCAAGTGTCAAGGAGTTTCTCTTGAATAAGGACATATATGAGAAGAGAGATGGTTGGATAATGAATTTAATGGATTATGATGTGGAGATCAAAGTCAAAAAATTTATTAGAGGCAAAGGACTTTGTGAACATATAACCTAAGACTTACAAGAATCCAATGAGGTGGTTATGGTGTCAACTGATGAAGAAGTTGTAACTAGTCATATCTCACCTTTTAGCTAGTATCATGATTTGGTAAGATACCTCCAAGATGGTAGTTATCCCTCTCACCTAAATCCTTTAAAAAGAAGATATTTCAGATTGAAATCCATTCCATTTCTTCTTGTTGATGGTGTTTTGTTCAAGAAAGATATCAATGGCATGTTGTTAAGATGTATTGAACAACATCAAAAGGAAAGGTTGCTTGAAGAGTTCCATGATAGACATGGTGGAGGGAATGATTTAGTGAGGACCACAGCCCACAAGATCATGAGAGGTGGTTATTATTGGCCAAGCTTATTTTGTGATTGTCATGCATGGGCTAGGAAATGCAGACAATGTACTATGTTTGTAGGAAAGGTGAAACTTGCAGCCTTACCTCTCCAATCAATTATAGTGGATCAGTCATTTCTCCAATGGGGATTGGAATTAAATGGCCTCATTAGTCACCTTGAAAGAAGCAAACAAGACCAATGTTATATATTTTTATGAAGGTCTGATTACTAGGTTTGGATTCCCTTTAACTATTGTTTCTAATAATTATATGGCCTTTGTAGGGTCTAGAATCAGCCAATGGGTATTTCAACATGGGATTTATCTCAGTACTTCATCAAACTACTATCTCCAAGGAAATGGTCTTATTGAGTCCACTAATAAGAACCTATTGAATATTATAATAAGAAATATTGAAGATAGTTAGAGGTTATGGCATCTCAAATTAAATTCAAATATATGGGATGATAGGATCACCTACAAGAAGTTAATATCCAACTCCCCTAAAAATTGGTATATGGTAAGGAAGCAAATATTTTTGTTTCTCTTGAATTTTTATCCCTCGAACTGATGCATCAACTTGAGTTTTTAGATAATGAACCTATGAAAATTAGATATGCTAAGATGGTGGAGTTGTAAGAGACAAGACATCAGGCCATGCTATCCATGAAAATCCATCAAGCAAAAATGAAGAGAGCCTTTGACAAAGGAGCTTCTTCATGAAGTTTCAAAGAAGGAGAATTGGTCCTCAAATAGGATGAGGATAGAGCTAAGCCAGGAAGGCATATAAAGTTTGACTCTCTTTGGATTGGTCCATACACCATCTCCAACTATAAATCCCACAATTCCTTCTAAATTTCAAAGATGGATGGTAAGGAGCTTCCTATCCTAGTTAATGGGATACACTTGAAACATTGTTATTGAAGGTTGAGTTCTCTATGCATAGTTATTTTGTTTTATCTTTCTTTTAAGTATTGTCCTAGCATATTAGTTTGTTTGCTTTTGCTTTGTTTAGTTACCTTCCCTATTTTATGTGTTTCCTTCCCTATTTTGGTGAAATATGTTGTATTTTCAAGTCATATTGTTGCTTACAGCCATGAATCAAATTTGTCATTATTCATGAGTCCAAGAGTCATGTAAATAATCTGAGTTCTCAAGCATAGTAGGCATTCTTCCCAGTTGAGTCACCAAAGATGTTGGTCAATTTTGACCTATATACCAAACTTTTTATAAATTTGGGATTGAAGCGAATAGACTTCAAATGAAGAGCACAAATTTTTTTTAAGATTTTAAAATGCTTTAAGCAGGCCTAAAGTATGAATTTAGTGATCTTAAAGAGCCAGGCCATCATCAACACGTCATGTAGAAATGAACAAATCAAGTTAATTGTACATTTAATAGATTCACTTGGGGAGCCTCTTAGGCCAAAATATTTCATGAACATGATGTGTTTCATGCCTTGAACATTCTTTGCAAAATTTATGTCTTGATGAGCTTGCTATCTCAAGATATAAAGCATCAAAATTAGACTTGCAGAGTAAGACGTGCATGGGGATGTCAAGTTTAAGTCTTGTAAAATAGTCATTTGGATTCAAAATTTATAAGGATGAATGTGCAACTGAAAAATATCTAAATCTTAGGAGTTAAGATCAAATCCAATGACAAGTATTGATTAACAAAGTTAGTGGGTGAAAGTAGATCCAATGGCACACATTCAATCATACCAAAAAGATCAATGGTAAGCATCAAGTTAAAAGGTCATCATGAATGCATAATTAATAAGTGGAAATATCTTGGGTAACCAATCAGAGATCCAATAGTGCACATCAATTGACAATATCAGTGGGCCCAAGAAAATCAATAGGGCACATTTAATCGAACAAATTGAGATCAATGAGGAGCAAGAGGTGAAAGAGTTAACGGATCTCGAAGGCTAATGAGAAGCTGCGAAGTGTCTCAACCATGATAACTATCAAAAATATCAATGGAGCACATCTAAGTTGTGCAAAAGTAGATCAATGGTGCGTGTGAAGTTAAACAATTAGTAGGATCCTGAGAACAAATGAAGAGCTACCAATTGGCACAATATGAGAAGCTTAGATCAAGATCGATGATCAAAATTAAAATTTGAAGATAATTTGGTCAAGGTCAAACTAGAGCTAATATTACAGAGGGATTCCATAAAGGTAAACACATCAATTTTGACTTGTTCATCATCAAAGCCAATACATGATTATGACCCCCTCCTCCATTCTTACATGTCAAAGATGAGCTAGTAGGGAGCCAATAGGGATAAATCGATGTCACCAAGATCAAAATATATTGATTAAGCCATTGTAACTACATCAATGTTAGAATAATATTGCTAACTATTTGATCCCACCATTATAACTGTAAGGAGCATCAATGTAGACCAAAAATGGATTGAAAGGGATTGATACAGTTGTTATGGCCATTTTATAGAAGTAGTCTTAGCATGATGATCCTTTCCAACTAAATCAATGCCAAAGGATTGTAAATATTGATCTTAATGACCCCTTCTCCATTCTTCTGGGCATCTTTCCCCATCTCTCTCATCCCATTCTGCTATATATATAGGCTTCTAAGCCTTAAAGAGGATCCTCTCTTTGGCATGACTAGACTCTGCCAAGATTTGTACTGTAACACCTATTTCATGCAAAAAAGATTGAATTCCTCCATTTACAAGTTGGGTTGAAGTGTGTCTCATGAATTCATTGATGTGGCTAAGTGAATATATATTTTCCTTGCCTTTTTTTGAGTTTTCTCACCTTCATGTAGTGTTTTGGTAGTCCTCATAGGTCATTATAAGGGCACATATAATTTGTTGATCAATTTGGAAGTGGACAATTACCCTCCCATGCTAGGTTGATAGCTAGTCCATGCCTTTGTGTGAAATACTTATGTGAGGTATGATCAGAGAGCGAGTAAAGTGATCTTTTGTAGTCTTGAATGTGTCCTGTAGTGTGTTTTGTGTAAGTATAAGGATTAAAACATCTAGTGTATCACCTCATTTTATATGGTTTTATGAACCATTGTCAATCTCTCTCCCTTTTCTAAGCAAGAGTTAGCTTAAGTATAGTTTAGGTGATAGACATCAAGATAAAGTTGGCCTTCTCCAGAGATCTGACCCAATTTTAGGTGACCTACAACCTAGGATCAGTCCCATGTTGGACTAGGTTTGAGCAAGAGGACCTAAACAATCCCCTTCTCAACTAGGGTGCAACCTAGGACACCAACAATAAGTTTACATTATGAATATTGATGAAATAAGAGGTAAGAGGGTTCTATTTATAGTTTTATTATTTTCTATGTAAAAGTGTTATTATGCAAAAAACACCAAAATAAAAAATAATAAAGAAATAATTTCATTAATCAATGTTGTTTACTCCTTAATGAGTTTTAATAGATTTTTGGAGGAAAAGAGAGAGAATTAACTTGTTATAAGGCCAATTCTAGTAATTAGAAGATTGATAGGGATCTAAAAAAGGTTGTGGGATGCACCAATCCTTCAATAGTTCCCACTGAGTGTGCCATTATGTCGATCAGGAATCCAAGAAAGGTTAGTCAATTATTAATGAATAAATCCAAAATAATTTGAAGACATAAATTCTCAATACGAATCCTCAGATTGAGCTATGTGATAATCAAATAAGATATTCAAATTGGAAGATAAAAATAACACTTTTACCTCCCTTAAAGATATGTTTGAAAATTGATTTAAAATAGTTGAACTCATATTGTAGATGTAGAAATATTTTTCAATGCTTGATTCCTTACATGGGAATCACCTCTCCTTATCTACACTTGGTATTGGTTTTGGCTTGACATGAGAGAGAGAATTGATGAAGCTTCTTAGAATAATCTAGTAGAGTAAGTTTACATTACGAAGTTTGATGAAATGAGAGGTGAGAGGGTTCTATTTTTAGTTTTCTTATTTTCTATATAAAAGTGTTGCTATGTAGAAAACACTAGGATAGAAAATAATAAGGAGATAATTTTGTTGATCAATATTACAATTTTGTTTTTATGTCACACAGTTTCACTGATCAATGTTGTTTACTCTTGATCGGGTTTTAACAGATTTTTGGAGGAAAAGAGAGAAGATGAACTTGTTAGAAGGCCAATTCTAATAATTATAAGAATGTTAGGGGTCTGAAAAAGGTTGTAGAATATGTCCAATCCTATAAGAGGTCCCACTGGGTGTGTCATTATGTAGGTCAAAAATCTCAGAGAGGTTAGTCAATTATTAGTGAATAAATATAAAATAACTTGAAGACAACTTCTTAATACCAATCCCTAAGTTGAGCTATGTGATAATAAAATAATAAATGCAAATTGAAAGGATAAAAATAACACTTTTACCTCTCTTGAGGATATGTTTGAAAATTGGTCTAAAACGGTTGAGTTCAGATCTTATAGATGTATAAATCTTCCTTGATGCTTTATTCCTTCCATGGGAAGCACCTCTCCTTGTCTACACTTGGTCTTGGCTTTGGATTGCCATGAGAGAGAAAGAATTGATGAAGCTTCTTGGAATAATCCAACAGAGTAAGTTTACATTAGGAAGCTTGATGAAATGAGAGGTGAGAGGGTTTTATTTATAGTTTTCTTATTTTCTACATAAAAATTTTGTTATGCAAAAAACACTAGAACATAAAATAATAAAGAAATGATTTCGTTAATCACTATTACAATTTTGTTATTATGTCACATAATTTCACTAATTAGTGTTGTCTGCTCTTGAACAAGTTTTAACAAATTTTTAGAGGAAAAGGGAAATAATTAGCTTGCTTGAAGGCCAATTTTGGTAATTATTAGAATGATATGGATCTAAAAAGGTTGTGAGATGCATCCAATCCTTCAAGAGGTCCCACCAGATGTGCCATTATCTAGATCAGGAATCCATGAGAGGTTAGTCAATTGTTAGTGAATAAATCCAAAACAATTTGAAGACATAACTTTTTAAGACCAATCCTTAGGTTAAACTACATGTTAATCAAACAATAAATGCAATTTGGAAGGATAAAAACAATATTTTTACCTCCCTTGAAGATATGTTTGAAAATTAGTCTAAAATGATTGAGCACAACTTGTAGATGTAGAAGTCTTCATCGATGCTTGATTCCTTGTGTGAGAAGCACCTCTCCTTGTCTACACTTGGTCTTGGCTTTAGATTGGCATGAGAGAGAGAGAGAGAGAGAGAGAGAGAGAGAGAGAGAGAGAGAGAGAGAGAGAGAGAGAGAGAGAGAGAGAGAGAGAGAGAGAGAGAGAGAGAGAGAGAGAGAGAGTTGATGGAGTTTCTTGGAATAACCCAACATAGTTACATTAAAAAGCTTGATAAAACGAGAGGTGAGATGGTTTTATTTATAGTTTTCTTTTTTTCTGCATAAAAGTGTTGTTAATCAAAAAACATTGTAATAAAAAACAATAAGGAAATGATTTCACTGATCAATAATATAATTTTGCTATTATGCCACATAATTTCATTAATAAGTGTTGTTTGCTCTTGAACAGGTTTTAATAGATTTTTAGAGGAAAAAGAGAGAATTAACTTGCTAGAAGGCCAATTTTGGTAATTAGAAAAATGCTATGGGCCTTAAAAGGTTGTGAGATGTATCCAATCCTTCAAGAGGTCGCACCAAATGTGTCATTACGTAGATAAATAATACAAGAGAGGTTAGTCAATTGTTAGTGAATAAATCCAAAATAACTTGAAGACATAACTTTTCAAGCCTAATCTCTATGTTGAATTATGTGATAATCAAATAATAAATGCAAATTGAAAAGATAAAAAATAATATTTTACCTCCCTTGAAGATGTGTTTGAAAATCAGTCTAAAAATATTGAGCTCAGCTTTTAGATGTAGAAGTCTTTGTTGATGTTTGATTCCTTGTATGGGAAGCACCTCTCGTTATCTACACCTAGCCTTGGCTTTGGCTTGGCATGAGAGAGAGAGAGAGAGAGAGAGAATTGATGAAGCTTCTTGGAATAATCCATTAGAGTGAGTTTATATTAGGAAGCTTGATTAAATGAGAGGTGAGAGGTAACTATTTATAAATTCTCTAAAGATATGTTTGAAAGGATAAAAACAAATTAGAAGGATAGAAACAACACTTTTACCTCCCTTGAAGATGTGTTTGAAAATAGGTCTAAAATAGTTGAGCTCAGCTTTTACATGTAGAAGTATTTATTGATGTTTTATTCCTCTTGTCGGAAGCACCTCCCCTTGTTTACACTTGGTCTTGGCTTTGTCTTGGCATGAGATAGAGAGAGAGAATTGATGAAGTTTCTTGGAATAATCCAGCAGAGTCAATTTACATTAGGAAGCTTGATGGAATGAGAGGTGAGAGGGTTCTATTTATATGTTCTTTAAATTGATATGGACCGTTCATCTCATCCTAAGATAAAGGGTTGAAAATCAATCCTCAAATCCATTATTACACCTTTGAAGTGTGTAAGATGTGTCATTTAAGGCCTTTTAGAGTATGGAAAGCACATTAAAATAAAGTGCATGCATTTATCCTCTTCAATGTGTAAGAGGGGTGTAAAAGATGAGTATGTGTAAGTGGCCATATCATAAGCCACCTTTCCCACACTCCACTCCATTCCATTGACTTTCCCTTATGATGTCACCTATGTGAGCAACAATTCAATTTTTTATTTTAGGAAAATAGGTTATTTCAAATCCATGGAATTTCCTATTAGAGGAATGATTAGGATAATTAATCAAGGTGATTAATTGGCAATCAGAAGAAAGGTAAAGTTTGCAATGTTTGTTTGTCAATTAAGTGTTCCCTTAATTGCCCTACGAAGACACTTGCAAAGGGTTTATTTAATTTAGGATATACTATACAAGATAAATGATGCAAAATGATCCATTGCCCCAATTAGGGATGTATCATTGTGATTTCAGGTTAAATTGGCATTTGTGCAAGTAAATTAGGTCTAGTTGGAGAATTCTGGTTAAACTTGGATGCAATTTCAAAAAGTCATTTTGAATGTAGTTTATACATGAAAATGGTTAAAATGAAGTGTCTACACTTATCACCACCTTTAATATCAAATTTTACCTCATGGTTATGATCTAAATTTTGATTGACATATGGTAAGTTCTTCGAGTCTTGAAACATAAAGAACTTATGTAATATTACAATAATTATTATCAGGAGTGAAATATATTTCACCTAGACCTTAGATGTTGTAGGTGGTGCATCACTAAGAGTGACTTAGTCGTGGTAAAAGGAATGGTTAAAAGTGATGAGCTAATCTTTCTATCTATAAATGTAATTTGTAGCACCAGAGTCCATGTAACATAGTGACCCTAGATGAGAGATCTCTTAATAAGTCTTGGCAGCATAGAAAAACTATTCATCTTGATATTTTTCATGTGCAATAATATTATCATATATTTATGATGTGGTAATATTTTGATTCCATTTATAATACTTCTTCTTTGGATATGGTGGCATTTGTTACAACTTTGTGTTATATGATGATCCATTCGTGAATGAATTGTACAAACAATCATTTATCTCATGCCCATTCTTACCACATATTAGGTATGTCTTATGGGAATAAAATGGTTCCATTACTATTTTTCATGCTTAAGAGATATATTTTCATGTCCCATGGTATTTTTGCCCTTCTAGGTTTTTCTTCATCCTCCTCATCATGCTCTTCATATCTTGACCCTTCCTATTGAAGCATATTCATCGACTACTCATATGTGGATTCCATTAGAGACGTTTAGGGATGTCACAAAAAATTTAATCCAAAGGGAATCACTCTCAATAAAATGGGTACAAGAGAGACTTTTGTCACCATTTTTCCTAACACTTATTGCAAGCCTTGTAATTTAGCAACTCGTCAAAGAAAGGATTCAAAATTTTCACCACTTTTTTGTTTTCAACCAATGAAACTGAATTTGTAGATGTTGCATATGTTTCTTATTATTTGTCTCATATTTAGTGCTCAATTTTACCTATGCATATTTATAAATTTTAGAATCTAGGATATGACATTAGACCTCATCTTTAACACTAGACATAATGATCAATTTTACTTTTTGATTAACATTATCAAGATTTCATTGTTAGTCAGCGCATGTGGCATGTCTAATGAAGGTGCCATGAACAATTGGTCATAAGTATTCAAACTCAGGACAAGATTTGATTTTTGTCTTTCTTTTTTTTAATCCAGAGGTATCCTCTGTCTCGTTTGGGACTTTGTGACTCTGTTTAGCGACTTTTATTGAGGCGAGCGGAGGTGAGACTAATCCTTTAAAGGTTGTTGATGTGGTCTACATACGTCAAACAGCATTAAAATCCAAACTGCGAGAATTAACCTTAGGATTTATATAGGCAGAACCCAAAACCCTTAGCCAATTACACTTATCAAATTAATTATTCCTTCATAAAATTTGAGAATTTGACAACAAACGTTTTAGTGCATAACCATAATTTTACACTATAAAATCGATAAAATAATTAATTTGAATAAATAAAAAATGTAAAAAATCCAAAAATTATTCACAAAATACTTCCATGTTATGACATAAAAATGAACATCTAATTAATCTATTGTACAAGTTATGGAATAAATTACATTCCAAGTCACTATGCAAAGAACATAGAATGCTATAAATTTAAACAATTAATCTTGACAAACTACTTGAGCCGTAGTAAGAAACTTTTGAATAATGTTTGACATTGATAATTTACACACTTTGGAATTTTTTTGGCTTATGAAACCTCATTGAGCTCAATATGTCGAATTGATTCGATTTCAAACCTTTTCAAGAATATATGCAATGTCTAAAGATTTTTTTTTTTATAAAAATTGATACTCAAAATTACTTACGCCGAAGATCCTTGAAAATTTGCTCTATTATAGTTTTAGCTTTCTATTTTTTTTTATTTTTTTAAAGGTTATGTTGGTCATCATATTACCATTATTCATAGGATACCAGCATACCGCCTTTCATATAGCAACACTACTTAAATAACAAATAACTCTTTAATATCTACATTATTTGATGTAGGGGTTTTCAATGGATGTCTAAATAATAATGGTATTCAAAAGAGCCATTTAATTTATATTAAAATTATTGCACGAGGTAATGAATCCTTTTAAAATAATTTTTTATCAGAATGTTTTTTATAATAATTTTATTAATTTTGAAAAGGTAATTAAAGGAATTAATTTGTTTTAACTCGTGATTAAACTTTACTTTTTTCACTAATTAAAATTTATTATTGTTTGTACACTGAAATATTTACAATAGTTAATTTATGCATTTCTTAACAAAAAATATAGAAAAGGACATTTATGGATGTTTTTATCGATAAGATTATTGACATATTATTAAGAGAGAAATCTTGAAAAGGTAATTAAAAAAATCAATTTGCTTTAACTCGTAATTAAATTCTACTTTTTTCGCTAATCAAAATTCATTATCATTTGTGCATTAAAATATTTACGATTTTACAATAGTCAATTTATAAATTTCTTAACAAAAAATATAGAAACAAGTATTTATTTATTTTCATTGGTAAGATTATTGACATATTATTAAGAGAGAGAATGTTGACATCATACACAATGCATTAAAATAAATACAGTCAAATAAATAACATTATATGGTCAACATTAACTTCATGTCCCATTACTTTAACTTGTTAAAATGACAGGAATGCCCTCCACTAAGTTAAAATTTGATGTGTCAAGTGTGATGGAGATGTTTGAGACTAGCAGTATGGACAGGGGCTTCACATTCATAATTTGCTTTTTCAATAAATTATTCTCCATAATCTCTGGCTTGGTACTTTGTAAACAATGAATATTCAAGTTGAACACTAATTTTGGGTCCAGCGATGACACAAGCATCTCGCATCATTTGTTGTTGAAAGTTATCAAAAATATTAACACTGTCTGTGTTGGACAGGGGCACAAAGCCCTGTGAACTAGGAATTTGACTCAAGAGATGATGGTTAGTATGGTGTTAGTTTCAAAATGAAAGAAACACACTAACTAGCATAATATCTCTAGGCCTAGACACTAGGGAGAGTTTAGTTAACAAACATGAATAAAACACACAACTAAAATGCAAAATAAACTCTCTTTTAACTTCCTTGGATGCTCCAAAATGCTTGTTGTAGTGGCTTGCTCGGCGTGTGCTCATAAAATCCTTGGCAATGGAAGCTTGACTACCTCTATCTCTCCTTGGCACTTTTGGCTTGTGGCTTGGCTTGGCTTAGAATCAATTTGACATGATAACACTAGTTTCATGAAGCTTTGTAATCAATTATACATTATAACTTTGCATAATAATGTCTTTAAAATGATGTTCATAGCCTCTCTATTTATAGATTTTTGAGAATATTTAGAATCAACCTGAACCATCCACCCTGAAATTGAGATATGTGGTTGAGGATTAATTCAATTTTTAGAATTAAGTTTGTAATTACCCTCATCATGACATTTGAAGAAGGGGCAATTAAAAGGCATGGAGGGCATCATGGAAGGGATTGATGAGGCATGGAGGGCATGAACCCTGCTATTTGTGGCATTTATGGCCTAGAGATGTATTTCCCAAGAAATGAGGTCACCAGATGATGTAGATATTTAATATTCATTTTCAAAATAAATTATTCAACAAGTTTCCATGGATTTCTTGATTAGGCTCTAACTTGGATTAATTAACTCTTAAGCATGACTAAGCACTTTGTGCACAAATTATTCAAATTGATCAGAATGCCTTGTTATTGGTTCAAAATTCGATTGGACTGGAATTGGAAGGCAATGTCAGATGCGTTGGATCCATTATCTCATTTAGGATGTTACCAACACCAAATAAAAAAGGCACGTGTCTTGGGCGACAGATTTGATAGGAAAGAGCAATCCAGAGCACCTAGATGCAAAATTGGCATTTTGACTTGAAATGATCTGATCAAAGTTAGCCGGCCCACAAATTGTATTGTCCCATTTAGAAATACTCTAACCAAAATTGATAATTGAATATGTTAAGTTCAACTCATTTAATACATTTTAATGTTTTAAGGTCAAATTAATGCATTTTAAGTGAAAATTGGCCAAAAATCTGATTGAAAGTCATTAGTGGCCAATTTTAAGTATCTACAAGTCCAAGCACACTTACGATGCATCGTCTTTCACCGCCACCAAAATTCCCACACTGGGCACATCTACATCCACGTTGTTTTGATAATGGAAGGTTATAGTTGGAATCTTAAAAGTCTTATGGTTTGACAAATCATCGCAGGTATCCAAGATTGAAAAAGGCTTGGCGCTCGAACACTGTGAATGTTGATAACTGACGCTGGAGGTTCAATTGAACATCTAGTTCTACCACCGCTGGTGTTGCATGTTGGTCTTTTGACCCATGCAATTCCTTAATTGAGAACACTCTTAGTTACTAAGTTTAGACAGTTTATTTTTCAGCTTGGCTTTCACCGCCACATCTAGCGTAGGAATAAAGCATGCAATCTGCATGCTTAGTTTATAATATATATTTTTTAGCTACTACAATTTATGTAACAGCTTGGTTATTCTTTTATATATATGCATTAATAAAGACAATTTTTCAAGTCTGCAAATAAAGATTTTCTGAGTGCTCTAGTTTTTTTTCCTAAGTTTTTATACTCTATTTTTTCTGCTGTTATCTTCTATGGGCATAGAAATTTTGTTTAGATTTTCAGATTTGGTTTAGTTTTTCATATTCTACATTTGGTATCAGAGCCAGCAGGGAGCTCTCAGAAGTGGCGCACTCAGCAGAGGATAAAGCCAGCAGGGAAGCGCCCAGCAAGAAGAGAAATGCGTAGTAAGAAGCGTAGGTACCGTGTCTTATTTTCTTGCAAAGCGCAGTCAGCCCTCCAGCAAATCGCAGTCAACAGCCATCGCGTAGGTTGTGAGAGTCAGAGCAATCGAGCTGCAGAAAATCACAACATACCGAGCGGTCAAGCGAAAATCACGACAGTTGTGACGCCTGCTGGAAGCATTCATAGAGTAACTACAGATATCGTGGGAGTTTCATATATATAAATGCTTGCAGGGTTTAAACATTGGACCCCTCTGCGTGGTGAATAGAGAAGAACGTCTAATGCGAGCATTCTATTGGAAGACGTAGATCAGCCATAAAGGTGCTATCTTCTTGTTTCAAGCATTGAGTCCGTAGTCGACTAGGCATAAAGTTGAAACAGGGATCCACCTCATTTGTATACGACAATAATTTATTGTAGGGTGCAACGCGTTGTGGACCACTGTCTCCTACGAGTCTGACCATGAATAAGGAGTCACCACCATGAGAAGAAGTTAAATTCAATGGCGCACAAGGGAAGTTATTAGTAGCCTTGAGAATAAAAGCTTTGTAGTGGTTAGGAAGAATTTGGTTAAGAAGACTCGCAAGCGTGCAGAAGCAGTGAAAACATGCAAGAGAAAAGGAGGTGCTATAAGAAGAGCAGTGCGCAGAAGCACAGCTGTTCAGGGAGAAAGAAAAAAAAAGGGCAGAAAAAGAAGAGCGCCCAAGCTAGAGCCGTATTACACAGAAGATTGCTCCGAACAGCCTGCTCCGAACGCCAAAAAGAAGGGCATCAAAAGTTTTTATTTGTTTATTGTTTTGTTTTTTGTATGTTGTCTGTATTCAGTTTTTACAAGGTGTATGTTTTCCGTGTTATGAAAGCAATGCAATCATTCATTGTCTTCAGATTATAGCATGGATGGTCGCAGTGCCGTGTTTGAAAAGATGAGCTCTGCAGAGCTTGTGTTACACAAGGAGTGAAGCTGTGAAAGTGTGTGTTGAACAACGAGTGAAGCTGTCAAAGTGTCTGAAGATCAGGCCGATCGTTGGCAAATCTAGACCAACGTGGAAAGAACCCAGCAGAGTCCTACGAAGAAACCTGAGCAATTAAGCATCAGGTGAAAGAAAGGTAAGCAAGCAGGAAGCTTGCAGTTTTGAACATAAGCATGTCTGTTGATAGTCTTTCAACAGGGTACTCCTCAGTCTTAAACGCTGAGTGAACGCTCATTGAGCAATTATATTTGTTTTGTATGAAGACAAGGTGGTGTATTCCACATATAAGGCGATGTATTTCGCAAGGCGATGTATTCCGCATGAGAGGCAGTGTATTCTGCAAAAGAAAAACATCCTTGCTGAAGCTGGTAGACAGAATGAGTGAAGCGATGTATGCCATCAATGGCAGCCACTAGCAAAGCAGCGGTGGCAAGAATGGTAAATCGTTTAGGCATTGTAAACGTTGAAATTGTTAGTGGTAGAAATTAAGGAGTGTTAAAAATTCAAGATTAATTGGAGATAATGTCTCCCACCTCCCTCCTTTTGTCATGCAAGCAGTTAGCTGCAGTTAAGCAATCAGTTAGTAAACTGATAGTAAGCATTCAGTTAGTTAACTCACAGTTAGGAATCAGTTAGTTAAGCAGTTAGAATTGCAGTTTGCATGTAAAGACTAAAATTAGTCTTTGATTTGTTTTTTCTAATTATTGTTAGTTTTTCAAATCTATTTAATAGACCCATGGGGCAGTATTGTAATTTGAACAAGATCAAGAAAAATATCAAGAAGAGCAGAAGATCAAGAAGATTATTAAAAATCTTGTTCCTTGATTGCTGTAGCAATCTGAGTGTGTTTTTATCTGTTTATTCTACAGTGAAGTCTTGCTGAGGAAAGAAGTTTTTAAGGCATCGTGCGGTTGGGGCACCAGCCGCATAATGATCATTTCAGAATCTATTGTGGGTCCAGAACCCTTAAGCTCCATCCGAATGATACAGGTAATCTTTGGTCACCAACGTTAATGTCCTCCAGGTCTATAAAATAGGAGTGATACAAAACACTCGAAAACAACAGCGTGAACACACCCGTCACAGGAATCGAACCCTGGCTGAAACTCAGAGACCCAGCAACACTTGGGGAGTCGAAGTCAGGGAGACAATGAAAACTGACCATTATATTTGGACATCGTTTATGCAAGAAAAGCTAAATTATTCCAGCCGACTAGGCCAAGCAGCCCAGCAAAACTTTTAAACAACCCGGTATTCGTATGCCCGCAGCTAAAGGCAAATTCGATAAATAATCCAAGCCAATCTTGAGGACTTAATGGCTGAAATCTCCAATGGTTCTGGAGCCGTCACCATGGTAGACCTCGTAAGTGTATCCACCGAGAGAGCAAGGGATTAAAGTTTCCCACAAGAGTTTCGTGCACTCTGCAGAAAGGCTGGGGAGGTGCTTGTATAAAGCGAACTGTTTTGGATCAAAAAGGGATCCAGTTAAAAATAACAGGCATCACGTCCAGAGTATGTCTTGCACTGTATCGATGTGATGTCCTTGCCCTGGATCGTCAGGTGAAAATTCTTTGCCAGCGTGTCAAATCTCGTGGTTAAAATGTAGTTTCCGGTGTCGAATGTTTTGCTAGATAGAACCAGAATATTGATTATTGTGGCAGCAACTGCATTGCTATTTATCCTTCTCGATTGTATGGTTTTTAGGCAAAAATTATGTTGTGATAGTGGAAATTTAATGATAAAAGTAATATTCACTTTGAATTTTTTACCTTAAATTGTTTATATTTGATTCATACATTTGTTTTGTGAGAACACGGCCGGACCATACAGGCACCAAGTTGTGGCCCTTCGAGTGGATTCAAATAAATCGGTCTTCTACCGCTATGGCATGAAAGGTTACCAGGACATCTCTACGCTCATTCTCTTCGCCAATTTTATAGAGAATGCCAGATTTTTGGCACAATAGACTTCATCGGCATTGCCTTAGCGGTTTTCCAAAGCTACGTACTCATGGCGAGGAAGCCCCAGGAGAATGAGATGATTATCCTAACAGCTCATAGTAGAAAAGACCCCAACTAGAACACCGGGTTTTCTGTCCATGACTCAAATATCACCTCTGCCTCTGACTTTGTTCCTGGGAAAATTTCTTTCTGAACATATCTCGGCAAGCCATGGAAAGAGTAACCTCGGACTGTGTTCATGCAGTCTTTTCTGGATGACATTATTCATCCACAGGGTTGGGCGCAATGAAATACATCCAACTTTGCCTTAGACACACTCTACTACAGGGAGTACATGAATTATGGGGTGGGTGCAGGACTTGCACTACACCTAAAATGGCCCAGCCACCATAATTTGAACAGTTCAGATGCTAGCAAATTTACGGTTGGTCGATACATTGACGGCAACAAATGGTTAGCGTCAGAGGGAATTGCATATTTGTCTGGACTAAAGCTCTGAGTCGCAGATGGTGAATATAAAAGAAATGTAACCTGGCTAGGGGTATTTGTTATATGTTAATTATATTTAATTTTATTTTAAGGATCGTTAATTCTCTAAATGGAAATCTTATTTGGTCAAACATTATGTCATAGTTGGGTTTGCTCCCAAAGGGAGCTGTAATCGAATGATAGTCATGATGATGTATCGTTATCACAATAAATTGTAATTTAACCAAGTAAATGAATCATTTTATTAGTATATGTCATAAAAGTATGGTATTATTGTTTTTATTGTAGGTATTGTCTTTATTATTGAAATTATACGATTAATGTAAATCTTATTTTATAGAGAAATTTGGTAATTGTATAATGTTTGTGGGTGCCTCTAATAATATATTGTTTTTGTTGTTAAAATTAAATAGCTATTATTTTGTTTGTTCATTGTTCAATATAAATTTTTAAGTTCATTTTATTTTTCAAAATTTTTAAGGTTTGATTGCATATTATGAAGAACGACGATTGCTGGGACAGAGCACTGCTTTATCAACTTTGCTATTTGTAGTTTATTGTTGCATAGACCTGCAATTTTCTAGGGACCAATTAAAAGACCCTTTATTTTTAACCATTTCTTCACATGATTTGATTATTAATGTTGTGCGACTATTGTGGCCTACCTCGCGACACTGTTGTTACAAAATTTTTAAACACCTTTTAAAGATAAATTTTAATGATGCTAGGTGAAACTACATATTTTTTCATTTGTTTATTATATGTTGTACAATAATAGTCAGAAATCCATGATGCAGGAATTCTTGGTTAGTAAAATCGATTCTCTGTCATCCTCTTTCTCTATTAAAACAACTTATGCTGAATAATATATAAGCTTATTTAATTATACAAGCTTACTTGTTGTTCCTTGACAACCTAGTCTCTAAGCTTGCTTGCTCTGTCAATCTGCGCATCGCTACAATAACCACAAACCCATTTTCATTGTCATATTGAATTACCACCAATTGAAGGAAGGAAGAAATATAAAGACATGGCTTATTTTAAATAAAATATACAAGAATCTTTAAATACATGCTTAAAATATTAGATTGCACTAAAACAAAAATGGAACAAAATATTTTGTAAGGCTATGGTAAAATCAAAAGTTTTATCTTCAACATTGCAGCTAGGCATGTGGCATAATATTTGTTTTTCCAAGCTTTAATATCTGCGAGATCTCTATTGGCTCAAACATTTTACCCATAAGACAAGCTGCTAATTTTTTTGTTTTACAAAGGAATCACATTCTATTAAATAATGATTGGATAATACACATCAAAAAGGTTGGGCTACAGCTACCTGGTCCAAAAATATTATAGGGCAAATCACTTTTTCTATTACACACCCTGACCCATTCACACTAAGCAAAAAAAACCAGGTGGAAATTTAGCCGAGAAGAAACCCCCAAATCAAAAATAGATAATTATTTTTTTTTTTTTTAAACTTTTTATAACACAGAACAAATATAAAATTAATGAAAAAAAAGAATAGGCTTTGTAGCACATAGCAAGAGAATGGATGGTTAATCAAAATTCATTTAATCACAAGTGAATACTATATTTTCACTCGTATTCACAATGAAGCAGATGCAAACTTTACTATGATTAAAACAATGCGAAAGCTAAAACGAAAAATGAAGCTGCAGAGAATAAAAAGAATATATACTTGCTTAGGGGGTGCATAGGCTTGAAGAAATGCCCTTAAGTCCAAAACCTTTAAACTGATACCCAGGTGTATGGTTTAATCTTCTTGATATATAAAAAAACCCTTGAGGACTGCAACGATTCTTGTTATGAATATAAAATATGTTGCAGTTATCTTTCTGTAAACTATTCCTGTTAAGACAATAAAGAACTATGATGTGAAGATGGGGAGGAAGATGGTTTGTGAATTCCCTGCATGGGTTAATTATCAGTGAAGTGTGGGCACTGGCAATAGCATACCCATGCACCTGTCCTTGCCTCTGCCTTAGGTGCTCAGATTTTCGTGCCTTTTCCCCTCCTTATTCTTGCATCTCCTCCATCTATTCCATGTAAAATATGAAACTCAGATTTAGCTCGCTTATGGATACCTTTGATTAAATTTTTGTATATTTTTTAAAATTAAAAATAACACCATCTAGGTGGTACAAATATCTTTCTATAATATTAGAGCCAAACAATTTTGAAAAGCATACCAAGCAATTTGTAATTTAAAAACAAAATGAAATCTTACACCAAAATTAAATGTTTGTTATTTTTATGATATATTGAAAAATTCAATGCATAAATTTTAAGGAATATAGTCCCATGTTTGTTAAAATAATATTTTCAAAATTTTATTTTTTTGACTAATCTTTCAAATTCTATAGAAATTATTTGTATAAATAAGGAAGATGGTAAAATCATGCAAAACAAAATTTGATGCTTTTTAAAATAAAATAAAAATAATCTTAAATATTATTTTATAAAATATTTTGTATAGATTTGTTGTTGAAGATTTGCAGATTAATTTTTTTATTTTATTTGATGAGGCATCATTTTTAATAGGTGTATAATGCAGTGATTTTTTTTATTTTCTTTTAACCAAAGTTTGTCATTTAGATTTTGTCAACACTGGGCATGACGTTGTAGAATTGTTTTTGCTGCATTCAATGGAATTAGGTAGTTGAATATTTTGGATTTGTTGAAACTTGCAGCCACGAAAAGATTATGCACAGCGAAAATTATTAATGTGAGTAAACGAAATTCAATGGCAAAATAGACAAAACATAAACACACAGATTTAAGTGGTAAAACCCTCAAGAGGGAAACATCCACGGAGCAATGATATCAATTCTTTTATTGTTCAAGTCAGGAAATTACAAGCAGCACAATCATTCCTCTTTTTTAACTCTCTGGTGTACAACTACTATGGGCATACATGGATTTATAGTATTTCATATAGAACTGAATTCATTAAATGCGTTCCTATCCATATTCTAACTAAGTCAGTCTTGTTACAACAACAAGCTGAATAATAAGATCTAAATCCTACAGAAGAGGAATTCGTTGTCATCTAATTTCAACAATCTCCACCTTGACAACAATTAACCTGATACCTTGCTCATTGCTCATCACCTTTTCTGTAAGCCAAGAGAAGCCAAACACCACCACAGCTTCTCCAATATAACCGGTTTTGTGAACATGTCTACACAATTCTTTTGAGTGTGGACCCTATCAAGAATCATCTGTCCTTCATCAATAACATGTCTTACATAATGGTATTTCACTGGAATATGTTTTGACTTACTGTGGTAAGCTAGATTCTTAGCCAAATAAATTGCACTCTGACTATCACAAAAAAAAATTACACTTTTCTGAAACTGTCCTAACTCACCCAATAAACCTTTTAACCATACTGCCTCTTTGTAAGCATGTGAAGCAGATACATACTCTGCCTCAGTAGTGGATAAAGCAACAATGCTTTGAAGCTTTGACATCCAACTAATAGGACCACCTGCAAGAGTAAAGACATAACCTGAAGTAGATCTTTTTTCCAAATCACCTACAAAATCTGAATCAACATAACCGCAAACCTTATCACTACAACCATCAAAAGTGATACAATGACTACTTGTGCCTCTAAGATATCGAAGCACCCATTTCACTGTTGCCCAATGTTCTTTACCTGGATTTGCCATGTATCTACTAACAACACCAACTGCATGTGAAATATCTGGTCTAGTACTAACCATCGCATACATCAAACTTCCTACTGCATTAGCATACGATACACGACACATATACTCATTTTCTTCATCATTACTAGGACACAAACCTGAAGAAAGTTTAAAATGCGAAGCTAAAGGGATATTAACTGGTTTCACCTTATCCATATCAAATCTCTGAAGTATTTTCTCCACATACTTCTCTTGTGATAACCTCAGCTTGCCTTTCGTATCTCCATGCCCAAGATCTGTCTTGCTACTCCTAGATCCTTCATATCGAATGTCCTAGCCAACTGAGCCTTTAACCTGCTAATTTCAACCATGCTTTTGCTTGCTACAAGCATATCATCAACATATAACACCAATATAATGAACATGCTATTATCCAACTTTTTAAAGTAAACACAATGATCATATTCACTTCTAGTAAAATTATGGCTCACCATGAAGGAATCAAACTTCTTGTATCATTGCCTTGAAGACTACTTCAAGCCATACAATGATTTCTTGAGTTTGCAGACAAAACTCTTGTTGCAATTTTGAGCGAACCCTTCCGGTTGTTCCATGTAAATTTCCTCATCTAAATCTCCATGTAGAAATGCATTTTTAACATCTAGCTGCCCCAGTTCCAGATTAAGCAATGCAACTAGTGCTAACACCATACGAATAGAAACAATTTTTACAACTGGTGAAAAAATCTCATGAAATTCAATACCTGCTTCCTGAGAAAACCCTTTTGTAATTAGCCTTGCCTTGTACTTCAAAATAGTATCATCAACACCTTTCTTCAACTTGTATACCCACTTACAACCAACTGATTTCCTATTCTTAGGAAGTTCCACCAGATCCCATGTTTTGTTTTTAATCAAAGCATCAATTTCCTCTTTCATGTCATGTTTCCATTTGTCACTATCTGAAACCTCTATTGCTTCTTTATAACAACTTGGTTCTCCTTCATTAGAAATTAAAGCAACAGAAGTGACAAAATCATCATACCTGCTTAGAACTGATCTGATCCGTGTAGACTTCCGTAGAGCTAGCTGTGGTATTACCTCAATTTCCTGAGGTGTTTCAATCTGCTCATCCTCCTGAGTGATTTCCCCATGAATATCCTGCTCACGGATATCTTCATGATCTTCACCCGTGGATGAATGTATATCAAATTGAATTTGTTGTAACTATGGTAAATTAACCTGTTTCATGGTATTCTTATCATCTGATTTCATGAGTGAAACTTCATCAAATATGACATCTCTATTTATGATGATCTTATGGGTAGTACGATTCCATAATCTATACCCCTTTACACCATCACCATATCCATCAAAGACTAATTTTTGTGACTTAGGATCTAACTTTGAATGCTGACTCTTTGGAATAAGTGCATAGGCATCACAACCAAAAACTCTAAGACCAGAATAATTACATGGTTAGCCCGTCCATACCTCTTCTGGAATCTTGTAGTCAATTGTTGTCGATGGTGATCGATTAACCAGGTAACAAGCTGTAAGCAAAGCTTCTCCCCACAATTCCTGCTACAACTTTGCATTACTGAGCATGCTTCTTCCTCTCTCAAGAAGAGTCATGTTCATGCATTCATTAACACCATTCTGCTGTGGAGTGTAAACAGTGGTTCTATGCCTTTCAATCCCTTCATTCTTGCAATAATTAACAAATTCCTTAGAAGTAAATTCCCCTCCATTATCTGTTCTAAGACATTTAATGGATTTGCCTGTGCTTTTTTCAACCAAAGCTCTAAACTATTTAAAAGTGTTAAATACATCAACTTTTCTCTTTAACAAGTAGATCCATACTTTTCTCGAGTAATCATCTATAAAACTTACAAAATATGATGATCCTCCATACGAGAGTTTCGGAGATGGACCCAAAAGGTCTGAATGAATATAGTCAAGGATATCTTTACTTGTATGTTTTCCAGGTTTAAACTTCTATCTAGCTTGTTTCCCATAAATACAATGCTCACAGAACTTCAAAACTACAGTTTTTAAACTAGGAAGTAGTTTACAATCAGCAAGTACCTTTATTCCTTTCTCACTTATATGACCCAATCGTTGATGCCATAAGCGATTGGATTCACCTACATCCTCTGATGCGACTCCCGCTTGATCAATTTATGTCCTTCCTTCAAGTTTATACGAGTTCATGACTCTGTTAGCTTTCATAACAATCAAGATACCTTTGGATATCTTCAAAACTCCACCTTGAACTGAACCCTTATATCCACTAGAATTCACAACTCCCAAAGATATCAAATTCTTTCTCAAGTCAGGCACATGTCTCACATATGTTAGTGTTCTAACAATCCCATCATACATTTTAATTATGATACTCCATATCCCAACAGTTTCACATGTAACATCATTACCCATGTAAACTACCCCATCATCAATAGATTGATACGTAGAATACCAATTCCTATGCAGACACATGTGATGGGATGCCTCAGAATCAACTAACCAATCATAATGGTACTATGAGACAATAGACATAGATAATACCTCATCAACCATACCTGAATCCTTCTCGGCTATGTTAGCCTCCTTTGTAAAGTCCTCCTCCTTAGATGCCTCTTTACGTTTCCATCAATCTTTCTTGAGGTGTCATGATTTGTTACAGAACCAACACTTCAACTTGCTCCTTTCGCCCTTCGACTTGGATCTAGTTGGGCCCTTCAAATGATGTCCCCTCTCAGTAGTTCTGCCTCTAGCCATCATAACTTCTGATGTCAAAGTTTCTAGAGAAGATCTCTTTCGAGTTTCCTCAGATATCATAGCTCTAACAACATCATCAAAGCTAATAATCTCGTTAGAACTAAAACTAATAGAGGTTACAAAAATGATCCCAAGATTCAGGTAGAGAACTTAATAATGTTACCGCCTTATCCTCATTCAAAATTTTATCACCCGTGTTGTCCAATTTGCAAATAAGAGTATTAAAAGTATTTAAATGTTCTAAAATTTTCATACCTTCCTTCATACGCAAGGTATACATCTGACACTTTAGGAGGATTTAGTCATATACAGGCTTTCCAATTTTGTCCAGAGTCTTGTTGCTATTGTTTCAGACACGATGTTAAATAATACATCATCAGCCAAGCATAGGCGAATACCACTAAGAGCTCAAGATTCCATCTCGTCCCAGTCATCATCATCTATACTCACGGGTTTCTTCGCTTTTTCTACGAGTGCCTTCACAACTTCTTGCACACACAATATATCCCGCATTTTGACCTTCTATAACTCAAAGTTATTGCTCTCGTCAAATTTATTGATCTTGAATTTAGCACTCAGTGTCTTTGCCATCACGCTTCCACACTGCGATTGCTCTGTCGTAGGTCCAAAAAACACTGTAAGTGGCCTCCTTAATTTGCCACATGTGTCTTTTTGGCATAGGGTGACTTGGCCACGTCAAACAGCTATTGGATAGGGTGGCCTAGCTGCTCGCGTCTCTTGTGTGGATCCCAGCCTCCCAAAATGAGTTAAGGGCGGCCTCCAAATGCAACCTCCAGTGCAGCAATGTGAACGCGGCCCTTCAACGTAGTGAATGAATTTGCCCTTCAAACTTCACCCCTACTACGTAACACAGCCTGTAGAAAAATTGCCCCTTTACACTCGCCCTTCGTGGCCTTCCTCGAATGAGCTCTGATACCACTTGTTGAAACTTGCAGCCATGAAAAGATTATGCAAAGCAAAAAGTATTAATGTGAGTAAACAAAATTCAATGGCAAAATAGACAAAACATAAACACACAAATTTATGTGGTAAAACCCTCAAGAGGGAAACATCCACAGAGCAATGGTATCGATTCTTTTATTGTTCAACTCAGGAAATTACAAGCAGCACAATCATTCATCTTTTTTTAACTCTATGGCGTACAGCCTCTTAGGGCATACATAGATTTTATAGTATTTCATATAGAACTGAATTCATTAAATGTGTTCCTATCCATATTCTAACTAAGTCAGTCTTGTTACAACGGCAAGCTGAATAATAGGATCTAAATCCTACAGAAGAGGAATTCATTGTCATCTAATTTCAATAGGATTTAAGTGATGCATGGGGTTTTCATAGAATTTCATTTAATAACTTTTTTTTTGGTATTTTATGGTTTTGTAATACGGTACTTGTATTGTTGCTAAGATGATTAGCCATTTGTCCATTCACTTTGTATTTTTTTAATAATTTGGTAATTTAGTCATTTGACAAATATGAATATTATTTTATTATAAAAAAATAAAATAAATTATTCAAAAAATATTATAACAGTTGTTCCTCTAAACAATTGAAAAAATTAAAAAAATTATATATGTAACTTTATTATTTTAATTATTTAAAGTAGTAGGTTATGTGAGAATAGTGCCTATAGTTTACTTGTTATAAAAGCTATAGTATTAAGAGGGCATCAAATGCAATTGTTATTTTTACTAGGACCTAATAAAATTAGAGTATGTATTCAAAACTATATATTTCTAAAGACTAAAAACCAATAATATATTGCACTACCATTCTTATATACATAGGACTCAAAAAATATTAACTCAATTGAACAATATCTTTCAAAGCATTCATTCTTTATAGTATCTCTTACGTTATTAACCAAGTATTTTATAAATTAGGTGCTAATAGTTCCTCTTGAAGCATCTTAGGACATGGATGCTTAGTTCTCATTATTAGCTTAGGAATTAAAAGTTCTTTTATGATTAAAATCATCGTTGCTAGACACATTATCGAAATTCACATATTCCCCCCAAAAGAGAATAATATATAAACATTTATACCATAGGAAAATATTTCTCAATTTTGAGCTTGGCCTTAAATGAATTTTTGTTGTTTGTTATTTGTTTTGTGTTATTGCAAACATTAATTACTGTTACATAAATTCATATTACAAATGTTTATCTTCTAGCCAATCCAAATACTTGATAGATTTGTATATATATAATGAACATGTACTTGCTAATTATTGTTATTGCTTATCTGCTTCTACTTGTTATTATGTCAATTAAAAAACACATTTAGCCCATGTGTAGTATTTATTCAATGTCATATTGTATGTTGCATTTTAAAGAATAATAATGAGTCCCAAGTGATTTGTATATTACAGATACTATATTTGCCTTCTCAATTCACGTATTTCAAAAGGTACTTGCATTTTTGTTTAAGTATTTGGAACAAATACGTTTTTTAAAAAAAATCAAAGTTTATAGACTATTTTGTAGGAAATTTATTTATTGTAAGAAACAAAATGCAATTTAGCTTCTATTGTCATTGCCTTCATTATTTACTTATTTCAAAAGGTACTTGCATTTTGTATTTAATTTTGAAGTGTTTAGAATGATTAAATTCACTTATTTTCTAGGGTACTTGGATTTTTTATTTTCTTTTTAGCTATTTGGATTCATTGAATTGGAGGGAATGATTTATTCCTACATAAAAAGCTTTATATAGAATTCAACTATTGTAGAGTAAAAAATTCAATTTAGCTTTAAATATTGTTGGATTAAAATATTGACATTTGTCCAAGGAAAATCATGTTTTGGTCATTGCTAATACAATCGCACTTTTATGCAATATGGAAACCATGAAAACCGAAAGAGGGAAACAAGAAACTACAACAAATGGAATCTTAATAGATGTTGAAACATATGAACAACAACCAAAGATGTTGTTTTCCAACATTGATGGTGCCCTAGAAGATAGCCATCTTTTCAAGATTAGTCCATTTAAATACAATGCAGGTGACTATCTTTTTGATGCAATTCAAGTTTTGCTAAATTTTCGTTACACATCAAACTAATTACGAAATAGAATGATTGATTATTTCATACTATGCTTAAACAATAGAAATGTAGATGCAATACACTCATATAAACATGAAATGCATTGTGATGTGCTTTACAATTTGTATAGAATACATGATAAAGAAACTTATTTATGTAAAATGAGGCTTTGTACAAAAAATAATACAAATGTAACTGAAACTGGCCTATGGGGTGATACATTCTACATCTAATGGATATCTAAATGGTTGAACATATCAATTTGATTATGGTCACTGACACAGAAAAGAAACTACTTACACTTTAATAGAGAATCATCAATACCAAAATATTCAATATTATTCCATGACAACAATCTTGTGTGCGGCCACTATGAACCTTTGTTATATAAAAGAACAAATACTGAAATTAAACAATTGAAACTACCAAATACATGTGCAACTATTGAACGTGAATGGGATGCTATTTCATATGAAATATAAAATTATAGCCTTCATGTAGCATCACCATTTGCTAATAGTTGTGGCAAAACCCTGTTTAATGCAATAAGCTTACTAACATAAAATGAATTTGATGTTCAATATCTTAGACGCTATATGGCACAAACATTTTTCAATGTGGTTTTCACAATGGACAAATATGCAATTGCTTCCAGTTATGCCAACTAGAATTACCCAAAAAGAAAATAGAAATATCTCGAATTGGAGAGAATATATCAATATGGTTGGAATGTCATATGCAAGGCAAAATAGAGGGTGACCATTTATGCTTGTTATGGCTTTCAAATATTTTAAAAATTGAAATTCAGAACTGGTCAACAAGAAGCAAAACAATCATTAAAATATACACAAATTGCTTATAGCCAAAAAAATATACAACATAATTTCATTTGAAATATATACAATGCATATTTATTATGAACCTTTACAAAAAACACGTGAAGTATCAATTCCAAGGAATTTGTCTCGTGTGCCTATGCATATAATACATGAATAAATGTGCTTGCAAAATTAAAATGGAATAGATAAATTCAATTACATGTCTCCTAAAACAAGTGTATAAGAAAATGGCATTGTGATCCTATCACCATGTACAAAAGAAACAATGATTTTAAAAAAAAAGGAAGAAACACCTAGAAAAAAAAAGGAAAAACATTGCATTTGTTAAAAAACTAAATTCGTGAACAAAAAATAATGGAAAACAATGTAGAACAAAACAATGAAAAAATTATTGAAATGGATAGTGATAAAGTTCGATGCTTATAAGAATAGGAAAAAGAAAATATGTGACTGAAAAACAATTGTCATTGAAATGTGATACAAAGAAACATATACCATTCCATTGTTTAAAAAAAAATACGCAAAAAATAAAATAATGAACATGCAATGCAAATAAAAAATGAAAAGATAAAAAAGGCAATTGAAATATATTTACAAGAAATTAAAGATACACCTACTATTGCGTGTTCACATTGTAAATGCTTACACTTTAAAAAATACCTAGTTAACATTGGCAAGAATATTACTAACATTTGGTCTTCAATTACTATGGATTTTTAATTTGAACAAAAGAACATAAGACAACAACTATGCAAACAATGCAAAAAAATCAATTGAAGATGAAAATATTCCTATGTTTGCTTAACATTTTCAAACAAGAAGAAACAAAACAATAGAAGCAGTTTAGAAACTAAGCTCACTAGAAGAAAGATTAGTTTTTGTGCATGACTTTTGCACAAATAAGACAACTTAGATATAAAAGAGCATAAATAGGATTGATTTGAACAATTATAAATATTCTTATTGATTTTGACCATATTCAAAAGGCATTGCCTTGAAAACCTATAAAAAAAGTTTAAACAATCACAGTTAAAGTAAAACGTAAATTGAAATATGAAAATGCATATGTAAAAAGGAACATCAGGCCAACTATGTCATGAATGTATTTGTTGAACTATGCAAAATGCCATTGTACATGTAATAAAGAGTTGCAATTGAAAAGGACTGGTATGCCACACTTGAAAACCAAATTAGACAATCAACAAAGGACATTGACAATGTAGAAGACATTGACGATAATGTAATTAAAGATGACATAGATCCAATTACAGAATCAATTATACATGGATTTGAAACTGCATATTCAATAAAAAATTTAAAAGAAAAAATTATTGAAATTGTACCATCTGAAGGCTTAAAACCATTAGGTATTTCCAAGATAAATTTTTAGATTAAATGAACTTTCCAACTTTGTACTATGGTTGCAACTGACCTGATGATATCACGAAAATATGTTCATACAAAAAAATAGTTAAATGAGAACTTTTACATAAAAACAATGATATTTCAACTCATATTACAAACCTTTTTTCAAGGCAATTAAAATTATCATAAAACAAGTTTGTAGTTGTGCATGGATATACATATGGAAAGGTGAATTGAAAGGAAGGAAAATTATGCAAAAGATGTTAAAAGCAAATCAAACATAGAGAAAATGTTAAAATCTCCAATATTTTTTTAATCTATAAAAATGTTTTGAATATCGCCTGACTATTTGTAAAATAAAAAGAAAAACATTTTTTGCAATAATAAGGCAATTAGGACCACCTACTTCTTTTGTTATTTTAAAGAGCGCCAAACAATTTTGGAGGCCATTATGCAAAGCATTGAAAAATATAACCAAAAATAAGCCGCCATAGCATAATGAAAACATATTTGAAAATGATATCGATGCAACAATAAGAAGAAACCTAGTAATTTAGTCATTATTTCAATCATAGGGTAAATGCATTCAAGAAAATGATGATACAAAATAAGCAATTATTTGGCAAAATTTTAGACTACTTTTTTGTGACAAATTTGTAAAATAGAGGATATGAACATGTTCATTTCATGTTTTGGATACGTGATGCCCCTATATATGGCCATTGTGAAAATGTTCAAATTGAAAATTTTGTTAACAAATATGTATCTTGCAATTCGCTACTGCTTGATGATAATTTAATAAAAATGCAAACACATCATCATACACACACTTGTAAAAAATATAAGAAATCATATTGTAGATTCAATCTTTCATTGCCTCCAATGGATAAGATAATTATATCACAACCTTTAGAAAACAATGACAATGAAACTAAAAATTGTGCCAAAGCTTTTTTTAAAAACTTCAAAATAAAAAATATGACAAAAGCACAACATTTTAAATGTTTTTAACAAATAAGAATTTGACTACGGAAAGATATTTGACATTATTGAAATCACTAATTCCCTGTCCTATTATAATGTTAAAAATAGAACCAATGGACATGTGGACAAATGCTTTTACAATTCATGTTTTCGACCTTTGGTATGCAAATACATATACACAATATATATTCTTAATGCATATTTTATATCAACATATCACACATCATAGATGACTAAACTAAATCAAAAATTGACAAATGCTATTTTTAAAGTACACGATGAACTATCAAAAAAAATGAAAACAAAGTCAAATTCATACGAAAGCTCAATAACACTCTCCTTAATTATCAACAAATGTCTAGTCATCAAGTTTTACACATTATTCTATCTTTACCACTATATTATGCTTCAATAAAAATAACCTTTATAAATACATCTTCATTATCAAATAGAACATGCATTTTAAAAGACCCAAAAATATTATCTCAAGAGCACGATGATTCTAAAAACATAATGTGTGTTTTTGTCACTGACAAATACAATGGAAGACCTAAATATTTAGACCATATATGCCTAGTAGAATACGTAGCATACTATATGGGAACATGTAAAAATATGAAAAGATGAAAAAAGCACAAATAATACGATATGTCAGATACAATGAACGTATTGATCCTGAAAACTATTATAGAGAAAAAATAATGTTATTTGTACCATATCAAGAACTTAAAGTCATTGAAACAAAATTTTGAAATATGGTCATTGGATTATGCTATGCATTAAAAAACCATAGAAAATATCAAGCATTATTTCACTGTACAATTACAATTAAAGTGAGGGAACATTGACATTGTCGTTGTAGATGTTCAAGAAAAACACACTATAATATTTGACATTGACAATGAAAATGAACTTGAAAAATGGTTTATGACAATTGAAAAATACAATATCAACGCTGACATAAAACATATCACAAATAGAACAATAGTAGATATCCAAACAAGAAACATGTTTGAAATAAGCAAACAACCATTCTTCATAAGCAAAGAAGACTATTTCAATTCACAAAAACAATTGAATCATTAGCAACAACATATTGTAAAAGATATCATAATGAATAAAATAATATCTTCAAATGAGCCATTGTATTTGTTCTTAACAAGCAGAGCAAGAACAGGGAAAATGTATACATCAAAAGTAATATAACAAGTAATATGTCAATTTTACAATAAACAACTTGATAGTGATCCTCTTAAATCAAAATTTATTATTGTTACATTTATTGGCAAAGCTACATACAATGAAAATGGTCCAAATGCCCACTATGTTTTCCAATTGCCCCACATAACATCTACAATGCTCCCATTGGATTCAAATACTTTAGATACATTGACTAAAAGATACAAACAACTGTGCATAATGCTTATTGATGAAGTATCTGCAATAGGAACACATATGGTTTATAACATAGACAAAAGGCTTCATCAAATAATACATACACCTACAATTCCATTTGGAAATATAAACATATTTTTTTGTGGTGACTTCTACCAAACGCAACCTATCCAAGACAATTGGATATTTAAAAATCTAAAAGTGCATGGTGAAATAATACCATATTCATTTTGGACAAATAATGTCAAATACTTTGAACTAGAAGAAGTTATGAGACAACAAGATGGAAATTTTATTTCAATTTTAAATCGTATAAGAACATGCACGCAAATAGAAAATGACATCATATATTTAAATCGCCATTTTTATAGACATCCTCCACTTGATCCAACATTTCCATATTTGTTTCATAGAAACAAAGATGTTCAACTTCACAATGAAAAAATGATTATTGTTTTGCATGGAGAAACATATGTGCTAAATACAATTGACCATATCCAACCCAATGAATTTGAAAAAGAATTTGTAGACAGTAAAAAACCAATATTACTAAATAAAAAAACCCTTACAAAATAAATTCTAGTAGAACTAATTGGTGGAATTCATAATAGATTTGATGGCTTAGTCAATGGTGCAGATAGTATTTTCAAATATTACATAAATGATATTAGTAATATTCTATCGATAAAATTTTATGATTTAAGTGTTGGCAAATCTCAATGAAAAAATTGAAAAAATTGTACATTGAACACATTAACAAACAATAGACTCCTGTAACAAGAATTACAAAAAAAAATAAGCATAAATAAAAAAATACTTATGCAAGAATAATTTCCTATTCAAATAGCATGTGCGAGAACAATTCATAGATCACAAGGACTAATAATGAATGCTTTAGTGTTTGACCGTCATCAAGTGAACTATCATGGCCTCATTTACACTTTAATATCTTGAGTCAAAAGCATGGAATATTTTTACCTTATAAATAGTTTAGAAAAAAAAAATGCAGTATCTAATGAAGTACAAAGTGAAATGCAAAGACTTCAATAATTTGCATAATGGTAATTCTTATGTGACATTACATACGAACCATCAAAATATTTCATTGTATGTTCTTTGAACACAAGTAGCTTGCAATTGTACTTAGAGAACATAACACATGATAATCAACTCATGAGTGCACATGTATTATGCTTACAAAAAACTCAAACAAATACAATGTGAAATAAAACAATGCTAACAGACAAATTTGACTGTTTTACTACAATGAATATTCATGGTATGATGACATGCTGTAAAAAAAAATTCCAAACAAATTATTGAAACATTTAATATGAAAAATCTAGAAACAATTACAATTGACATCAACCATTCAAACATATACATATGTATATCAAATATCTACTTAGCACCAAAAGTTCCCCTTGCAGACCTATTAACATTTATAGAAAACATTACTTTAATTGTAAACGAAAATATGAATATCATTTTAGTTAGTGACATCAATATTGATATGATGAAAAATAAAATTTTCCAAAGCCAACTACGCCAATGTATGGAAAACCACAATTTATTTTTTATAGCAAATATGCCAATTACAAATTTAGGGGCGGTCATAAACCATTATTGGACAAATATTGACTGAAGAAAAAAAAATTCCAATCTCTTCCATGCATATTGCACTGACCACAATGTAATTTTCCTTGCCTTTCATTTTTCAAAATAAGCCAACAATTATATGGTTATATTTTACAAATCAAATTACAAATATGACAAATGCAAAATCAATAGAACCAAATTCCAAGGTAGACATCAAAATAAAAGGTATGCAATAAATTTTTTTTGCATTATTAATTGCTAATTGTATTTTGATTATATGCTTTTTTTAGATTGAAATATACAACTATAGTGGGGGGAAAAAATTAAGTTTATTACTAATTGTTTTTTATTGGTCACTCAACTCAGCAAAAATTGAAGCAAAAGATTGAAATGGAACATATAGAAATAGAATCAGAAGAACAAGTCGAAAGGTATGCACTTACAAATTTTTTATTTATTAGATTCTACTATTATTTACAAAATGACACTAATTGTTTAAAAAAATGCAGACCAAGAAACTCAAGCCATATGCAATTCATAATTGATGATATCAACAACCACAAATGTGGAGAAATCTTCGAAGGTGATGTCCTTATCATGTACAAAATAATACTTGACAGACAACAAGAGAACTTTTGTGAAATAATTTAACAAACAATAAAGGAGAGATGACAATAACCCTGAACATAGCAAACTCGCTAATCTGAATCCATGAAAAAAAACTCTTAACACATAAAGGAATATGTATTACAAACTTTTCTATAGCTCCAAAAAGTGACTATAATCATGGTGACTATGACTTTATATTAATATCAAATGACACTACTACAATAGAACTGATAGACCCAATTTGTCCAAAGCATATGTTCATCACCAATTCAACAATTCAACAACTTTTGGCCACCATGGACCACTATGCAACTGGCACTGTAGCGGTTCTTTGTACATCTAAAACGAAAGTTGGTAATCAACTTATTGTGGAAATAACATATGGAAACTTACAATCTAACAAAGCCAAAGTAAAATCAATTACATTTATTACAATCATGTTATCCCAACTAAAGTTATTACATGTTGGTATCCAATGACTAATTCTATGTTTCCATTGACAAATTACATGTCTACCTCTTTCAAACACTGGCCGTTGAATAAAATAAAGTCAAAAATAAGATACAAAAAAATGAATCTACAATTTTCCTATTCAAGAACCTCACAAAATGAGTTGACGCAAAAGATATAAACTTGCATAGCACCCAATCAACATTGATCACCTATGTACATGCCAAAAGAGTCCTACAACACTTGAAAATGTTGGTAGATACAACTATTGAGGTAATTGGAAAATGTGAATTTGTCTAGTTTCTTATTCCACTTCAAAAGCAAACTAACATAATATTTTGTCTTTTTTTTGCTCAAAAAAAGATACAGGGTACTTTGACAATTGCACAAGCATATTCTAAACCCTTTTAGCCCATATGTAAAAGTTGCAATCTTGTAATAGAACGTTTCAGGGCTTCACACGTAACAATAACGTATTGCAACAAATGCACAAGTGAATGTGAATATTTATATTCCCACCAAATTCTCTGCAATATAAAGACTACCAACAATAGCAACATCCAATGCATTGACATAGACCATGTCATTGACCAATCACTACCTTCAATTATAGAAATGATAGATGTTGAATACATCGCTGACAAAGAAATCATAGTTGAACTTCTATCAAGATTCGCAATGCAAGGTGGTTTCACAGTGGACAAGAACAATGTCATTAAGCATATCACTATATCAACTGAACCAAAAGGTATGCAAATTGTCTAGAACACAACATTTTAGAAATAAAACCAATTAATAATGGAAAATCTACACATTTGAATAAATTTATATTTGAATCTCTTGAAATGGTGATACTAAAAAAAATAAAACTACGATAGGCCACTTGAATTCATAGGCTAGCAGCTATGCATCATCAAGCCACACCATGCGGCCCCCCCATCTTTCTAAGAATAGGTATGTGTAACTCTATATATTGATGCAATTAAAAAAATGATTATAATATTGGAAAAAGCCTAATAGTCTTATATATTGGCAAAAAATGGCATTTAAAAAAAAATATGTTATTATCATTTTATATTCAGACTATCACATGGTAGAATGGAAAACTATTGCATAGTTTTCAGTGACTATTAACTGTTACCGTGTTTTTCAGGGCCCACCATGGCAATTTTAAAAGCCACAATGCAATAACTAATTGACATATGCAACAACAACAAAATACAAATAGAGACAAAATGAAATCAGTGTAGTTGAGAAACCAATACAAAAGCTAAAACAAAAATCCAATACGAAATTGTATTTAATGAAAATTCCCTTGCTCATAATTTATAACTTGCTTTAAAGTAATTCTGAATATTTCCACAAATGTTTGCACAATTGAAAACCAACAAAATGTACATCGTCAATATTTCAAAGTGAAAAGAATGACCTCCTGAATTGTGAAATTATTTATTTTTATCCTAAAATCTTGAAATTAAATCTCTTTCCCTAAAGTATGTCAATACATGTATAGAAATTAGAAAAAATAGCTATTTCAATTAACTTATGCAACTATTTCTTGCTATAACAATAAAAAATTCAATTTTTATTTTGCCAAGTATATAACAAAGAAAACGGAAAAGTGCATACTCTCTCATAGATAAAATCAATAGAGTATCTACAAAATGCCTTCAATATGGTTGTTGAATACTATGTCACTTGAATCAACCATCCTACTCTGAAAAAGTACCAAGTTGTAATATACTTTCTTCTTCACTTTCAATTTGCTTTTCAAATATAAATTTTGGTTATGCTTGTTCACAAAATTCAATCTGAACAATTACTTGTTGAATATACAAAATGGTAGGTAATGCATTTACCATAACATGTAGACTGAACATGTTGCAAAGCTTTGCCACCTAAGACAAAGGAAAAGATAGGTGCATGCAGTTGTTGTTTCCAGTGCCTGCGCTTCATGGAAATTCACATAATCAAGCTGTCTGTCATATTCTTAGACAATCAGCAATTTGGAAAATCAGGTATCTCTTTAGGAAGGAGGTCCTCTCCCTGAAATTCATCCAGCCATTCTCACTCTTCAAGTACCCTTTCAAGGTTTTATTATTTACAGCTTTCATACAGCTCAGGGTGAAGAAAAAGCCCAGTAAGATTATACGCAATTGTTTTCTGCCATATTCATTGATTTCTAAATTAACATTATAACAAAATTACATCGCTAGAAATTATGTCATCTACTGAACAACATACATCTCATGCAGTTGCTTTTCTTCTGGCATATAAGGTTCCTCTTACGGCTTAAATGTTATTATATATGCTTAGAATATGTCTTTTATCTTGTACCTCAGAATTGATGATGAATTAGAAAGAATAGTCAGTCAACTTTGTTCCAGATACAACAAGGCCTTGGCTTGATGTCAACAAGATATGTTATTTTTTCCAGTTATTCTGTTCAAAGGGGGTATTAAATAGTATACTGTATTTCTTTAAAAAGGATGGAAAGCTACAGTATCCTAACCAAATTAGTTATATATATGTATTTAGTGTTCTTTTTAGAAAATTATTTGTGGATTGTTATAATTACTTTTGATCAATTGAGAACTTTCAAATTGTGGATTATCATATGAAGTGTTTTTTTTTACAATGAAACTACATTGAATATCTCTACGAGTTTCTTGTTCCTTTCAGAAGACTGTACTCTAGTGTGAAATGCAAGTTTAGAGTTTAGATCTGTGTAGTATTGTGTAAAGCTCCCATGTTATCTAACTTTTTTGATATTTAATCACTTACATGCTGACGAATCCCACTAGGAAGTAATATCATTATTGCTGAGGGAAACATTCTCCTTTTTATTCCCCAATTCATTTTTCCAAATAGCCAATTTGTAATTATAACCAGTTTTATGATTAAGTAAAAGTTGCCTTGCTAAAACTTGGCAAGCCCTGTTACTATGCTAAAGACCAAACTGCAACGTTTGTAGTGGTATCATAATGAGCAATGTAATTAACTAACCTTTTCTAATCACGTTTTACTAAGCTGAGATCTTTGTATGAAGCGCCTCTGCTCAGGAAAATTTGCAAAGGATGCAAGGTACTGTCATTGGTCAGCAAACAATTCGTCTTTTTTGGGGCAGAACTCCTACATACAAGCAGGTAAATTAATGAATTAAAATATTCTCTAATGTTCCTTTTGTTGTTTTCTATCATATTCACTTTATTGGTTTTTGTTGATGCCCTTTATTGCAAGGACTAATGGTGCTTTCTAAAACATTGGCATTCTGTATCAATGAGGCTTCAAGCTGGATTATTGTACCAGATAAAGTTATATACAAGCATGGTTTTGAAACCTCAAAATTGTAGACTCCCTGCACCATGCAGTGACGCACTAGTATCACTAAGAATATATCCACCCAGGTACTCAATATGTTTTTTGAAAAAATCAACTCTATCATTAACTGCTTAATTGAATCAATATATTCACATGTCTTTGATCTTTCATTTTTCGTTTTTTTGGATCTGTCAGCTTATATCAAGCTGGAGAGAAGAAGATAGTTAAGGCATCCATGATTTCCTGCAGTAACAACTTTTTACAGTCTGCAAACAAGTCTCTAAATAATGTAAAAGTAGTGCTTCTGTATGACTTTCAAGTAAACTTACATAGCTCAGTTAATGCGCTGCTTACATCCAATGATGATTATGATTTTTGTTTATGTTTATGAAGGACACCCAGAGCAGAGAATTGCAAAGAAGCAATTCATAAAATGTTTCTTCTCGGAGGTTTTCACAAAGCCAAAAAAGATTAGACCTTGCCCAAGATGTAATAAATTTACCTTTATTGTTTCTGCTTTCTGATCGAAATTGCCCTTTATAGGCACATTAGACCAGTTTTCAGCAGAGCCCAATTTAACCCTTTCGATATAATATGTATGGATTCATGTACAAGTTTGTTTTTTAATCATAGATGCGACAGATCATATTCTCAGCTTGTTCAAATTTGGGCTATTCTGATATTAACTTGTCCATGGCCAAATTATAGTATCTAATGGAATAGGTATTGCCTTCAATTTGTACGTAGATAAGCTATGTAAAAAGCTAAGGCAAGAAGAAAATTTACATCGAGCTTTGGAAAGAGCCTTTACAAGACCACCAGTGGCTCGTCCTTGTTTTCCTCCATTCATTCCTCCAAAGGTAAGCATACATCCTCTGAACAGGTCAAGCTTTAGAATTTTGGGAACACATATCCATTTCAAAGGAAAAATGTTACAATAATAGATTGTTGTCCCTCCATTTGTAGAAGCAGCATAGGCAAAAAATAGTTTTCCAGAGCAAACTATTATAAATTGATAATCAGAACTAATATGCTCTAATTGTACCCTCACAAACTTTATTTTGGTTTAATAAGGATGGTTGGGCTGAATGAGTGTATGTAGAAATTATGTTTGGAATCTTATTTGAAGGAGCTTCTTTCTTGATGACCCTGTTCAGACACAGGAGCTTCTAGCAGAAGTAGTTGTGCTCGAGGAAGAAGTTGTTCACCTTGAGGAAAAAATTATGCATTTGAAACAAAATCTGTATCAGAAGGCAGTGCATGTCCAAACATCTCCCAAGCAAGAAGAACAACCTTCAAATTTTGAACAGTTCAAGGCTAAGGGACTACCATTGAGTAAGGCTCCTTCATGTGGATATTTATCTTCTAAAGCTACCCGACAGGGAAAACAAGATCTTGTTGTAGGAAGCTTGCTGGATGGCATCCTCAAAAAGCTTGATGAGACTTTGTGAACTAAAGGTTTACATAGAAGACAAGTATCTTTGGGCTCTGCATCAAAAACCAAACGCTTGTTTTTTCTAACTCAGGATATAGATGGCAATTGCCCTCTTTACAAGGGCCTTGAAGAATCAAAAGCATTAAAATCACTAAAAGAACAGAAAAAGAACTCAGTGACACAAAATACTAGTCAAGATAAAGATAACCAGTTGCGTAGAGGAGATAAGAGCGTGTATACTTTATCTCCGCTCTCAAAAAGGAAAACTGGATTCCAGAAATCCTCAATTATGCAAAGGGCAGTGAGGACACTTCCCCCAATAGACAAAGAAAAGGTATTGAATTTGGAAACACATACAACAGAAAATAACTTTGGTAGCAAGATTAATATCTTCCACCCTTAAGAATATTGATATTTTATCTCATACAAAGATCTGCATATGATAAACACATCAGTAAAAATTAATTCAAGGATGAAAATTTCTTTGTTCTCTGTTAGACGGTACATACTGATGTGACTACTTGTTTTGGACCAAGAATGTTACCAACCCTGAGGATTTTGGAAGATGGAAAAAATGCATAACCCAATAAGCTTTCTAAAGAGATTGTAAAAATCTTCTTAAGTATTTTTTCAAGGCTATCAAGGTCATCCTTGATAATTGACAGCGACACAGCATTAATAGTTTCCCATACAAACATTTTCAGGATTTCACTGCAAGTTCATTAGACTTGAGTCAGATGCTAAGCTTTGCTTCTTTGTGGAGAAGAGTTAGATATGATATTCTGTTTATGGTAGTACAAATTTGGTAATGCTCTTCCATTAATTACAAAATTGCACAATTTCATTTGTCCTTTAAACATATTAACAACAATTAATGATATTAATGAAGCATTGATAGAGCTTAGAAACCTGATAACAAGCTCATCATTCCCATAAGACCACTTTGAGCTTTGTTCTGATAAATAGCATTGTGATTTTCAGTATTCTTGTGAACAAGCTAAGTTTTGCAAATTTAAAGGGCTTGAAACATCAGCAGAAGTTGGCCTTCTAGATCAACATATATAATGCCAGCATGATGCATGTATGGTGCTGACATATCCACTGATCTGCATGTATAGTTTTTCTTTATCTCTTTCTAAACTAATTTTTTCTAGTTAGTACCACTGTTTTTGGATGTTGCTTTCGAAACAGATATATGTTGTATGATGCATATCTCTGCCGTTAATACATTTTCATATTAGAAAATTCCAGGCCTTCCTTGAACACGAAATATCGAGCACACCTGAGAAGGTTATTACACTGATGTGCAACCACCTGCAGCTTTCTAGGGACCGACTTAATTCCTTTGGCTAATTCTATATATAGAGTTCAGGTGGAAGCTAAAACGGGCATCACTACTCTTACTAATTATTGTAGTGAAACATTATTCACAACTCTGCAATGACAATCATGGCTGCTAGATCTCTACATTTGTGCTTTTTATTTCTTTTTTTGCTACCATTTTTCTGAAATCCGCAGATGAGCATGGCAGGAAAAATAGTCTTCCAAAGCCATGCAGGAAGCTTGTGCTATACTTTCATGATATTCTCTACAATGGTAAAAATGCAAACAATGCAACATTGCCCTTGTTGCAGTTCCTAAAGGGACCAATCTCACTACCGTGACTTGCAATGGCTATTTTGGCGATCTGGTTGTGTTTGACGATCCTTTTACACTTGACAATAATCTGCACTCTCCTCTAATTGGGAGAGCTTAGGGGTTTTATTTCTATGACATGAAGAGTACCTTCAGTGCTTGGCTTGGGTTCACATTTGTGCTGAACTCCACAGACTATAAGGGCCAGTAGATGTGAAGTCAACAGATCTCAAAGGCATTTATGACTAGAAGGTAATATGCATGATTGTGTTATGTGTAACTTCTGAAATGTGCACAATAAATTGGCATTGGATTTGCCCTAAGTGGAACTCTTTTCATTTGTGATCTTAGGTTTTTGTTGATATTGCCATTATTCTCAGAGATGGGATTTACAACTTTGTAAAGATATTTTCCATCACGTTGCTAGCATTGTATCGCCAACATGAGAAAGGAAAGCAACTACGCTTGAGTGAGACATAATGCCTTCTTATAAGGGACATCAATGTTAATCACCCAGTAACTTTCAATGCAAAATAAGTTACTGAAACTTCATCGTCAAATGTTCTAAAGCACAATAAGATATTTATCAAATACCGTATACCAATTTGGGTTGTCGTTTCAGCATATATGGTGTTGGTTGTTATATCTGTGGGTACCATGCCATAGATTTTTGTTTATGAATGTTTAATTTATACAGATCTGTTGTACTAGATGATAGAAAGCACTTAAAGAGTTGTTGGGTCAGGACGTGGATGTATTCAGTGAAGTTACCCATGCAACAAATAAATTATCTATAATAGTCCATGGATGAATCTGTTTTTATGTGGTCCGTTTTAACTTATACTTGCTCACATTTATTCGGGTTTTTTTGGTTCTCTATTGAGTCAAAAAATGATTCTAGATCTTAAGATATCATTGTTTCTCTCATACAAAAGAATGAAACTCGAAACTCGCTACTGATAAAAGCAAAAAAAACACATTTAAATTTGAACAAGTCTATTGGAACCCCAGACAACTACATCATTTCACATCAAACCATGCAAGGTAGGTACTATGGCTATAGTGTAGCTTTTTTTACAATTGTAAATGAATCTCTTATTATCCCCAAGAAAACAGTACAGAGAACTTTCATTTTTGGTTAAAGATGGAAATAAATCTTCGTCAAAATCTATAATGATATGTGCATATTTATTTAATGTTCATAAGTGTGACATGACTTATTTAGATATATATATATATATTCTTAATATTTAAATCTCTATATATGTGATATTAGACGTTTTTCAATTGTCATTTTTCCATGTTTATTAAAAAGAAACTTTCCAATATATCATAATTTAATTAATTATTGAAAATAAATTTTATTATATTTTTTTATTTATAAAGTTTGCATTATTTTATATTCTTCTTTTGTATTGGATTAAAAAAAAAGGAAAGGCATGGTTTTAATGTAATGGTTGTTTAGCGCTCTTTTAAATTTTACATAGTGCTTACAATTTTCTTATTTTTAATATTCATTTTTAAAAAATTGCACCATTCTAGACACTCTGGCAAGGGGTTAAATTTGATAGCTTTGGAGAAAAACTTCATATTTATTTTCAATATCTTCTTGGAAAACACGAAAAATGCCTCTCTAAACTCCCTAGTATAGATAAATTTGATAGTTGTAATTACCTGTTCATACTTTATTTGCATCTTATTATATAATATAATCAATTATTTTTATGTTGTATCAAATTCATAGGAATTTTTTGCATAAACCATTAAAACTTTAAAAATATATAATAAATATACATTATAACACATGTCAAAACAAATTTGAAAGTGGTGCCATCAAATGTTATTATAAAATCTACCAACATTGCAACAAATGTTAAAGCAATCCATAAATGCTATTATATAATCCACCAAAATCAAATGCTAGTATACAATCTACTAACATCACAAAAAAATTGAAATGCTATTATATAATTCACCAAAATCAAATGCTAGTATATAATCTACCAACATCACAAAAAATTTAAAAGTGATGCCATCAAATTTTGGTATACAAAATACCAACATAGCAAAAAATGTGAAAGTGGTGCCATCAAATGCCTAGTATACAATCTACTAGCATCGCAACAAATGTGAAAGCGAAAAGCGGTGCCATCAACTGCTAGTATACAATGTACTAAAAAACTGATCATTATGTACGGTAGAGATTAATGTTGTCGGGTTTTTAGTTGGTAATTAATTTGTTCTCTTCAAAATTAAGTTGCTATTTCATGCAGTTTTGCCTTTAATTTTAGTGCGTTTAGACGTTTTCATACTAGATTTAAGATAAATGAATCCCACTGACATAATATATGCAAGCATGTGTGCATTGAAATTTAGTCATTAGAGTACCCAAATTTGTAACCAAAAATTACTTGATGAGAGCTACCAAAGCACGCTAATTTCTTGCCAAGGCCAATCATGCAATGTCAATTTTTTTGCAAAAATTTCATGTTTAATAGGGTCTATGGTGGTACACCCAACTGTTCTATTTTATAGAGATAGATTTTCCATTATCTTCTTCACAATTTGCATTATATGTTTTTTCTTAAATCATATTTCAATGCTTCAAATATAACATTTTTCTAAACAAACCAACTATTCTCTAATGGGACCATGCACAAGTTAGGGTCGTTGTTGTTGGAGTTGAGCAACTTACAGAGCACTATTTCTCTAGTAATTATAGTTTTTCTTTGTGCTCTAATATGTTTCATGTACCTCGATTCTATTCTATGATGTGCCCTGTGCTCGACAAGGAGTCTCATGATGAAATCCTCAGAGGATTTTGCCACAGTATCAGATAATAATGGAACAAGAACAATGTTTGTGTTAGAGACTCCAACTTTGATCTATGTCACCTCGGGTTTGAAGCCTCTACATTTTGCAACAGATTGGCCCTATATCCCTACATTTAATCGCATTTTCAAGTAATACATAACTTTTATGGTTCTTATATGTATAGAATTTATATTTGAATTTATAATTGTCGTGTCAAAGTCCATTTGCATATAATTTTACTATTTTCTTAATTTTTTGGTTATTGGCATGCGAAACATCAATATAATATATGAGATAAGCAAATTATTTACTACTAATTCTTATATCCTTTAAATTTGTATTTCTTTAACTTTTAATTTTTAACTACAATTGGTTAAAGCTTTATCAATCCATTTAAATTTTAGAAATCATTTTCCTATTCAAAATTATTATAATTTTTTTCATGCGACTTATCTATAATTGCCTATTTTATTTCCAATAATTCATAAGTTGAATTGACTAATATATTGCATATCAAATAGCACCAAGTTTATATTTCCTTTTCACACTACAATATTGGCAACACTTAAACACCTTTTCCCTAATACAAGGTTAATAGGGATCAACATATAGGGTGGTCATCTAATTAAAATGAACTCTATTAATTTATAAAATAAATAAATCCAAGCTCTAGATACAAGCACGATGACAATAAATTTTTTATTTTTGTCTGATATTAACTGTTGCATTGTCCTTACATTGCAAATTTACATGTAAACTCTACTTTAAACAATTTAAAATATAAAAGTAGGAAACCTTTACAAAAAAACTATTGCTAATTAAATTAAGCAAGCTTACATTGTAGATTTACATGCAAACATACACAAACAATTTATCAATACAAAATGAATTCATGGCAATGGAAAAAAAAGCTTACTGCATCTACAGATGTATGCTTGAAAATATCCTACGCGTCTCTGTATAAATATGTATGATTTTTCACGTTCACAAAAAAAATTGTTAAAACATTCAGTTTAAGGTCCCCATTTTAGCAGACTCAGTCATTTCTTTGAGCCCACGCCACTAGAGCCCCCAATAACACATGAATTTAAACATTTAAAATTTTATATAACTATGGCTAATTTAGCATTAGAATAAATTGAAGATGCAAACCCCTTTATTACTTGAAAAGCTCGTTAACCCACCCCAAATCTGGTGAAGCTTCTAAAGGAAAGGACTCTTGGAGGCTTTTCTTATTTAGTCTCCCACAAATCTTGCACAAAGTGCCTGTAAATGACTACTTTCCCCACCATATAGAACACCAATAATGGCCCTATGAATATTAGGTTGACTAGCATCCCCAAATCCATTATTCCATAGATGCACGGGAGGAATAAATGGGTTGATACATGAATATACAGGTTTCAACCCCACTCAAACCCTGGGAGTTGTCATCATCTACAACAAGGACCATGCTTGCGATGACCACATCAGTACCCTATGTTTTATTGTTTAGTTTACTTTGTTGCTCATTTGCGTTTTTACTAATATGTTTTGAGATAATTATGCAATGGATTTTCTGGGTTGGCGACTTCATTGGCATTGGGCTTGCAACAATTTACCACCAAATGATTATTCAGGTATATGTAAATTCCCATTCAAATGTTGGTACAATATGTATGATTATTTTTAGCATATGCAAAGTTTTTTACCATGTAAAATAATGGTTGTGTTTTGGGCCGGTGGGTATAATTTAAAAATCTAGCCTTTTTTACTCAAGGGAGCGTAATATCATGTTTAATGTTTAGTGTTTACTATTTACTATACCATGGTGTGGAAAATGTCGATAGTGTTAACAACAAATATTGTCACTATCGAGCAATTTATCATAGCAGTTTAACGGTGTCATAACAATTCTTAAATAATTTTACTTGATAAAAATGTTCACTTTATGATCAATACTTAAATTAAATTTCAAAACTATACTAAGCTCCCGTAGGGACTTGGCGCAAAGGAATCAATTTGTTTTAACTCATGATTAAACTTTTCATTTTTCACCAATCAAAATTCATTATTGTTCATGCATTAGAATATTTACAATTTTTGAATTGTCAACTTGTGCATTTCTTAACAAAAATTATGGAAAAGAGCATTTATCTATATTTTCATTTGTTGAAATTATTAACATGTTATTAAAGGAAAGAACGTTGATGTCATGAATAATGCATGGAAGTAAATGCAGTCAGATAAATAACATTACATGGTCCACCATAGCCACCTGTCCCATTAATTTAATCTATCAATATGACTTGATACCTCCACCACTAAAATTTGTCTGTAAATATCATTGAATGTACAAAAAAATATTAAGTTCAAATGACAGGTATCCCCTCCACTAAGTTGGAATTTGATGTGTCAGAGTTTTATGGAGATGTTTGAGGTGAGTGAAGTATGGGTAGCATCATCACATTCATGATTTATTTTTTCAATACGTTTATTATTATCATCTCTAGCCTGATACATTGTAAATAGTGGATAACCACAAGATGTAGGCATTAGCATAGTGGAATCCAAATGTGTTGGTTTGTTTTCATGAGAAGGAAGTCTATTAAGAATTTGTCATAGTGGATTTCAGCAAGGGTGCTCACAAGCACCAATCTTTCCTCCCTCTCAATGTAAGTAGCCCCAAATTCCATTTCCTCTAGGAATTCCCATCTCATCGCTTAAATGCAGTGAACTCCATGCCATTTTCATTTGCCTCCAGTTGTATTGAAGTTTTGATTTCAGCATGCAAGTTTGTATTCCCATTCCTATGAATTTCTTTACCACTTGACTCTCCATTGATTTGAAGAATGGTGAAGCTTGAGTGCAGGTGAGTCGCATCCCTGTCTCCTTTGGGCTCACGCTCAACATTTCCATCCTCATCTTTGGGATTATGTTCTTCTTCATCTGCTTCAAGATCCAAGTCCAAGTCCAGATCAAGGTCAAGGTCAAGGTCTTTGTCCTTGAATTATGGCTTAGATAGGTCTCAGGGTCAAAACCCTCATTCACTAATCTTTTCATCATTTAGACTTTTGAGCTTCGTCTATGATAATTTCACTCGTATGAAATTTTAACTTGGTAATTTATGTCAATAATTTATTGTCAAAATTAGAAATCTAAAAGTTATGAAAAAGAATATTTACACTACCACAAATCTAAACCTATTTAGCCAAAATGGAGCTAAGTTCAAACCCCAGGAGGTCATATTCCACAGTGCATTTTGATCACAAATTAATTAAAAATGGGTAGTCACGATTTTGAAACCCATCCATTAAATAAAATCAAAAAAACACCTAGGAGCAGGGGTAGCATTTGATTTTTATATTGTTTTCAACATATAACCTAACAAGGTACCCTGCATATTTTCTTACATATTTTTCATTAGAAATTTTTAATAAAGAAAGTACCATATCTATATGATAGGCATGTTTACAAGATGTTTAAAAACATTTTAATATAAGAGAACACTGATTACATTAGTAATTCGATAAAATTATGCATTCATTCCTCCATAGATGAAACAAGTATCAGTGCAAATACTAAATTTCAATTGCAACTTTTTATTCTTAGAATCAGTGTCACTAAGTGAATTAGGGATAGTCCTCTATAACAAACCCAAATCTCCTCTTATCTCCTCCTAATTTACAATCCATTAATCAATCTCTCTCTGAACACTTCACTTAAACTAAAGCAAAAGAGTAAGAGCCTCATTTTTAAAGATAAAGAGAATGGATCAAACTCTTGAAACAATAAATTCTTGCCTTAAAACACTAAATTTATTTATAATATTACTCTCATTGTTCCTTCCATAGTCTTCATGTTCACTATCATACGCATACTCTTCTTCTTCTTCTTTCCATTTACATGACTTGCTATCATCATTATCTCTGCTATCATACAGATCTTCTTTGGAACCCATCCTATTTGCTTCCACCACAGAAACATACACAAAATCTGTATTATTGTGTATCTCTATATTGATATTGAATCTATAATGTTCTTTATCCCTATATTCATACTGAATTTGTTTTGTATATGAAGAGATTAACAGATGAAAGGTTGATCTAGTTAAGGTGAGTTTAGAGGCAAAAACTATGTATATAATTTTCTTTGTGCAAAAAAATAGCCCAAGATATAAAATCAATAATAGAATTTAGGTTTTTTAAATCTCCCCTCCAATTTATAAGAAGTCTAAAATTTGACGGTTTGTTCCATTTTTTACAATTTTTTCTTGTATTTTTAAATTAAAAATAAATTATAATATAAAATTAAACTAGTTGAATTTTGTACAAATTGTAGATTTGACATAATTTATATTTTTAATAAAATGTATATTATATTTAGACTCTCTTTTCTTAAGCTTATTTGAAAAATTCATACTAGCATGAAAGTGTTTGCTTCAAGAATTAACTTCTCTTTCTAGAAATTCTAAAGGCCTCACATATTTGCATATAGAGGCCATCGATCACTCATGAATCCCATTCATGTAAGACAAAATCTCCCATTATAGCTAATCTCAATGAAAATTATGTTAATGAAGGGGATGTTTCAATTGATATAGAATCAGGTGTCTTCTACAAATGACCCACGCATGGCTATTGCTACCAAGTATTATGTCAATGGCTATCATTATCCAATGACTAATATATAACATTATTAATTAGATATAGTTCTGTACATGTGACTGAATTGCACGCATTGAAACTTTTTACTCTAGTTCACACATATAAATCTGTATATCATTATTTAGTTGAATATTGGTGCACTTATTGATTTTGAGTCCCTCCTATGGTCAAAGCAAAATATTACTATGTATATATTTTCTAATCTAGACAATTCATTGTGTCAAGAATATTGTTCTAAAGACCAAAACCCAAAAATTTATCTCAATATCCTTGTGAGAAAACTAGGTGTGATCTTGTGGCATACAAATCAAATTTATGTGGTCTTGTACTAGGTATCACTATTGTAAACTATTGTTGTTACATTTCAAAACTTAAAAGCACAAAATTTAATTTTCAATTCATACAAAGACGATATCAAGCAAGGTTTCAATACCATTTTGTGTACAACATATTTTACAGCTCACATACTTTGGTTTCAAGTTCCACCATCATTTTTTGTAGCTGATCAACTTGGGTTTCCAATTCTATTTTTGTCTCCATGTTCTTTGAATATTTTGCATCATATTCAACACTCAAAAAAATAATTCCCATATTCAATCCTGTAATTTTGGTACACTTTAATTTGTCTTCAAGTCAATTATATCTTGTTTTTTACTCATTAACTATATTCATCAAGTACTTCAAGTCCTTGTTGACAGTTTTTCTTTTCTTTTTTGAATTTTTACTTAGAACTAACTTGAATCAATTATAATTTTAAATTTTTATTTTGTTTGAAAAATGTACCAGTTTTACGTTGTTTTCCTCATTTTCATTGTCTATATTATACCAGCTTTGGCACACATGTTAACCTACAAAACAACTTTTTCTAAACAGGTAAAACATCTAATTTTTTTCTATTTTCCAAATACAACTTCCACTTAGTAGTTGTTTATTTCTCTCTCTCTCTCTTCGATCTAATAATCTTAATGTAGAAGAACAAATACAAGTCTTCATTACGATCTTATTTTAGAAATGATTGTATAGATATATATTTTTTACATATCTAAATAGTCTATTAATAAACTTGTTGACAAAGAATAAAGGTTACAATTCATAAACATTTGATCTTGGAAAAGACTAAATTTGAAATATTTTTTTCTTGAATTCCCTTTGATTATCATTCCAAAATAGCTAATAATCATTTATAATTTTGAACAAGATTTCATGGTTTGAGGCTCCTAACACTATTCTTCCATATGTATGTCAATAGAAATCTCTGGAATAGCCTATGGTTTAATGGTCTAACATTATTTTTCCAAGTTGAACAGCTATGTACATCTTGAATATATTTATTATAGAATGGGTCTTCATAGTTGGCTTTGGTTTTGGTGGTTGGACAACCCTGACTAATTTTAGCCAAGTGAACACATTTGCTTATTTTCAAAGTGGTAATTCTAGTGTCACGCATGGATGACACCTTCAGCTACTCCTATACCCCATGCATCCCCTCTTCCTCATCACCAGAGTTTATATTGATAATAGTTTGGTAACTCATCAATTATTTCATGATACATGTGGAAATACACTTATATGTTATTTAGTTATTATGAGTCTCTCCAAATTACCATTTTTGAAATAATCAATAGATCTTTTTTTTTAAGATTCAACTCCATTATCAAATTATTTCTACATTTCTAATTTCAATTAAGAAGTAAATTAGGATGGATTCTCGACTTCTTTTTCAATTTGACAAATTTATGTTTAACTTAATACTATCAAGCTATAAAATGCCTTTGAAATGAAAGGTAAAATGGGATACATTCCCGTGTTCCTTTTCAATTTCACAACTTCATATCTAACTTTATATTATAAAGCTTTGAACTACCTCATATTTCTTATTTAGACAATGTGCCTTTCACAACATCATGTCCTAACTTTATAGTATAAATCTATGAACTACCTCCTATTTTTTATTTAGACAATGTGCCTCATACTTCCCATATTTTCATTAGTTGTGAGTATTTTTTGTTCTACACACCTTTTCTCATCGATACATGATATTTTCTCATCTGCATTACATATACAAAATCACAAATCTCCTTATTGATTTTGCTTTAATTAAATACATTATCAATGCATTTGCATTTAATTTGAAAAGCACCAAAGAGATTTAAACAAGTTTTCTATAATTTTTTATAAATTCTTTCCTAATGTATTGGAATTGTACCCACTACTATTAGCAATTTTTCTTTGGTAAATGTTATAGCCCAAATTTTCACCCTAGAGAAGTGAAGCAGACCTTCTCAAATTTGGGATAACGTGGAACTATCTCTACAAATAGGCAATCTACTACAAGAGATATATCTCTAGATTTGAAAGGGATAGCTCCCTTGATCTATCTTTTAGGATCACATTACACTAGTCTAATCACTATTGGGGGTGAAAAGGGAAGAAGGAAACATTAATCAACCTAGATTAATGAGGTGATACACCAAATATAGGTCCACAAAACATACTTACATTTGCACTAAGAAATAAGATTGTTAAACCTGACCTCAAGTCAATGTTCTTCTAGCATAAGTGTTTCTCATGGAGGTAGATTGCTATGCATATCTAGAAGTGGGTGAAAATGAGGTCTGATATTAGACACTTCTAGTCTCTCTCACACTTTAGAACACACTTAACAAACACATACACATCATGAGCCTCATTAGAAGAGATGTTACTACTCCCACAATATATACAAGAGCATAATGGAAGCAAGGAGAAGACATTCATCACTTGTCATCCAAATACACTACATGACATACTTAGGAAAAATTTGAAAAGATAAAATCAACTTCAAAAAATTATTTAAAGATAAATCAAGATGTCAAACCAGTAGGGCTTCACCATACCAATTGTGGATTGTTTACCACGCCAAAATGGCTCAAATATATAGAGCATGGTAGAGGAGAGAGAAGGAGTGACGTTGAAGAGTCATAAGGCCAAGTGTCAAGGATTAAAATATAATTACAATGCAAGAAAATGGAGTTAAATAATAATTCATGAGGTCTTAAATTACCAGTGTCCATCTAAAACATGACACCTTTTTGATGTTGGAGTAGAGATCTTCATGGTCTTACTTGAAATTGCCTTAATGATGAGGAGTCACTTGACAGTCCAAAATTGCCTTAGGAATTTATTTCTATATATACTTTAACTTGGGAATTTGGAAATAATATTGCGAAAGCCCTTATAAGCCCCATAACTAATAACCTCCCCTTTGTCACTTTGCAACTGTTCACTAGCCCTCTAGGCTTAATCCACACACTTGTCACTTAGGTGACCTACATATGTTTAATAAATTTCATTGCAGGGATGTTAGACAACTAATCCAGACTCTCTTTGTCCTTTTATCTATCAAATAAACTTTAGTGAAACTCAAAACACACTTCTCACTATCAACTTTGACAGTCACATTGCCTTCTCACTGTCTTGTTCAAGACTGCCTGCAATGACCAATCTAACAAAGGGGTATTCAGGCATGATCAAGGTGATAATTATGTTTTATAAGTTAGATTACATCCCTACATACCTATCACAATAAATTTCACCTATCCATTCTATTTTGTACCTTCAATTCAACTCAAATACTGCAAGAAACATTAAATTAAGCATATACATACAAGTGATAGTAAAAAATGACTGGATGGTGAGGATCCTAGGTGCCAAATAAGTCAAAATAATCTTCCTAGCCAATTTTCCACTTTTGGATGCATCTCCCATTATATCTTCTTCATCGACTTCATATGAGGGTTTTAGGAGGGTTTTAAGACATTTTGGTTTTTAGTGATGATTCATAAATGTTAAACATTTGCCCTTTAAACTAGTTCCACTATATTAGAATATAGGACCCCCATCAACTATTTATATCTGATTGAGACACCATGTAGCTCATTTGTATAGATATGAGCAAAAGAAAAAGGCTTCTCGAGCTCCTACTTGCATTCTGAGTACACCTGAGACATGTTTAAGCCAAAAATGACCAATTTGAGTTGATCTCTGAAAACAAATGGGCCTAATCCATCCCCAACTCTCCCATAAAATTTATCAAATTGATTATGAAGATCATATAGTCATAAGAGTGAAGTTTGTAAACCTCATGGTCATGTTCAGTGTTTAGGCCTAATAGGCATGGACTGGTGTTCTGAGTGTATGACCACTTCTGAGTGGTTCCAATGGTTGTAGGGTGTTCTCAACACTTTTTCACTTTCAAAACAACCCAACACATCATTATAAAATGCTTCAAGAGTTCTACCATTCATGTACAAGGTATGCAAGTTTACCTTCATTATAGAGTGCCTCTACTCTGAGACAAAATAGAGGACACTTACCCTATGAGTTTGACTCAAATGATCCCATGGAGGTATTTCTAAGTTTATGATGACACTATGTACCAAGTTTCAATCCTTGATTATGCTTCTAGCACCCTCAAACCTTCAAATTATCTAAACTAGCTTATAGGTCTTTATACTATTAGCAGGGATTTGGTAGACTAAGTATGACATTTGAAAACCTAATTTAGTTCAACCTTCTCTATTTATTTTGTATGAGAATAACATAGAGTATGATATTTTCACTATGCAAGTGATCTCAATGTGGTCATCCATGTTATACCTATGTCAAACTGACCAAGCTTGCACCTTTCATTAGTTTAGATTAGTTTGACTTGAGAGTCCAAATTATAGGTGGTGTTTCAAGAATACAAGAGATTCTTGTAGGTGGTCATATATATCAAATATATGTACTTCACACCTTTTGATCTCCTCTGATGTCATTAGGCCATTTATCACCTAGAAGTATTATTTATGCCTTGACATCATATAGTCATTTCTCACCATCAATGATATTATAGGTCTGCAAGTTTCATGTTCATCTTGGCTTAATGGCATTGTGTTTTCTAAGCATATTCAGTAAAAACTTGTCTGGGTTGGAAACCACTCTATCCCTTTCTCTCTCAACCAAACAACCTCCTTCTTGCATTGGCATGTTACTACTATCCTAGGCTACAATAAAAGATCCATGGGACTTAAATAGGCCTCATCAACCTTTATCATGAGATGCTACTATGTATACAAGATCCCTTTTTCAAAGAAGTTAAGGTAAGTAGTCCCAATTACAACTTTATTGACTTTGACTGACCATATGTGTTAATGGAGTGATCTTGACTATGCTAATGAACCCTAAATGACTTGAGAACTCCATTTAAGTCTTGAAACTGTACATAACTTATCTCTTGGGTTTTTGATAGATCTTCCATTCTCCATACATACCTACAAGTGACTGTAGGTGACTGTGTACATTAGAGCTCTGATCAGTCTTTACATAGTGCCTTAAAAACTATCTCAATCAACCTCCAGGTCCTTAAATGGAGAATATTAACAATCCATGCTCTGAGGGGAATGAAAACCAATGTGATACCTTAACATGAAGCCATTCACAAAAGAATAGAAACACTATAATTGCCAAACCCTGTCTACAACTCTCAATGGTGCTCACTCTTAACAAAGGAGCTGCTTATGCCTATCCTTTCATATCCACACATGCAAACTAGTTTGAAAACCATTTGAAAATAATGAAGATACTTTGAAATTCCACATACATTACTTGGAAACATCAAACCAATGCAAACATATGAGAAAATCGAAGCCATTAGGGATGCACAAGTAATTTAGAGGCACTGATAGTCTTAGTGATTATTCATGAAGCACATACCATTAATCAAGAAACCATTCCCATCAAATGTAAGTACAAAGGTACCCTTGATAGCCACCACATATACTCACTTCAACTCTCCTTGTCCTATACATATTGAAGGAAAACCGTTTGATCTTGTTGACTTGACCGAGAAAGTGATGAGAGAGAAGAATTGATTTTCATCAAATTTGGAGATATTAATTCTACCTAAGCCTAGGAAACACTTGTGGGGATATGAAGAGACCCTCTTGAATCCTTCACATGTGCCATATATGTTATATAGTCCATACAACATCAAAAACTCCCTTTTTTGTAGTTATCTTCTTTTTTGTACGTTAGACTTGCAAATTTTTTAGTTTTAAACTATTCCTCTAACATTTTTTGACATGTAAAATGTTAGTCTAATACTTGACACTTTTGTCTCATAGGGGAAATCATACAATTCTATTCAAATGACCAAAAGGCGGTAAACAAGGCTATGAAGACAAATGACAAAAATGACAAAGGTTTAAAATATATTTAATGACCTTCAAAACATGACTTAACCCCACTAAGGACCATGGTGGACATTTCAAACTTATAAGGACCTTATGAAAGTATGAAAATATAGGGGGATTGACTTAATTTGACATAGGGGTAAAATTAGTAAACATTTTGACGATTTCCTAAGAGTAGACTAGTTGCCTTCTCCTATCCTTGGGTAATGGAGTCGCCCATGCACTACACTTGACATTGAAATGCCTCTGAAAGGACACCAAACACAATAAAAAACAAACACTCAAAGTAATACATAATACACACACTTCTGTTCACATGAACACTTAGGGAAAACACACAAATAACTCAAAGGAAAACACACACCTATCCTAATATTTACAAGACCTTAACACCTTGAGGTCAAGAATAAATCCTCATTGCTTCAACTAAGGTCAAAGACAATTCTTCATGCATCATTGCTACTCCATGAAAATAAACTCTCATATGATGCATACTTGTCAATGAACACTTGCTTAGGGAGATAGTAAAATGAATTATCATGGTTGGATCTTCTATTGACTGCAAGTGTGTCACTTGGAGCTCTCATGAACACTCCATGTATCCCTCATAGAGATTTGTTTATCTTTAAAACTAGCTTATTCTTCATCATCTTCAATTGACACTCCTCAATCTAGTCATTAGGAGTCATCAAAACCTTCTTAACTTCAAATGTGTTTGAAACAAGATATATCTGATGTTGAGAGTCTTCATGGAAACCTTCTTTGCACTCACCAAACACTTCATGATCTTCCAAGATTGTTTCTTTCTTGGTAGAGACAAAAGATCTTCTTTATGCTCATTAGGTGCCTATTTATCTTCAACATCAAGTTTGTACTCCTTTTGAAAAGTTGCATGCCTAATAACCTCTTCAAATTCCTACACTATGGCATTGAACTGTTGCCACATATCATCCACCTCTTCTTTAGTTCCACGCTCATGAATGTTCTCTTCCTTGGAAATCAAAACTAACTACTCACTAGGATATTGATGCTTTATCACAGTAGGGATATGAATTTCATCATCCGTGTGTATAAGGTAGTTTCCCCATGCAACTTGCTCTAGAGTGTCAATAGAATCTATCTCAAGAATTCCATCACATTCTTGATAGAGTAAGTTCTAAGACCAATTTCTTCAAGTCCACATTACTTAGCTCCCCACTCATTAAGGTACAAGTCAGATATGCCATCAAGAAGTGTTTTAAGTTTTTGACCACTAGGATGATCTTCTTCTTTAATGGCATTGAAATTCATATTAGATGTATAAGGCACATATGGCTCTACATGAAAACTAGACAGACGTTCAAATTTGATTGACACCTTAGTACCATACCTAGTTTTAAAATCCATGTAGGACCAATCTGAAGTTAGATAACCTCCAATCTTAGTAGTGGAATCTCTTGACAAACAAAGTGCAAAGTGGGGTGGCACATCCACAACCACAACATCTTGAGAAATGGTGAAAGTAGAACAATTTGTAAACCTTTTACTATTCCAATTGTCTTGGCAGATGACCCATCCAATTGTAGCACTCCTTTGGCATGAGGCTTATACTTCAAGTTCAATTTGTTAGCTACTTGCTTGGGCATGACACAAGTACTAGTTCCACTATCAATAATACAATTGTGAGCCAAAGCATCTCCAATGATGATGGATAGATAGAAAGGATAAGGATTTTCTACCTTTTCAACTTTGTTTGACTATCCTTCATTAAGCCTCAATGTATTTGTCAAGGTTGTCTCCTTCCCACAAGGCTGCTTGGTCACTAAACTAAGTTTGGATAGTTTTTGTTGAAGTAGGTATGCTAGTCCAAGTAATTATAATGTATCCCACATTGATACATTCACATGAGACCTATTCAGTTGCTTTACAACATAAGTGAAACACCAACTAACCTTTACTTGTAAACTAGTAGGAATGGTACTTCTTATGCCTTAAGAATTCAAAGGTATGAAAGCACTCTTAGTATTATGATATCGTTCAGCTATTCATGTATTTGGAATTTTATTGGACATACCTACCCTTTGGGATGTTTGAACATTCAAATATTGACCATTATCAGCCCCTTCAACCTCTTCAATTGCCTTTCTCTTTGTCCTTATGTCTGGAGCTATAGGAATCGAATATTTGCTTGACTTCCCTTTGTAATTCACAACACATGAGTCATCTTGCTACTAGTTGACCAATGTAGACCCCACTTGAGCATTCTTTCCAGTATTCTCTCCTCTATTGGGTACCTCATCTTGAATCATAGCTAGCATAGTTCCCAAACTTGGCATGAAGGACTAATTGAAGGACTCATTGACATAGGGAGATGGATCATGAGGTTGATCCCATGAAGGTTGGCCATCATGTTCTTGGGAAAGGTTATTTTGAGTAGGCACTAATTATATTCAATTAAAAGGAGCATTGGGGTTATAACCATTGTAGGATTTTAATTGAACTAGTTGCCCTTGACCTTGAGGATGACCTTGGAAGGTGGTCTATTTCCTTGATAGTTATGATAGGAATGATTAGGTTGATAATGGATTTAGAAGGGCCTTACTTGCCAATGTTTTATAATCCTCTTTATATCTAAGATATTTTACTCCATAGCTCTCATTTTCTCTACCTCATTAGACTTACTCGGTTGACTAGGGGCAGTAGTCTTATTTTTAGGTGTAGGAATGGGAGCAACAATAGGTGTAGGAGTTTGCAAATCAATAAATAAAGGCATGGGAGGTCTTGGGTAAATCTTCCCAACTTGAATCAAATAATTATCTACCCTTGTAGCCACTTCATAGGCATTAGGCAATGTAATCACACCCATAAATTGTATCATCATAGCAATATCACTATTAAAAGTTTTAAGATAATAAAGGAAAGCATGGTGAGTTATGGATCTTACCAAGATTTGGATCCCATCCCATGTCTTCTAAAATCTTCTATTGAATTCTTGAATGACTTCTTGAGGTGTTCTCCTTATGTTGGTCACCTGCTCAGTCAATGACAAGGTGTCACTCTTGTCCTCAAATCTTCTTCTCAATGCATCTCCCAACTCATCCCATGTGGTGACTGATTTGGGGGATAATGTACCATAGTATTCAAGAGATTTCCCTTTGAAAGATATATCTAACAACCTAATTTCTATGTTCTCCTCAATGATGTGATAGATATTTCAAAAGTTAGCAATGTTTCTAATATGCTCAAAAGGGGTAATGGCAGTCTCATCAGTATATGAGGGAACACTTTTGAGGGTAGATATGGGCATATCATCATAGTGGGCAAGTCATAGAGGACTATGTCCATTGAAGGCAACAAAAGGTAGGTTCTTTTCCATGGTAACTTTAGGAATTTGCAACAATGGGCCAATCAAAAACTTTCTTATAGGTTTATGAGCAAGGTAGGACTTTTTTGGATAAGGATGGGTGTTAGCAAATCTATTTTCCATGTATGAATAATGATGAAGCTCTTGAAATTCAAAAGGGATGGTTTTAGTAAGATACTTTGTGTTTACCTTACACATGAAAGAGTGCACTAGTCTAAAACCAAGATTCAAATGTTGGAGTCACCAGATACTACAGGAAGTGGACTATTACAGCCTCCTTGTTGTCAAAGCTAGCATCCACCTTAAATAACCTTTTTATACTTCATGTCCCACCAGGCGTGATAAAAAATTTATAGCCCAAATTTTCACCCTAGATAAGTCAAGTAAACCTTTTCAAATTTGGGATAACATGGAACTATCTTTGCAAATAGGCAAGCTACAACAAGAGATAGATCTCTAGATTTGAAAGGGCTAGCTCCCTTGATCTATCTTTTAGGCTCACACTACACTAGGATAATCACTATTGGGGTTGAAAAGGGAAGAAAAAAACATAAAATAAACTAATTTAATTAGGGTGATACACCAAAGATAAGTACACAAAACATACTCACATTTTCACTAAGAAATAAGACTGCTAAAACTAACCTTAACTCAATGTTCTTCTAGCATAAGTGTTTCTCATGGAGGAAGATTTCAATGCATATCTAGAGGTGGGTGAAAAAGAGGTCTGATATTGGACACTACTAGTCTCTCTCACTCTTCATAACACACTTAAAAAACATATATACATCATGAGACCCATTATAAGAGATGTTACTACTCACATAATGCGTAAAAGAGTAGAATAGAATCAAGGAAAAGAATTCATCACTTGTCATCCAAATACACTACTTGACATTCCTAGGAAAGAGTTGCAAATATAAAATCTACTTTAGAACTTTATTCAAAGATAAATCAAGATGTCAAACTAGTAGGGCTTTGCGATACCAATTATAGATTGTTTATAAGGCCAAAATGGCTTGAATATCTAGAGCATATGAAAGGAGACAGAAGGAGTGAAGTTGAACGGTCATAGGCCAAGTTTCAAGGCTTTAAATCCAGTTACAATGCAAGAAAATAGAGTTATATAATAGTTCATGATGTCCTCAATGACAAGTGTCCATCTAAAACATGACACCTTCTTGATGTTGGCGTAGAGATCTTCATGATCTTACTTGAAACTACCTTGATGATGAAGAGTCGTTTAATAGTCTAGAACTACCTTTGGAAGTTTTTTCCACATATATTCTAACTTGGGAAGTCATAAACAAGTTTTTTAAATCCCTTAGATGCCCCATAATTGATAACCTCCCTTTTGTCACTTGTCATTCACTTTCTTGCAGCTGTTCACTAGCCCTCTAGGCCTGATCCAAACACTTGTCACTTAGGTGACCTACAAATGTTCAATAGGGTTCATTTTAGGGATTTTAGACAACTCATTTAGACCATCTTTGTCTTTTTTTCTATCAAATAAACCTCAATGAAACTCAAAACACACTTCTCACTATCAACTTTAATAGTCACATTGCCTTCTTATAATCTTATTCAAGATTTCCTATAATGACCAATATGATAGAGGGGTTTCTAGGTATGACCAAGATGATAATTGAGTTTGATAAGTTAGATTACATCCCTACACACCTATAACAACAAGCTTTCACATGTCTATTATCTTATGTACCTCTAATTCAACTTGAATCCTATAAGAAACATTGAATTAGGCATGTTTGTATAAGTGACAGTATAGAATGACTAGATGGTGAGGAGCCTAGGAGAGTGCCAAACAATTTAAAATAATCTTCCTATCCAATTGACTACTTTTGGATGCATCTCTATTTATATCTTCTTCATCGGGTTCATATGAGGGTTTTATGAGTGTTGTAAGACATTCTAGTTCTTAGTGATGATTCATAAATGTTAGACATTTAAACTTCGATAAAATTCCATTGAGTTGGAGTATAGGACCCCCCTCAACTATTCTTATATGTTTGAGACACCATGCAACTCATTCGTACATATATGAGCAAACTAAAAAGGCTTCTTGAGCTCCTACTTATATTTTGAGTACCCCTAAGAAAAGTTTAGGCCAAAAATGACCAATTTGAGTTGATCTCTATAAAAAAAATGGGTTTAATACATCCTCAACTCTCTCCTAAAATTTATCAAACTGATTATGAAGATCATATAGTCATGAGAGTGAAGTTTGGAAACTTGATGGTCGTGTTCAGTCTTCAGGCCTAGTAGGCATGGACTGGTTTTCTAAGTATGTGACCACTTATGAGTGGTTTTAGTGGCTATAGGGGGTTATCAACACTTTTTCACTTTAAAAACAACCCTACACATCATTATATAATGCTTCAAGAGTTTTACCATTCATATTTTGACCATTCATGTACAAGGTCTTCAAGTTTACCTTGACTATAGAGTGCCTCTACTCTGAGACAAAATAGAGGACACTTCCCATATGATTTTGACTCAAATGAGACCATGAAGGTATTTCTCAGGTTTTGATGATAGTATGTACCAATTTTTAATCCCTAACTATGCTTCTATCACCCTCAAACCTTCAAATTCTCTAAACTAGCTTCTAAGTCTATGTATTGTCAACATGGTTTTGGTAGACTGGGTATGACATTTGAAAACCTAGTTTAGTTCAACCTTCTCTATTTATTTTGTCTAAGAATCACAAAGAGTATAATATTTTCACTATGCAAGTTATATCAACATGTTCATCCATGTTATACCTCTATAAAACTGACCAAGTTTTCACCTTTCATTAGCTTAGATTAGTCTGAGTTGAGAGTCCAAATTATAGGTGGAAATTCAATAATATAAGGGATTCATGTAGGTGGTCATATATATAAAATCTTTATACATCACACCTTTTGATCTCCTCTAAGGTCAATAGGTCATCTCTCACTTGAAATTATCATTTCTGCCTTGATATTGTAGTCATTTCTCACCATCAATGATATTGTAGGTCTGCAAGTTTCAAGTTCATTTTGGCTTGATGACACTATGTTTTCTAACCATCTTCAGTAAAAACTTGTCTGGGTTGGAAACCACTCTATCCCTTTCTCTCTCAACCAAAAAACCTTCTTCTTACATTGGCATGTTACTACCATCCCTAGTCTATAAGAAAAGAGACATTAGACTTACATAGGCCTCATCAACCTCTATCATGAGATGTTACTATGTATATAGGATGCCTTTTTCAGAGAAGTTAAGGTAAACATTCCTAATTGTAACTTTATTGACTCTGACTGAATATAGGTGTCAATGAAGTGATCTTGACTCTGATAATAAACCCTAAATGAATTTAAAACTCCATTAAAGTCTTGAAACTGTATATAACTTATCTCTTAGGTTTTGGATGGCTCTTCCATTCTCTATACATAGCTACAAGTGACTATAGTTGACTGTGTACATTAGAGCTCTGATCAGTATTTATTTAGTGCCTTAAAATTTTATCTCAATCAACCTCCACATCCTTCAATGAAGAATATGAACAATCCATGCTCTGAGGGGAATGAAAACTAATGTGCTACCTTGACCTGAAGCCATTCATAAAAGAATGAAAACACTGTAATTGCCAAACACTATCTACAACTCTTAATGGTGCTCACTCTTAACACAAGGAGATACTTATGCATGTATTTTCATATCCACATGCACAAAATATTTTTAAAACCATATGATAATGATGAACATATTCTATAGGTCTACATACATCACTTGGAAACATCATACCAATGCAAACATATTAGAAAATTGAAGCCATTGGGGATGCACAGGCAGTTTGGAGGCACTAACAGTCTTGGTGATTATTCATGAAGCACATACCATCCATCTAGAAACCATTTTTATGAAATGGAATTACAAAGGGACCCCTAACAGCCACCAAGTGCACTCACTTCAACTCTCCTCCTCATGTACATACTGAAGGAAAACTGTTTGACCTTGTTGACTAGCCCAAGAGAGCGATGGGAGATAAGAAGCAATTTTGATAAAATTTGGTGTTGTTAATTCTACCTAAGCCTAGAAAATACTTGTGTGGATCTGAAGATACCCTCTTGAATCCTTCACACATGTTAGATATGTCATATAGTTTCTACAACATCAAAAACTCCCTTTTTTTAGTGATTTTCTTGTTTGTACATTAGACCTTCAACCTTTTCAGTTTCAAATTGTTCCTCTGAAATTTTATAATATGTGGGATGTTAATCTGATCCTTGACACATTTTTCCTTTAGGGAAAACCATAAAATTCTATTCAAATGACAAAAAGGTGGTAAAAGAGGCTATGAATACAAATGACAAACATGACAAACGTTTAAAACACATTAAATAACCTTCAAAACATGACTTAACCCCACTTAGGACCACGGTGGACATTTCAAACTTAGAAGGACTTTATGAAAGTTTAAAAATGTAGGGGGGTTGACTTAATTTGCTGTTAGGAGTAAAATTAGTCAACAGTAAACATGACATGTTTATTTTTTATAACAAATTTAATTCTAATCTAAACACTGTAGGGTTTTGGTGCATGACACCCTTTTTTGATAAATCATGTCATTGGTTTTAAAATTTTACTTGGTTTTCTTGTTCTTTTCATGTAATTCCCTTCGATATTATGCTTAAGAACTAAGTGCACAATAATTATAATCCCAAGGTGTTAAGTTTGAGGGAATTCAAAACCTAACCAAAGGGTTTTTTATTTTTAAATTTTTTAATGTTGAGCACTATAAATCCAATGTTTCCTATGGCCCATGGTTTATCCATAACATACTTATGATTTAATCCCATTGGACTAGTGATTTCATTGTGTTTAATCAAGCCATACTTAGAATCATAGTCTGGGTAAAATTTCCTCATTTACCTTTGCCCCTTTAGGGTTTCATAAACTAATTAATAAATCAGTTAGATCATTTCATATACAATGAGCTATATATATATATATATATATATATGGATGGAATATAGAAGCATGTGTGTGTTGAGGTAAATATTGTGAATGATCTTAAGGAAATAATAAACATTGAGATATGAGATAAACATATATTTTAACATGTGTTATATCACAACACACCTAACACATGTATTCAGTGTTAAATCATGGACCATAGGATTCGTGAGTACCCTCTCATATTCATCGATTTAGACCAAAACCTCCCCTGAGGTAAATAAAAATGATGTTACTTTCACAAATGGGTGGACCATGGTCACCAAAAATTAAATACCAACTTGAAAACTCATGTAATGGTCAAAGTAATGACTACTTTGTACCAAACCACATGTGGTTCTATTATGGCTAGAAAATAGTTGATACTCACCATTTTTTAGGTGGCACTTCTCATTTATCCCACTCTTTAAGTGGTGGTGATTTTATCGAGTCCTTCAAGCCAAGTTACAACTTCCCAACCATCACATCCTCCTTTAGATTCAAAATAATCAAGTTTGGTTGACAGTTTAATTTTTTTAATTGCAAAATAGTTATGTGTCACTCTTTCAACCCATCACTACCCCGCAAGGATAGTAAGTATGTTTAGTAAAACCAATGTATCTTTCAACTTAGTGATTTTATGTGTGGTAATATAAAATCTTATTTTTATAATATATATTTTGCTTTAGATGACATGGATAATTAGCCCATCATGATCCTTAATGTTTCCCTATGATATTATATTATTGAGATTTATGAGGCCTAATTGACACGTCTTGAAATTTTATGGTAAGGGACGCTTATCAATTTTTTGACAATATGAAAGTTTTGACTTTACAAGAAGTTAAAATCTAAGTAATTTTATTGCATTCCATCACCAAATCTATTTGTCCATGAGTAGTTTTACAATGGTTAAATAATGAAAACAAATGTGGTGGAGTGATAACACTTATTTCAACTATCTTTGCTCCATATGTCATTAATTAGGGTTCTGATCCAAATCATAAAATTACGTGGATCATTTTTCACTTGCAATGGTCATTCTCTTGGTATTGTTAACATTTATAGATTTATTGATGTTTTTGAAATGGTAACATTTTGGCATTTTATTGCAAACATGCTTCTAAATTCCAATTAGATTTTGTGCAGTGATTCAATATGATTGAATATAGGGAAGATAAAGAGGGTTTCTCTTAATGCAATGGTGCATAATTTAAAGAGATGCATGGTTTTTATTTGATCCTAACCACCATTAGATTAAATCCTCCATTAGATTCATTCCTCCATTATTCCATGGTTTACCTTTCCCATGTTTAGACAATGAGGTGATAAGTTTGTGAAAATATTACATATAGCCTTACTTATAGAGTAAAACCTTTTCATATGTATAAATAATGTTTATAGCCCAGACAATGTTATTCCATGAGTGATTTTATAAGGCCATATCCCCATCAAAGTTATTATTGAGTGTATAACATCCAAAGTGAAGAATACCAAGTCACAATTTTACCTTAACATTGGTCACTTCAACTAGGTAGACCCACTCCCATAGCATTTGAATATGGAAATTTGATCCATACCCTTCTCGGAATTTAGGATGGATTGCATGGTGGGGGGTGAAATTTCATGGACTACAATATGTTAGGTTGTGGAGCTAAAAGCTTCACTGATGCAGGCATGGAGGAGGTTGCAGGAGAGTTGCAGAAGTGTCAGAAGTGTTTGGCGTTGGTCTGGCCAACCGGCGTCGGCAGGGTAAGACAGGAAGGCAACCGACGTCGGTCATGGATCGGCCGGCGTCGGCGACCCCCAGGCGGACAGGGACCAACGTCGTTCGCCTGTGTGGTTCGAACTGCGCTTGTTATGGGCAGTTAGCTAACGAACCATGTGCTTGCATGAAGAGATCTATTTTTAGACTGAGAGCTGCGGATCTAATTATGGTAATTAGATGTCTAATTATTGTTTGGATGAGATCTATATAATAGACTCATGGTTGTATTGGAAAAGTTTTCTAGTTTGAGTTGAGCAAAGTTTGCTCCTTCTGTGTGTGAAGTGAGCAAGGGTGCTCCTCCTAGTTCCCTATCAGTGCCAAGCTTGGTACTGGTTGGAGAATCATAAGGACTTGGTGAGGCAAGGACAAGGGTTCTTCAGGGTGTAGAGTGATCTACATGGTAAGTAAGATCGTTGATCTGCAGGTGTATGTGTGTGCAAGGTCAAGGTTCACAGGTGAGCAGAACCGTGTTTGATTTGCAGGTGTGCAGGATCATATAGACAGCAACACAATAGGGAGCAGTATCAGGCAGGATCTACTTGGAGTACAGGTGTGTACTCGGATAGAGCAGAGAGGAAGGCAAGGGTGTTCCTTCCATAAGTATGGTCTGTTGAAGTGCAGGTTATTGCAGGTTCATGGGAGATCTACTTGAAGTACCTTGAGTACTTGTGGAGCACGTGGAGTGCTTGTGGAGTGCGTGTAGTACTTGTGGTGTGCGTGGAGCACGGGAGGTGAACACCAACTCTGTATTTTGAGTTGGGTGTTGGGACCTGAGAGGGAGAGCTTTTGGGGAGGAGAATTACTGTTCACTTGAGGTGTGGGAAACCTCTGTAAGGTGGTGGAGAAGAAGTGGCATCTTCTTTATTGTATTCTTTTCTGTATAAAGTGTTAATACAATTTGTGTATTGTCTCTCATATCTTGTGTTATTCTGAATTCTAGTTACTTGGTGAATCTGGTTAATTTCCGCATATTAAGTTGCTTGGTTTGGTAATCAAATTGTGTGCTTCCGTTTTGTTATCTCCCAACACAATATTAGTCTATATCAATGGCAAATAAGGGACTCATTTTTGTCATATAATGCATAAGGCATCATATTGTGAGTACCTTCAGTCTTCGAAAGAATTAGATATGTCTCCTTTGAGTGAGGAATTGTAAAAAGGGATTGTCAAGTGGAAGCATAAAATCAAAAATGAAGAGACCTATCAAGATTTTAGTGAAAAAAATCTTGCCAATATGCATGAGTTGAAAATTGGAGACCAAACTTCCAAGGAGATTTTATCCCTTATTCAATCTAGTTAGGCTATTGATAAGGTGAAGGCCATCTGTGATGCCAACCAAAAACTCATAAAACTATTAAATATTTTGAGAGATTTTGTTTCTCATTATCATGGACTTTTTTTATCAACTAACTTCTCCAACCCATGAATATGCTCTTAAAAAATGTATGTGATTGGTTCCTTAAAAACTCTCTGAAGGCCACAGGGTTTATTATGACTACTTATTGTCAATTTAAGACCTTCATGAAGATAAAAATAACTTGTCTAATACAAGGCTCCTATAATTAACAATTCCCCTTGTGAATTTTACCAATTTCTTTGGGATATTATATTTCCATAGTTTCATAAAGTCTATGAATAATCTATTCAGACCAAATATCTTAATAAATTCATTAAGTAGGGTAATATTGAGTTATTTCCTAAGTTCTTGTAAGATTATTGTTAAATATTTTTCTCTCTAGATGAGGTACTTGTTACCTCTCATCATCTACCCTAAGCAAACTAGATTCGTTCCCAATACATACATTCTTAATAATGTTATTATAGTGAGATTACTTCTGGATTGTGTGAATATTTTTTGGATCCAAAAAATATTCAAACAATTAAATCCAAAATCAATCTCACTACACTTGGCATGGACTATGTAAATATTATTGCTCTTAATGTTATTGTAGTCTAGGAAGGGATGGAATGGAATCGCTCTTTACAACAAAAATATCTTTTCATGAACATTGATTTTGAGAAAGACTATTATATAATTGAGAGGTGCATTAGAGTTTAAGGCCAAGTTTGTGCAAATAGTTAGAATGCTTTTTTAGGATGTTAGTGCTTCTATCACCATTAATAGGTTTCATTCTAAGAAATTTCATTTGTTTATATCCATTAGAAAGGACTTCCTTTAGCCCTTCCCCTTTATCTTAAATTAAGCTTAAGGGTTCAACTATCCCTTAGTTTATTTCACTTACAGAGTATTAATAAAAAATATTTCCCTCCTTGAATTTCAAATATATATGGTCAATGGATATTTTGTTCATGATTATTTCCTTGCTTTTGTTGAAGATGAAGAATCTATTTTTAATTCAATGGAGTGTCTTAAGACATTTTGTCTAGCCTTTGGATATTTTATTTAATGGAATAAAATAATTCATATTCCCAAGTATTCCCTTCACCTTTCAGACATCTTAATGTTTTATTGAATTAAGTTCAAATTGTTGAGAATAAAATTGCATAGAACTAAACCTCTATCCCTAGCTAGTAAGTTAATAGTTTTATCTAATGTGTCCTTGTAACAACTTATGTCTATTATTCCTCATTTTAGATAATTTCAAAAGATAATTATGCTAATTTTAAATTCCTCCTTATAGGTTTCCTTGGGAAAATTCTAAAAGCTCTAAAGTTTTTTTCAAAGTATCTTTGGATATATGTTGTGAGCTTGAAAAGGTAGGAGGACTTAGCCTTCTTGATGTCAAACTCCAAGGTACTTCCCTTTATGTCAGGTGGATTATTTTTGCCCTTAAATGAGATGAGGCCTAGAATAACTTAATTCACCATTACATTTCTCAAGGTAGTCCTTATGGAAGGAAAACTTGGAAGGGTATTTATATTTACTCTATTTTGCTCACTCATGTCCCTATCAAAATTGTGGATATCTTTACGGCCAAGAGAATGTGGAAACCTTGAGAATTAATTAAACCTCATTTAATTTTGGATGGTGATGGTTTCAAATATAGGCTCACTTTGAACTCTCACTGTCTCAGGTGGTGAAGGGTCAAGAGTCTTATATTTTTTTAAGAAAGAAATAAAAGTTATCTTATTCCTATTTTAAAAACAATCATGTGATTTTATCCCCATGTCCTATCATTCATTAGAGGTTTCAACTTAGTAATACTTATCTTTCCACACTTATTGAGATTCAAAGAGCTATCTCAAATGAACACCTCCACAATATTGGAATTCAATCACCCTCTGACTGGTGGGTTGACTAGAAGGGGCTTGTTGAGATCCATTTTCGCTAATATAAACCCAAACTTGATTATTATTTTTCCTAATTTTTGATAAAATAAATAAATTTTAATGTATTGTAATCAGTGTAAACTATAAAATATCATAATGCTCAATATGTATAATATTTAATAATTTTGATTTTGACAAATACTTAATATGAAAAGTTGTTATTTTTTTAAAATAATAAGAAGAGAGATATGTATCTCGCATACATGTTTTTCTTGATTATTCTAGTTGTGTAAAATTAAAATCAACAATGAGGGTGACTATGCAAGTTCATAATCATGAACATAATCATAAAATTACTTTAAATAGGTCTGGTGTAAGTGGATTGCAGCGTGGTTTGTTTAGCCCTGTTAATTACAGACTTATCCTAGTTGATTGTGTTGATTGACTGACAAAAAAATATAGAAAGAACTATAATTTTTGGAACGATTGATGAAAAAAAAAAAAATGTTCAACACAACCAATGTAAGTAGATAGTAGCATAGTGCAATCAAGTCCATTGACTATAAACTTGTCCCTGTTGACTATGGAAGAAACTAATCATTCTACTACCTATGCAGGTTTAAATTAGGGTTGTTACCTTACCAACATTTATTAAATATCATGTGAAGTACTTTGTAAAGATAAAAGAAAATGTACTTTGAAGAGGTCTCAAACTCAAATCTATTTTTCCCACTTTCATGTTGTGTGAAATTTTGAAAGCAATTATAGATTATCTTTATCCTCTTTCACCCTTAGCAAAAGTATGCAGATGTGAATTCAGCCTTGAATATAGCTTCATCAAACCTAAAGATAGAACATGAAGACATTCGAAATAGATTTTTGAGAGTGAGGATAATCGTCCTTTATGTCTTAAAATATCCTTGTATTTATATATGTTTTTATTTTGAATTTAGGACTTATTGGCACATAAAATCCCACTCAAAACAAGACCCAACGGGGGAAAAAAGAATTAAATTACATTGCAACTCAAAATAAGTTATAAAAATTATGCTTGGAGAAGTCCACAATAAAAAAATAAGGCCTTAGGCTAGTCCCATCTAGATATCGTGGACTTGTCCAAAAGGACAAAGGACCAAAATTGGGGATCCCCATGAAAAAATGGTGAGATGAATAACCAATAGACAAACTCATTGACTAGAATAGATAGAATCCCCAAGTAGAATAAGCCAATAAATACCTCGATCATTTTAAATAGTCTATGTGTAAAAAATTACATAAATGATGGTCTTGTACAAAATTTGGGTGTCTACATTTGCCTCCCTTTATTCTAGTAATGAAATTTATAGAGAAAAGGAAAGAACTAGAACCTAAATGTGTATGACACACTTTGTCTTTTTGACTCAAAATTTTGATTGTGTTGGATACGTCATGATATAATATGTAATGACACATGTATTAATTAACATTCATATAAAATCTGAAAACTTGAATTTGAAATTGAAAAGGTAGAGATCAAGGAAACATTACACCTGTATGCATGTATCATTATACTTCTTGTGGAGAATGTTTTGTTGTGCCAAGTGAAGAGATGATGGTTTTAGTCATGTTCATTCCTAGCTAGGGCAATGAATGATCCCTCAAGTAGTAAAGGGAGATAAATATGTTGTAAATCGCTATACCCATGACATTATTGACTCAAGTAACTTACCAATATCAATTGTGATCAAAGAAGTACATGCCCCCAATGTACTATATGATGCTAGTAGAAGAGAAGTCCAACATATGCAAGTGCATTTATCATGTGTTTCAGTATGCATATATGACACTCAAATATGCATGGAACATGTGTATATAGAAATGAAATGATATTATATCGACTAACATAAATTAAATAACATAGATGCCAATGAGATAATAAAATATGAGAATGCTGAATATTTTTATATTTTTGAAATTATTTGAATATTTTTATATTTTCTATTTATTTTTTTAATTTTGGAATATTGATAGAAATTATATAAGTTATCCAATGATCTTAATATTAGGATTATGATAGTTTAGGAGTGGTAAATGAATAACATTTTTTGAATAAAATGTGTCATAAGTGTGCGTAGCAAAATCAGAAGCATATCATGTTATTTTAGCAAGTTTGTACTTGGTATCTTTGCTTTTATTTTATTTGTATTTAGTTTTGTGTCTGTTGGTTATGGATTCAAATGATATGTACCAAATCCTATAGGTATAAATAGATTGTGTGGTAAGTTATCGAGAAGATCAAAACATAGTTTGTTAGACCGTTCATATAAAGATTGCTCTCCATCTATATCAATAGTGAGAGTAGAAGGGTTTTGACATGACGAAGGGATTGCAGTTTCCCCTTTGTAACCACATTTGGAACTTTAGATTTTTTAAGTGTCTCCTAATTTTTGACCTCTTTTATTATAAATCTTGTTTAAGCATTTGATGTGCCCATTTCTCTTTGTGTAACATTGCCTTTTGTAATTGTTCATTTTGTATCCATTCTTGTTCCAAGTTTATATTTTCTTATTTCATTTGTGCACTTTCCTTGGATTTGTTCCCATTTTTACATTATTTTTATTTTACATTAATGAAATGAATGTGCATCTTTGAAGAATTTGGATTAGTATTGCCAATATATCCCAAGCCTTGATAATAATTATGATCAACTGTGGAGATAGGATGAGTGATGCCTTGTGCATGTTTTCCCAATCCTTGACTATCCAAAACCATATTATTTTGAAAATTGGGTATTTTTATTGAGAGGGAGATTTGTATCCTTTTCTTGGTCTAATTTTGACTTTTGAAATTGTTTTTGCTTTAAATGATTCTTTGATAACCATATTTGTTGTTTTGGTACTTGTGATTTAGGAGAGATACTCATAATATGAGTGGTTGCTTGATGGATGTATTGATGATAGGATCACCACTATCTTTGAGACTTTGTATTTTATTTTTTAATGTAAAATAATAGTCTATATGATACCCATGCATTCTATGATATGCACAATAGTATTTGGATTGCCTTATAGGATGTAGAGGAGGTAGTTGGATCACTTTGTTTAGAAGCATTTCTCTTGGAATTTCATTTTGAATCTTAGCATCCACTGGTATAATATTTTAATCACTTATTTTAAAGGTATTTTGTTATATATTTTCATTTGGAAATGAAACTTTATAGGGTATAACATTGCCAGATGAAGATGCAAACACATGATTAACACTAGCATATTTTTGATGTTGTATGTATGTTATCTAATTTTCCAATGATGTGATCTTTAAACTGAAATAATGATTTTGATTTTGTAACTCCTTTATTAAATTGTCCATAGTGATGTTTGGATCTCTAAGGGCTTCATAAGCACAAACCTCATGTACTTCATATTGAATAGGCATACACACATCATTTAAAGGAGATGTGGGAGGTGGAAAGGTTTGAGGAAGGACATATTAATTACCTTCTTTTGAAACCATAAAATGGGCCACCTTACCCATTGAAGTAGTGATAACATGCACTTGATTAGAGGGATGGTAGCTATCACCCTCTTTAGGGTTAGGAGGAGAAAGATGTTCCTTTTTATCAGTTTTAAATGTTCTAAAGATAGAGATGAGAACATGATAAGAGAGACATATAAAACCCAGGGAACAATCCAGCATGATTAGAAAAAATTGAAACTAAATAATTATTATAATCTAAAACCTTAGAAAGTCAAAACCTTTAACAAAAATTTAGTGAGATTTTATAGAATAAGAATGTAGAAATTTCAAGAGATTGACTAGTTTTTAAGAAATCTAAAAATGGTTTTTTAGGAAATGTATACAATAAGAAAAACCCATAAAACTTGGGAAAATATGTAGTCTTTGTGCATTGTATATCAAGATATACTAAAAATAAAAAATTGTAAAAATCAAAAAATCTATAAAAATATGAACAAATAAAAAGAGGTTTTTAAGTATACCAACCTGAGTAGAAAAAACCTCATAGGGATATTAAAATGGAGCTATTGAGAAGCTAAAATATTCCAAACAAAGAATTTTTTGTGTGTATGAACATGAAACCTTATAACCAGATGAGTGTAAAACCCTAGGGTAAAGTTTCAGATCTGAAAAATAAATCACAGTAAGTTGAAACACTGGGAGGTTTGAAAACCCTATAACAAGCTATATTTGTAAAAGAAGACTCAGAGGAAAGTTTCACCAAATATTTAACCCTAAATTTTAGAATGTGTAGGATATGATTAACAATATAGAAATGGTTCAAGAAAAAGGGTGGTAAACTAATATATAGCAAGCCAATTAATTGAAAACTTAGATAAATGAATATTTTAAATTATAATACTAAAATATGCTAATTATAGAAATTACTTGATTTGATATATGTTCAATTGATTATAACACCAAAGACAAATGATACTTAGCTGGGTTTACTATGTGTAAATAGATCTAGACTAAAAACTTGTGTAAATTATACAGGATCAATATTTTGGATTAGTCGTTTGGTAAGTGCACAAAGTTGGGGGAAAAAAAGTATAACATTCCCCCAACTTTCATTTTTTTTACAAAGTATGTACGTCTTTTTTTTTTTTTTTTTTGAGGCTCAGGCTTGTGCCTGAGCCTCAAGGGTGTATGCCCTTTACAAATCATAAAGGGCATACACCCTTGTTTTTTTTTCATTTTATTTTCCTACAAGCAAACCCACTGCCTTGGCATATTGGTCTTTCTTCTCTCTCTGCATACACAAATTTATATTTATGTACTCGCTTTGGAGTTGCATCTGACCAATGGGATTCGACATTCATATGCTACAGGTCAAGTATGTTGATTTTAATATTTTAATTTTTTATTTTTATTATATTTATTTATTCAAGTAGGGTTTTGAATTTAAGTTTGCATTAGATTCTCTTGCATTGGCTTTAAAAACATGTATTTCTCTTTCAATTTAGATATACAATTTTGATGGATCCATTGCATTAAGAAAATATTAGACAAAACCCCAAAAAGTTTGATTTTTCAAAAGAAGAAGTTCAATTGTATGAACAATACAACTCAAAATGTCAAAAATTAAAAATAGTCATCAATGGTTTGTGGCACCCTTCAACTGGTAGTACACACATTTCACTTTCCATTACACATAGATTATTTTTAATGAAGTGGGAAATGTAACTTCACAACTTGATGCAATGTTACATCAAAGAGAGGCCATAAAATAATTTTATTCTGACAAATTGTCATATGAATATGTTAAGAAAAAAATAACAAAAGAAGTTGTGTGCACTTTTTTTGTTAAGCCTGGAACCAACCAACCTCCACCATTGAATTAGAAACATATTAGTATTGATCGATGTGTTCATGAGGAGATGAAAAATAAATTTTGGGATAGGTGGTGGATGGTGTTTAATGAGCCTCCATACAATATTATTAAGGTTCCATTATACTTTTTGAAAAAAATGTATTGTGAGTTTATGTTGTAAGAAATTTTAAACTATTTTGACATGAAGGCTTCCCAAGGTAGGGGAGGTGGGTCTTCATTTGATAGCCCTGGTGCTAAGTGAGACCAAAATTGTCATAATCGAGCTCAAAGAAATAGAAGAAAAACATCACATGCCTCGATTCTTAAAATTTTGTATCATAATGTATAGATGGACACCCTTGAGGCAATTACGAGTCTGACACAAGTTATGATTGAGCATGGTATGCATACGTTGAAGACTTATGCTCAACCTACAGGTGGTGCTAGTGGTAGAGGTGGTATTGGTGGTAGTGTTATTAGTCATAATTTTAATGTAAATAGTGGTTTTGGTGGTGTTGGTATAGGTGTTAGTGTCCCTCCTCTTACTCATGTTAAAGTTCTTGTGCATTGTTGCTCATCATATGGGAGGAAGTGTATGGGATATCCTGTTCAAGTGCAATATACATAAAGTAAATTTATGGAGACTAGCATGCCAGACCATACATCAACTTTAGATGCTTCAATAGTGCATAACACTAGCATGCCAGAGCATATGCCACCTATAAATGCTTCAGTAGCACATGACACTAGCATGCTAGACACTATGCCAAATATACTAACTTCACTTACTCCTATCAGGATACACCAACATGTTGTGCAGGAGTTATCAACTTCACCATCTATATTTGATACATAGGTTTAATTTTAATTATAGTTTGTTTATGTTTGTAAAACAATATTACATTTATTTTGTAGTGTGTGTTTACTTAATTGACTAATTTATTTGACTGAACTTATTATTTGTTGTTTGTATAGATGTTTGGTGATATTTTGGGTAGCTCAACAGACCTTGACTCTATTGTAAAGGCCATAACTGGCATGCTTGTACCTTATACATAAGTTTGGAAACATTTAAATTACATATTTAATCATGTACATGTTTATTGTCCTTTGAACAAAAAAATATGTTTTAAGAGAGAGAGAGAGAGATATATATATATATATATATATATATATTAATTACAGTCATAGATTTTTATCATGTTCATTGGATTCACACATTATTCATTTATTGGTTTTATAGATGATGAGGGATGCTATGAGCACCCCTCATAGACAAGAAGAAGGTTTTACTGATGTTGCAGATACATCAAAAAATCCACTATCTCTATAGCAGGTTATGATTCAAGGATAAAGAGTGGTGAGAACACATAGTAAAATTATTTTTAGCTTTAAGCAATGGTATTTTATGTCATATTTACATAATCGTATGCACATATAGATCTAACGATGTATGTATGCTCCATAGGATTCTCCATTGTGGGTGTATATGCAGTCTCGTAGCCCTAGACAACCATTTAGATGGAATACGGTGAGTGTAGAATCCTTTTACAAAATTTTATTCTTGAAAAAATTGTCAAATTTTCAATATAAAATTTTAATGCATTGATTTTTATATTTCTTATGTTGTGTAGACATGATAATTATTAGTAGTTATCTATGAAATAATGGATGAGTCACATTCTGAGAGGAGAGCCTCTCTTCATATTAAGACATCCAACACCATTGACTCTATGTGTATGCCACCAAAGTGTAATTTATTTGGAAGTAATGAGGAGAAAGAGAGTTAGTTGTTGTGTTAGGGGTCTAGTTTTAGGCAGAATCAATTTTGTATGTCGATATGGCCCACATTGTATGCCTATATGGTGCATTTTTTCTATGTACATGTTATGGTCTACATTTTTTCTTGATACATGTTATATTATTTATGTTAAATTATGACATAGAACTTTTCAAGTATCACATATATACTATTTGACAATATGATTCCTTTACCTATGCATGTTTTAAATTTTGATCATTTAATGTTTACACATATTATTGATTAATGATCATTATTACTTCATTTTTGGTTAACAAATTCACAATATTCTCTAAGTTAGGTGCTTCATCATTATGTATATTTTACATTTACATGTGATATTTACTATTTACATGTTTCATTTACAATTAATTACATATCAATTTATAATTGTGATGTAAGTGGACTCGTGATCAATTTCATGGACATGTAAATATTATAAATCATACTTGATCATAGTTGTTAGGAGGTCTAGTGATGCAGGAGAAATTTACTATTTACTTGTTTCATTTACATTTAATCACATATCAATTTGTAATTGTGATGTAAGTAGAGTTGTGATCAATTTCAAGGATGTATATATTATAAGTTGTACTTGATCATAGGTGTTAGGAGGTCTAGTGATGCAAGAGTAATTTACTATTTACTTGTTTCATTTACATTTAATTAAACATCAATTTATAATCGTGATGTAAGTGAACTTTTGATCAATTTCAAGGATGTAAATATTATAAGTTGTACTTGATCATAGTTGTTAGGAGGTCTAGTGACGATGTAGGAACATCCTGCCAAATGTAATAAGGTCCTTGTTTAAGTGTCTTAGAGATCCTATTTGCATTTACTCAATAAAAGGTCTCACTTGGCCTTCAAAGAGTGAAATATATATCCTAGATGGTACTTTGGTGTTTTCCCACCAAAAGTTCAATTTGAATTTTCAAATATGAATAAGGTTGTGGATAAATTGTAATGCTTCGTAAATTATTAAGATTATAATAGGTTTAAAATGGTTTTATACGTGTCTACAAAGGGTTATAACTATCTTGAAGATAAAAGTGGTTTTAGGTTAAATGAGAATGAATAATAACATTTATGATTGATTGAGTTTGTGAAAACCCTAATATCTCAGTGTTCTTGATAGTGAGAAGGGAATTTTGCCTCAAAATTTTCAAATTTGAGTCTATAAACTTGAATTAAAGTTTGGGGAACCTTTGTTATACTTGTACAGACTTCTTATGGGTGTTCTTTACATTTGGAAAGGAGTATTTTGTGTTTTAACCTAATAGTAGTCATTAGGCCTACTAGGTGTAAAATAGGGTTTCATGTATAAAAAGACCTTTACTTTTATTTATAACTAAATAAAACCCATCAATTTTGGTATGTATATTTTAGGTTGATTAAGGGAAGTGTTAAAATTGGTTTCAAATAGTATTTTGACTTATTCAATGATCTATTAGACCTAGAAGCCTAAAACAGGGTTTTAGATTTTTGGACCTAATCTCTTAAGTAATCAATAATTCAAATTGGTTTCTTACTCATTTAAAATCAATACTATAATCTTATGTACTTACCAAAACCATATATATTGATAAGATATTTGATAATTAAAAAATAGTTTAACTGAAACTCATTGAAAATTAGACCTAGTTCAACAGTGTGTTTAAAGTGAAAGAGTAAGAAGTACCAAAGATCATCAAGTGATGCAAAAACATCATCCATCAGAGTGTATATAGTGTGTTTTTAATAATAAATATCCTATCATGGATTCAAGTTATTTTTTATACATGTACACCTTACCTTTCATGTTTTAGGAAGTTCAAACCTTTAGATAAGTCGTCAGATCCTCCTTTAACTTTGGTCATGCATTGTAGTATAACCATGAGGGATAGAGACTAGGTACCATATCCTACATGTGCATGGATGAGTCCTCTAATAAATCCCATGAGGATTTTATCAAACTCAAGACAGATGAGACATGACAATGAGGTTTCTCTCACCACTAAATATCTCAAAATGAGCCAAAAGTTGGTCAGTAGGGACCATATATTCTAACTAATTAGCCCAATTGATGAACTATCTATGTGGAAATGTCTGAATAGGAATTTTAAGGCTAGAACAACCATTGTATAGTCTCTATTGGGCCCCAAGACTGAAGGTAGTTGGTTAGAGGCATCTCTTAAGAGAATTCACTCGTCCCTAAGTGTGCAAAATGAGCAAACTTCTATTGCATGTTACAGCATAACCATGAGGGCTAGAGATGAGTCGTTGCTTCTACACATGCATGGATGAGTATTGTAAAAATCTTAGAAGGATTTTATCTAACTTGATATGGATGAGATGCATTAATGATGTTTCTCTCATGATAAAATCTCTTAGAATGGGCCAAAAGTTGGTCAATAGGAGCCGTATATTCTGACTCGTTAGCCTAATAGATGAACCATCTAAGTAGACATGTCTGAATAGGCATTTTAATTCTATAATGGCCATTTTCTAGGCTTGGTTGGGCCTTAGGAATAAATTTTTCAATTGGTTTGAGGCATCCCTTAAGAGAATTCACTCATCCTTGAGTGTGCAAAATGAGAAAACTTCTATCATGCATTACAACATAATCGTGAAGGCTAGAAATGAACCTTCAACTCCTACACATGAATGAATGAGTCCTCTAATAAATATAGGGATTATTTTATCTAGCTTAAGATTAATGAGATGTGGAAATGAGGTTTCTCTCATGGAAAAATCTCTTATATGGGCTAAAATTTGGTCAATGGGGGTTGTATATTTAGACTTGTTAGCCAAATTAATGAACTATCTATGCAGGTACATCTGGATAGGCATTTTAAGGCTAGAATGACCATTGTCTGGTCTTGATCAAGCCTAGGTCTAAATGTTGCAATTGATCAAAGGCATCCCTTAAGAGAATTCACTCATCCTTGAGTGTGAAAAATGAGCAAACTTTTATCATGCATTACAGCATAACTGTGAGGGCTAGAGATGAGTCATTATCTCTTACACATTCATGGATGAGTCCTCTAAGAAAGCCTAGGAGGATTTTATCTAAATTGATATGGAAAAGACACAATAATGAGGTTTCTCTTACATCCAAATCTCTTAGAATGCGCCAAAAGTTGGACATTGAGGGGCATATATTCTAACTCATGATCCCAATCGAAGAACCATCTGTGTGGACATGTCTAGATAGGAATTCTAAGTTTAGAACTGCTATTTGCCTATCTTGATCAGGTCCCAAGAGTGAAGGTTGTAGTTGGTTGAGGCATACCTTAAGAGAATACACGCATCCCTAAGTATACAAAATGAGCAAACTTCCATCAAACATTATAAAAGAATTGTGAGGCTAGAGATGAATTGTCAGTTCCTACATGTGAAAGGATGAGTCCTATAAGAAATATCAGGAGGATTTTATCTAACTTAATCCTAGGAAGATGTAGTAATGAGGTTTCTCTCATAGCCAAATCTCTTAGAATGGGCCAAAAGTTGGTCAATGGGACCGTATATTCTAACTAATTATCCCAATCAAAGAATCATATATGAAAACATGTTTGTATAGACATTCTAAGGCTAGAATGGCCATTGTCCAATCCTGATCAAGCCTTGAGAATGAAGGTTGTAATTGGTCGAAGGCATCCCTTAAGATAATGCACTCATCCCTGAGTATGAAAAATGAGCAAACTTATGTCACATGTTGCTAGAGAACTGTGAGGGATAAAGATAAATCGTCATCTTTTACATGTGAATGGATGAGTCCTCTAGGAAATCCCAAGGGGATTTTATCAAACTTGATGCAAGTGAGATGCGATAATGAGGTTTTCTCATAACTATGGGGGCCATATATTCTGATTTATTATCACAATCGATGAACCATCTATGTGAACACATTTGAATAGGAATTTTAAAGCTATAATAACTATTTTCCATTCTTGGTCAAGTCCTAGGAGTGAAAGTTACAGTTGATCAGAGGTATCCCTTAAGAGAATCCACTTATTTATGAGTGTACAAAATGAGAAAACTTTTGTTGCACATTTCCAAAGAACCGTGAGGGCTAGAGACAAACTATCAACTCCTTCATGTGCATGGATGAGTCCTCTAAAAAAGCATAGGAGTATCTTATATAAATCAATCTGAGTGATACATGTCAATGAGGTTTTTCTCATCTAAATCTCTTAGAATGAGCCAAAATTTGGTTAATGAGGGTCATATATTCTAAATCATGATACCAATCGATGAATCATCTATGTAGATATGTCTAGATAGGCATTTTAAAGATAGAAAAACTATTTTCCAATCTTGGCCCAGCCCCAAGAGTGAAGGTTACAGTTTATCAAAGGAATCCCTTAAGAGAATCCACTTGTCCCTGTGTGTGCAAAATGAGCAAACTTTCATTTTAAATTGTAGGATAACTATGAGAGATAAAGATGAACTATCAGATCTTACACATTTACAAATGAGTCCTCTAATAAAATATTCTCTCTAACTCAATCTAGATGAGATGCATCAATGAGGTGTCTCTCATAGCCAAATCTCTTGAAACAGGCCAAAAGTTACTCAACAGGGGTTGTATATTCTGACTCATTAGCCCAATCAATGAATCATCTCTATAAACACATTGAGATAGGAATTTTAAGGCTATATTTACCATTATTTTATCTTGATTGGGCCCTAGGAGCTAAAGTTACAATTGATCAGAGGTATCCCTCAAGAGAAACTACTTGTTCCTAAGTGTGAAAAATGAGAGAAATTCTATTGTGCATTAGAGAATAGCTATGGGGGATACATATGAACCATCAACTACTACACATGTGTCGATGAGTCCTCTAAGAGATAACATGAGGATTCTCTCTAATGCAATCTAGGTAAGATGTTATAATGAGGTTTCTCTCGCAACTAAATCTCTCAGAATGGACCTAAAGTTAGTGGGGGTCGTATATTCTGACTTGTTAGCCCAATAAATGAACCATTTATGTAGACACATTCAGATATGCATTTTAAGGCTAAAACACACATTTTATGATCACAGTTGAGCCATGGGAGTGAAGGTTGTAGTTGGTCAGAGGCATACCTTAGTGTGCAAACTGAGCAAACTTCTATCGCATGTTATAGGATAATCATGAGGGCAAGAGATGAACCATCAGTTATTACACATACATATATGAGTTCTATAAGATATCTTATGAGTATTTTCTTTAACTTGACCTGGATGAGATGCATCAATGAGGTTTCTCTTGTAGCCAAGATTCTTAGAACAGGCCAAAAATTGGTCAATGAGGGCCATATATTATGCCTTGTTTGCCTAATCAATGAAACATCTATGTGGACAAATCAAGATAGGAATTTTAAGGATAATGACCATTTTTGGTCTTAGTTAAGCCCTGAGAGTAAAGGTTATATTTGATCAAAGGCATCCCTTATGAGAATCCACCCATCTTTGAGTGTGGAAAATGAGCAAACTTTTGACACACATTGTAGGAGAATTGTGAGGGGTAGAGATGAACCATTAGCTCTGACACATGCATGGATGAGTCCTTTAAGAGATATTAGGAGTATTATTTCTATCTCAACTAGATGAGATGTGGAAATGAGGTTTCTCTCGTAGCTAAATCTTTTAGAATGGATCAAAATTTGGTCAGTGGGGATCTTATATTTTGACTCATTAGCCTAATCGATGAACCGTCTATGTAGACATGTTTAGATCAGCATTTTAAGGCCAAAACACCTATTTTTTTATCTTTTTCAATCCCTAGGAGTGAAGGTTGTAGTTGGTCAGAGGCATCCCTTAAGAGAATTCACTCTCCCCTGAGTGTGCAAAATAAGCAAACTTTCATTGCATGCTGCAGGAGAATCGTGAGGGTTATATATAAACCATCAACTCTTACACATGCACAGATGAGTCCTTTAAGAGATCCTAAGAAGATTATATCTAACTTGATCTAGATGAGACACAACAATGAGGATTCTCTCATATCCAAATCTCTCAAAATAGGACAAAAATTGGTCAGCAAGGGTTGTATATTCTGACTCCTTAACCCATTCAATGAACCATCTACATGAACATGTTGGGATAGGAATTTCAAGGCTAGAACAACCATTGTTAAATATTTTTTGGGCCCCAAGACCAAATGTTGTGTTTAATCAAAGGCATCCCTTGAGAGAATCCACTCATCCTTAAGTGTACAAAATGAGTGAATTTCCATCGTGCATTACAGGAAAACCATGAAGGCTAGAGATAAACCATCAGCACCTACACATGCATGGATGAGTCCTTTAAGAGAGCATAGATAATATTATTTGCATGTTTTCTTGAAAGGATAAATAGAGAGAAGGTGAAAACCAATTTACTTAAGGTAGATTGCATTAATATGAATTGTTTTTTGGCTTCTCGTTGTTTCAAAAAGATAATCTTCTCTACTCACAAAACCAACCACATGAAGGTGGATGCTCATTTGGTACCACTAACCTACATTTCAAAAATTAGTAAAAAATTTAAACAAAAATAAACATATAATGAAAAAATAGTTGAAAATTAAAATACATTAAATAAAATAATTTTATCACATTAATTTAAAACACTAGATAAATTTACTAACTCAATCTAATGTACTTTAAGGATCAACTCTATTTGCAAGTGTTTCAATAATCGCTTCATGATCAAATTCACACACTTTCTACAAACTTATATTGTGAGGATTTCCATGATATTTGATCATTTGAATATTTGAAGTAATAACCAGGTTTGAATAATGAAGCACCACCCTGTGTGTTTTAGAGTCCTCAAATAACAATTATTTTATTCTTTTATGATAGTACCTATGAAGCCAAGTTCTAGTAACCACTACAGATCCAATGGGATAAATTAGCTCTTCTCTATCCATAACGTTTATGGTTAAATTTTTTTTGCCTCTACAAAATGACACAAGTAGTATTATGTTCCCTCATCATTGTCCTCGAGTGCAATGATTGTAAAAACATGCCCTACATTTAAAGTATAAACAAATTGTAAGCACATCTAGAAAAAAACAAAAACATCACTAATATCTAGCCAAGGTTGTATATTTAATTAACGAATAAATTGTACCTAGTTGCACAAGATCTGAGATGTGGTAAAATTTAATTGATGATGCCATTTCATGATCTGTCAATTGTTGGAGTGAATGGTTACTCTCTACAGGTGATATAGGTCTACAATACCATTTGTCAACCCATTCTTTTAACTCACATTCATTTAAATTAAATTCCATACATGGGGAATAAAAACATGTCATATCCCTAGTATAAATAGTCCATGAATATGAATTTGAGATATAAATGGAGTGGAAAACACTTGATTTAGGTATTGCACTGTAATCTTCATACATTGCCTTGAGTTGTTCCTCTATTAACCAAAAGAATCTTTACACATGAGAATGTTTATCTGATCCATGACAAATATTTTCATTACACCAAGTCACAATACTTATAGCATTGATCAAATTAACACCATCCTTGTGCTTTATCTACTCTCTTTTAAGGGTTCTTTTTACACATGCACCTGCACCATCATGTTCCACTTTTCCATGCCTAGCCTCAAAGAAGCTCCAAAACTGTTGAACACCATTCTTATTATGTATTTTGCTTAACCAATAAAATATTCAATAATTCTTAAATTGACCTATATAATTGTCTAACCAAATGTATTGTGTATCAAACATGATTTCTCTTGCATTCATATTTATATAAAATATCTCAAAACAACCCTGGAAAAACTCTAGAGAATGTGATTTCTCATCGCTTATATAAAAGTGGTACTTCCTCAAAATCTTTTAGTTGTCATATGTGATATCAGGTGCATGTCTAAATGTAATATGAACAAAAAATCCAACTTGAGTTGAATTATAATATTGGGATTGAACCTCATTATGTGGTTGTAGTGTGTAGTTCTCAGCAAAGTCCACAACTAAATTAATGGTGCCAACTGAGAAGTTGTCTTTACATACCTTGAATTGATTATCTAACCATTTTGATTTGTGTGTGTGTCTTGCATATTGGTAGATAATATTCTTCTTAAATTCAAACATGGAATTGGATACAAAAACTTTGGTTGTAACCAATTCAAATCTTGATGACTCTTTTCCATATTTTAACACATACTTTACAGATTTGTACTTCTTACAATTAGCTAGTTTCTTACCAAAATCATGCAAAATTTATTCATGTATACAACTCCTCAAATTTGACAAACCACCACAAATGTTACATGTTCCATATAAACATTGTCTGGTAAAAATAAATTGTCCCTCAATTCTTTAACATAAAAGACTTAGATTAATTCTCTTGATATCTTAGGTGGGGAAGACACCATACATTCTTGCAAAATCTTCTCAACATGTAAAGTACAATGTATATGATGAAAAATATCAAATTCAACATGTACCTTAAAATAACATGTGGTGTGTGCTTGGTTGATTTTAATATAGAAAAGCTTTCACATCTCAAATGATCTTTGGCTAATTATCAATTGGCCATTAAATTTTTCACTAAACTTTTTATAAAATTATGTTTGGGTCATGTCTAAGAAATGTTTTTCATATGACTCACATTTTTTTGAGCCTTTTCTTATTTTAACATCTTTTAAATTAGATGAGACCCTTGTATTGTCATGAAAAAAAATGCAATCAAATGTCTTGTTCCTTCAACTAATACCTTATCTTTTCATGGGAGTCTACCACTAAACACCCAACAATCTATGAGTGAAGGGTCATCAAGCCTTGTTCTTCTTTTTATGACATTTATTAGAGTTTTACCATTTAAGTTCTAGGATTTACTTGTTTCACTAAGAATTCAATCTTTAGATATTGAATTACTCACTACATATTCCATTATTAATTAAAATGCCACATCACTATCATTTTTTCAACTTTTATTGCCCATTGCTTTAAAAATGCATTAAATAGATTCTTTACTATTGTACTATTTCTTACCTCCAAGTTGAATTTTCTTAACCCCAAAGTATGCATCACAGGGTGATTTTTTTGTATTTTCATTCATTAAACAAATAGTTGACATCATTTTGTATGGTTTTTATTCACAAAACATAGTCCCATACACATTGAGCATGACGTTGAACTGATATTTTTTATATTTTACCTTATGTATGTTCAATTATTTTCTCATCTATTTCAACCAAATACCTTGGTGTTCATCTTATTATACCTAAAGGTGTGGGTTTAAGATCTATATTTTGTATTAAATTGGGTGGTGTTACCACTTCAACCATAATAGGGATAGTAGAGGGTTGACTATCTACATTAGACCCTGCAAGCGAATTAAAATCCTCTTCATTAGGAGATACATGATTTGGGGTCATTAATTGATGTTGATTATCATCATACTCAATAATTTTATTATGAATAAATGTTTCATTAAATTGTGTTTGTCTATATGTGTCATCACTCATTAAAAATTTATTACTTACTGTAGAGAGGATTATAAAGCAAGTTAGTCAAGCATTAGTCCATAAATAATGAAACATGCATAAAGAACTAACTAACCAAGCCTATCTATTCCTATGAGAATTACAAAGAATATCAAGAAAAAAATGAAAGAAAACAACATTGTATTACCTTCCCAAATAGATTCACCATGCCCATGTGGCTCAAAAACATGTTCTCCCTTGATCAAGCATCCTTATCTTTGTCAACAATGGTGATAAGCTCCTCCAATGCCTCAAGAACACTCCATAAAACCTAGGCTCTTGATTCCAAATCATTGAACTAACCTATCAATGAATCTTGCAATAAAAATTTATGATAAAATGCAAAGCTTTGAATATATTTGAGCATAATAACTTTGCACCAAAATAGCTTAGAAATGATGTTCATGGCCTCTCTATTTATAGATTTTTGAGATTGGTCAGGATCAACCATGAACATCCATCTCAAGATTGAGATGTGTGGCCATGGATAATCCTAATATTTGGAAGCAAATCCATAATTACCTTCATCATGACCTTGGAATAAGGGGCATTGAAGAGGCATGGCAGGCATGAACTAGGCATGGGTGACCCATAATCCTGATATTTATGGCATTTATGGCCTAGGGATGTCTTCCCAAGAAATGAGGTCACCTGATGATGCAGATAATAGGAATCAATTTTTAAAAATAAATATTCAACAATTCTCATGGAAAATCCACTTAAACTCTTGATTTGGATTAATTAGCCTTAAACAGGGTTAATCAACATTTGTGCAATTATTTGAAAATTGGACCTCAAAATAGTTAAAAAGTCATATTATTGGGTCATAATTTGATTGGAGAGGAACTAAAAGGCAATGTTAGATGTGTTGGAGTTGTATTCCCATTTAGGATGTTGCCAACACCAAATAATAAAGGTACATGATGTGTACCAATGAATTAGAAGAAAAGAGTGATCCAGAGCACTAAATGGTGAAATGGTCATTTTGAGTCGACATGATCTGATCAAAGTTAGCTGGCCCATAAAATGCATTGCCTTATTTAGGGATACTTTGATGTAAACTGACATTTTTAAGTGACAATTTTGAACCATTTAGGGTGTTTTATGGATTTTGACCTAAAAATGTGCATTTGAGTGCAATTCAAGTAAGATTGACAATTTCAACACAAATGGTGTTAGGAATTAGTTGTCTACATTTTTCCTCTATTTGAGAAAATATAGTGAGACATTTAGGTGAAGTGACATCTTTTAAAAGAAAATATTTGTCAAAAAAAATTGGAACAGACCCATGATGCCCCCTCGAGAGGACATACTAGGATGAAAGAGAAGGATGGACTCTTAAAAAGAGAGAGAAAGTGAGAGATTAACCCATGGAATATACCACATCCAAATGAGCTAATGCTTACACATGTGATTACCATCAATGATCAAAATATAATGATTTTTATAATAGGCCCCAAAAATAAGGGGAATGGGAAAGAGACAATCCATAAATGGCGCTTACAGCATTGATCAATCTCGAGACAAGTTGCACACTAAAATATTGCCATCATGGGATTCAATGTGGATAGCTTAGAATTATAGGAAAAGGGAGAATGTTCTGCTTTAGGAAAGGAAACACCACTAGAATAGGCTCTCCAAAGAGAATATAATAAGAGTACTCCAGTAGAGTTGAGTTGATCGTGATAAGGTATTTTTGCCCCAGTAGGGCCAATTTTGACCATTGACAAAGAATAAATAATGATTTTGCCCATATAGAGCTGATTTGATTGGATGTGGTTTAGATGTTGTGCCCCAGCATGGGTAATTGGCAAGAAAATATAGCTCAAAGATATAATCAAAAAGAGAGGTTAAGACGATGATGCACAAATTAATGAGAGAGATGAATATAAGAATGGAGATAGTCGAGCTGACCTCAGTAAAAATTGAGCATTGCTTACATAGTTCCATGGACTCATGTTCCAACATGAACTTTAGGCCAATGTAGTTCACTCAAGTTAGGGAGAGAATAGAATGAAGAATGATGAAAAATGACCAAGAATTGATTAGACTCACAATGCATGCAAAGTGATGCACATCTAAGCATAGACAAAGAAGCCTGAAATGCATGTTACCTAGAAGCCTAATTCTATATCATGAGCCTATGTTTTGCAAAGTGTTCTTGAGAATCATTCATCATAGCTGATATTGACATTTAAGACCTTGAGACTTGAGCACAAAGTGCTTGCTATAGCAAAATAAATTAGGCATCATAAGTATAAATAACTTAGAATGACATATGATTCTAATTGCACTGAGCCAATTCAAATGTGAATATCTATAACTAAGGATAATGGTGAAACAATGACCAAAACTAGAGTTACATCGATTTACATTTAAACAAAAAAGTAAAGACAAAGAAAAAGATAAACATAAATGAACCTAACTTTAAATCAAGATATGATCTTAAGTAGGAACAAAAATATTTAAAAAACAAAAGGCAAGAACATCTTAATGACATGAGACCAAGATATGAATAATCCAGATCCATGTGGACCATTAAGGCATTTTTGAACACAAAAGAGAAAATCAAAATTAAATAAAAAAATAAGACACCAACAACAATCAAATAAAAAAATTGGTCCAAAAACAACATAATAACATAGGATTAAGATATAAATAATCAAGATCCATGTGAATCATCAAGATGTTCTGAAACACAAAAGAGATGCAAAAACAAACAAGGAAACACAAGACCAAGATGAGTCAAGAAGTAACAAAAAGGAGAGAAAAAATAAAAGGAGAGGTGAGAAAGCACAATAAAACACCAAGAAAACTTAAATAAACACACGCAAACAAAAACTAAGTTAGTGCAGTTTAAATACAAATGTTCATGCATGTGTCGTAGAGGCGTTACTTTCCACCATATCATAACAAATAACAATGACACGACAATTGTTCCCTAATTAAAGAGGAACAATGACAAAAGAAATGAGCGAAGAGAAGAAAAGGATGGGGTTGGCCGAGCTGACTCCACATGTATAAGACAAGTGGATGTTGCCTACATAATTCCATAGATGTATGTTCCAACATGAACTTCAAGCCAAATGTAGTTCTCCCAAGAAATGAGATAGAAGGAAAATGATCAGACCAGCATGATTAATTTTATAGAAGAAATGGAAGATATGACAAACAAATGAGAATGGTATGGTAAATAAGAAGCTAATGAGATGAGAAAGAATGATCTTGTAAAATGACAAGTGTGTGGGGCAAGATGAAATGAACTAGTGCTTATGTGCTTGTAAAATGGTAAGAGCATTAAAACTTAATAGTTGCTCACAAAATGATGAGTGTGGGATGGTGGAATGAGAATGTAAAAATGTATAGAAGTGTGAGCTAATGTTTTTGTTCTTTTGGAGATCATGTTCTTATGTTTTGGTATTTTCAAAGTATTTCTAATGTTTTTGGTGTTTCTAGGATAAAATATGCACAAGGTGGGACCATCTAGTTGAGGAGATGCACGTCCTAAGAGTAGAGGTTCCAATAATATAGATAAGCCAGCTACAACATCCCATGCTCACAAATCAGTGAGAGCAAGGTTCTTGATAAAACAAGAAAGAGAAGCAAATACTTGAACTGAAAAGATGTGACTATTCATTTGTCTAAAACTATACAAGACTATCCTGGTTGAACTACTTTGTAGAACTCTTACTGAATATGTTCATAATGTTCATGAAACATAATCAAGATTGGTCAAAGGATAAAAAGTGTTCAAGCTTATAACATGCCTTAAACATAACAAAGATGTGATCCTGGAAGAGAGCAATCCATAATGGGATGAAGAATGTGTTCAAAGTGCCAAGGGTTCAAAGCTTTTACTGTCAATATTCTTGAAAAGTGGACCAAGGTAGTATAAAATGTATTCATAGTAAGATAAAAGGGTGGGATAAAATTACAATAGCATAAGTTGGCCCTAGATGAGGGGTCTTATAGACAATGGTTCAAAGTTGTTCATGTGTAGAATCTCATAAGGTGTATGATGTTCATGGGCTCTGAAAGTTCTTCACCATTAGATTTAGCCAATAGATATGCTCTTGATCCATAGTTTGTTATGACAATATATGGTCCTAACCAATTAGGCTAAAACTTACGTTTCTTTTTGGGTTCAACATTCATGTTCTTCTGGTTCTCTTTCAAAACTAAGTCACCAATCACAAATTATTGAGGGATAATATGTTTGTTGTAGCTTCTTCGCAATTTTTTTAGATAGGCTTGAAAGTTTTATAGGGTAGCCAAATGCTTACCATCAATAAGTTTTAGTTCTTGTAACCGCGGGGCTCTATAGTCTTCATCATCTTCAATGTGATCTAGTGATATTATTAATGATGGGATCTTGATCGTGATCAGGATGATAGCTTTAGTGCCAAAAACAAGGGAGTATAGAGTAGCTCTAATGGGGGTACGATGATTAATTCTATAAGACCCGAGGGTAGGAAAGAGTTGCAAGTGTCAATTACAGCCAGCATTATTGATAATATTTTTTAAGATGGTTAGAATGGTTTTATTTGATGCCTCAGCTTGTTCTTTACATTGTGGGTTATATGGAGTAGATTTCATGTGCTTGATCTTGAATTTTACATAAAGAGATTTCACATCTTGGTTCACAAAGGATCCACCATTACCAGATATAATATGGGCTGGGATGCCATATCGATAGATGATATGGTAATGAATGAATTTGGCTATTTGTTTCCTAGTAATATAAGTGAGAGGAATGGCCTCAATCCACTTGGTAAAGTACTCAGTTGCAATCAAAATGTGATTATGGCCATCTGAAGATGTCAGGGTAATTTTGCCAATGAGATTAAGACCCCATGTTGAGAATGGCCATGGTGTTGTAATCGACTGCAATGGTAAGGAAGGTGCAAGTATCAAGTTGCCATGCTACTTACAAGGAACACACTTCTTTACATAATTACAAGCATCTGTCTCCATTTTGGGCCAATAATAGCCTATTCTAGAAAGTTTATTTGCTAAGACTACATCATTAGTATGGGCCCCACACATTCCTTCATGAACCTCCTTTAGTGTCAGTTTGGATTCTCCCAAAGATAAACAATGAAGAAGCATTCCATCATAGCCTTTTTGATAAAGCATGTTTCTAAGGAGGATATAATGTGTTAAGCGATGAAGGAAAACTTTTTGTTGGTTATTGCAAAGGTTGATAGGAAATACATTACTATGGAAATAGTTATAAAAATCTTGGTACTATGGTAGCTCTGGTGAGAGATTAGGATCAACAATGGTGCATACCCTCTCTGAATCTAATAGAATATGTGTCAATTGAAGAAGATTTTAAATTAAGAACTAATACTCTTTAGCACTATCATGCATTTGAATCATGGAACCAATTATTGCTATGGCATTAGTAGATATGTTGTTGACTCGTGAAACTTGTTCAAATTACAGAGATTTAAAATGTGTTTTGAGGTCATCGACAATTTTATTGTAAGGAACAATCTTATCATCTCTTTTTTGATACTGATCAGTTGTCTAATTTATGATTAGTTTTCAATCTCCATAGACCTTGAAGCTTTGAATGTCCCATTGTATGGCAAGATGGAGCCTTGTAACCAATGCCTCATATTCAGCCATATTATTTATACACTGAAATTATATATGGAATGCTTTGGGCATCAAATCCTCCTATGGTGTGATCAAAAATATGCCATCTCCAGATCTTTGAGATGTGAAGGATCCATCAAAATAGAGCATCCACTATTTAGGTTATTGTGATGCTTATTCTATCGTCATGATAGAATCATCTAAAAGGTCAAAGTTGAGAGGTTGAGTGGCCTTAATAGGAGCTTCCACATGCTTATCTGCAAGAACCTATCCTTTGATTGCCTTTTGATTCTAGTATTTAATATCAAACTCACTAAGGAGCATAATCCATTCAGCCATGCATCCTTGAAGAGCTACTTTAGATAAGAGAAACTTGAGAGGATCTACCTTGATGATAATAATAGTTTTGTTATTTAGCATATAATGTCACAATTTTTGAGTGGTGAACACCATAGCTAAACATGCCTTCTCAATAAGCATATAAATATGTTCATAGGCTACCAATGTGTGGCTTAAATAATAAATCATGTGTTCCTTACCATGATCATCATGCTAAGCCAAAAGTGCCCCCAATGTATGTTTCATGGTTGATATATAAAGAAGTAGTGGCTTTCCTTATGTTGGAGGTCGTAAGACCAGTGGATTGACCAAGTATGTTTTAAGCTTTGTAAATGTTATCTGACAATCTTCATTCCACTAAAACATTGCCCCTTTCTTTAAGAGGTGGGTAAATGGGTGGCACCTATCTACAAATTTAGAAATGAAATTGTGTATAGACTGAACCTTTCCTTGTAGACCTCACAATTATTTAAGATTATTTGGTGGAGGCATTTCCATAATAGCATTGACCCTTGAAGGTTTGACTTTGATCCCTCATTATGATACAATGAACCCTAGCAATTTTCCTAATGTGACTCCAAAGACACATTTCTTAGGATTAAAGTGGACCTTATATGTATGAAGCCTCACAAATATTATTTCTAGAATGTTAGGGTGTCCAGCTCTTGTTCTTGATTTTGCTAGTATGTCATCAACATAGTCCTCGACAATGTCATGCATCATGTCATGGAAGATGACAGTCATTACATGTTGATATGTGGCTCTAGCATTCTTCAAACCAAATGGCATGACTTGCTAACAAAATGTCCCCCATAGAGTGGTGAATGCAGTCTTATGCTAATCTTGAGGGGTTATCTTAATCTGATTCTAACTGGAAAATCCATCCATTAAGGATAGCATCTCATACCCAGTAATTGAGTCGACAACATGTTAATGTTAGGTAGAGGAAAATCATCTTTGGGGTATACTTTATTGATATCATGAAAATTAGTACAAACATGTATGTTTGGGGTCTTTTTACTTACTGGCACTATGTTAAAAATCCATTCAGAGTAGTCTAGTGGTCTGATAAAATTGGCTCCTAACAACTTTTCTAACTCAGCCTTAACTAAAAGGGCGATGTGTGGATGCATATTTCTCAACTTTTGCTTGATTGGTTTAGCATTAGGGTGAACAACAAGATGAAGCACAACTAAATTTGGGTCCAAGCCTGCCATATTAGAGTATGTCCATGCAAATATGTCTATATAATCCTTAAGAATGGATATAATATGTTCACATTCTGCTTTAGTAAGGGCAGTTCCAAGATAAACAATTTTGGGATCCTCATGGGTTCTCAAATTCACTTTTTTTGTGTTCTCCATAAGGAGTATGGATCTATCCTCTAGAATTTTAGTCAATGTATAGTCATGATCCTCTACTTCATCTTCGTGTTGTTCTTTCAAAAGATCTAGATAATATAAAGAATTAAAATCTGCCTTCTCAGGTAAAGACCAATTGGCAAAAACCTCTAGAAACTCAAAAGCAAGACACTCAAATATTTGATGTTGTTCTGAAGAGATGCTTGTACTAGCTATGGAACTTGGGATAGATGGAATTTCTACGTCTTTAAGGGATGAGCAAACTTTCCCACCTAGGAGCGATTGAAATAGGTTTTCACTCAAAGGTTTGTCTTTTTATTTACTTTTTCCCTAATCAACAAGTGCCTTAAAGAGGTTTTCACCTGAAGATCTTGATGTTTGTTCTTTATTGTCACCAATAAATTTTGCCTGCTCTCCAAAGTAGGCAAAAGAATTCAATGAAAAATCAAAACCCTGCTTATGATCACCAATGGGGAATGCATCTCATAGGCCCATGTATTCTGCAATTGATTCTTCATTTTGAAACTCATCAAGGTTTATGACTAAATTTTGTTGATCCCAATCTATGAGTTGAGCATGGTAAAGGCATAGGTTACAGTGAGGGTTTGCTTCAGGATGGGAATCACCAATGGTAAAGATATATTGTCTTGCTTCATGAAGGGAAGCACCACTAGGATGGGTTTTTGCTTCAGGACGGGAAGCTCCAATAGGTGTTATGGTCAATATGGCATTTGAATCAAACAAATCTAAATCAACAAGCTCATCAAAAAGGCTATAATGGGATGTTGTGTCACTATTGGGAGTCTCATTACTAGTCATTTTGGAAGAGTCACTACCAAATGTTATGATGTCATCCTCTGGTGGTTGAAATCCAAGACCATGATTCCAATTGATGACTCCAACTGATAAGGGTTCTAAAATTCCTTGTGCCTATGGGCCAAGGCCTTTCCCTGTATAGTAAAGATGATCCATTATCGTATTAGGGATAGGATACTTTAGATTCTAAAAACAATCAATGAGGCCTTTAGAATATAACCAATCTCCCTCGGTAAAAGCCTCTCAACCATGCTTTAGTGTAAGTAAAGGTACAAAAACCACAAGAGGTTTTGGTTGCTTCTTCTTTTGTTGCCAAATCTGATTGGGTCTATTAGGAGTCTAGGAAGTTTTAGGCCTACCAAATGTTTTAGGGGATTTTGGTAATTTTTCAATATGGAGGATGTCCTTTAGATGGTATATGGAAATTCTTGCATCTTTAATGATCAGCTATTTGACCTGAGCTGTAGGAAATGGATCAGTTGAAGTGGAGGCTAGATCACCAAGGTCTATATAATTAGATAGAGATGAATGAGAGATGATGTCTTTGTTCTTCTTTGTAATAAATTTAGAACCTAGGCAATAGTTATAATTATGAAACTCTCAGTATTGGTATGGCTATTGATCAATGGCAATAATAATCTCGATCCCATCATGGGGAAACTTAAGGCATTGGTGAAGAGTAAATGGAAATGCCTGTACTTCATGGATCTAAGGATGACCAAGAAGTATGTTATAAAGAAGGTCAATATCCATAATATGGAATAATGTGTGATGAGAAATAGACCCAACCATGACTGGCAACCAAATTGTACGGGATGATTCCCTCTTGGCATTGTTGTAATCTTTGATTGTAATAGTTAATGGGTGAATGTCTTTATCCATATAACCCAATCATCACACCAATTTAATAGATATGATACTCAGCCCTGAACCATTATCTATAAGAACCCACTTGATCTTGTGATCTGCAATGATTATCTTAAAGTATAGTGGGTTATTATGGTTTGGGCTGAGGGTGGACATGTCCTTTTGATCAAATGTGATTTGCTGAAATGAAGAGAAATGTCCAACTAGGTTCTGGAATTGATCAAGGTTTATATCATTAGGCATAATAGACAATTGTAAAAGTTTATTGAAGATGGTTCTATGGACATAAGATGTCCATAAGAGTTCTAATATGGAAATTTGTGCAGGGGTTCTATCTAATTGATATGTTCGACTATAAGGTCTTTGAACTATGGATTAAATTAGTTTAGTCTTTATTGGGACAATATTCAGCCTTAGAACCGTAGGCATAATGTTCTCATTGGGTTTATGAAAAGAAGTGGGTGAAGGGCCCTAAATGGTAACTTGTGGGTGTCTAGTTGTGACTGCACAACCTAGAGATGGCAATGAGTTATTATAATTAGAAGAGGGAGGCAAAGGACATTGGATGGTGATTCGTGGGTGACTAACAATATTATGATAATTCTGGGTTAGTGAGTAGCCTTTATAAAAAAGGTATTATTGTTTAGGATTAGTAACCCATGCAAATAGAGTAGCAACATGATGATGTGAACCCGACATGGTATTAATAGGGGAGAGGGTATTGAACCTATAATGATGGGTCTCATGTTGTGAGGAACATGAGATTGGCCACACGGTGTTACAGTAATAGTGGCAATGTGGGTTACAAAAATGCATCTCAAAGTGATATTATAGTCGTAAGGTACATTTTTATAAGCCACATTATTAGTGTGGGAATTATGATCTCGATTATGCTCATTATTATTCTGACCTTTTTGTTGGTTATAATCCTACCTCTATCCTTGATTATGACCATTTTGATTATTTCTTGGTGGTGGTGGATCATGTCAAGGAAAGGGATCTTTGTAGATTCCCATATCCTAATTTGTGTCATGATTAAGGGCCAACTTAATTTCTAGTTCACCACATTTAATAAAGTCCTCAATAATATGTCATAATTGAACACAACGATATACATCATGACCAGTAACATGATGAAAGTTAGACCATTCGTTCTCTTTGTACTAGTCTTATTTTGGTTGATCTTGAGGAAATGGCCTTGATACTGGCCATATAATTAAATTAGCTACAATGAGATTTTGTAAAACTATTTCAACCAATTTTCCTAACTTGCTAAAGACTCTAAAATTGTTATGAAATGTCCTTCGTGGAGGTTGTCTCTACAAAGTAGGTAGTGAATTTGAGGGAGTTAATTGTAAATTTGGAGGAGGCATGGCCTATACCATTTGTAAATGTCTTGTTTCTGTCACCCCAATTCCAATCATGTTCTTATTTTTGTAAAGGCCCTTAGGCTTATCCTGTATAACTATTTGAGCCAGTGATTTAGCCTGATTAGCACTTGACCTTGTGCAAAAATCTTAACAAGGCCCCTAGCAATAAGAGCCTTCTTAATTTGTACTCCTTTGTCAATAATTTCTTCAAATGAGTTAACACAAGCTAACCATAGATTATGTGCAACTTTAGGATGCAAATTATGTGCAAAGATATCAGCCAACTATTTATCTGGCAAATTATGTTGAAAGTGACCTGCCAATGCTCTCCACCTTTGTAGATATGTAGCAAAACTTTTACCATCACGCTGCTTGGCTTTGCATAATTCAATAATTGTTAATTCATGTTCTATGTTATATGAGAAATGGTTAATGAACTTTTTTAATAAGTCATTTCAATCTACAACTGATCCCTTGGGTAGTTTAAGTAGCCAATCAAGAGCTTGTCCTACTAAACTTCACAGAAATAGTCATGGTAAGTACTCGCTACTATAAGCAACCTCTTGACACAAGATGAAGAAATATTGTATGTGTTCACATGGATCTCCATTCCCTTTGTATTTTTCAAATTTGGGTGCCTCAAAATGAGGTGGAAAGGGGTTTTGGAGAATAGATAAGTCAAATGGATAAGGGCATATCTCATCGAATTTGTATTTTTTGACTCTATTATTTGTCTCCAATCTTTGGACAATTTCCTTCATAGAATTTTATTCTTGCATTTTTGGTGCATTTGTGGATTGGATAAGATGTTTTTGGGGTGGAATGTGCCCTTGGATTCATTTCTATTGGGGTGGAATGTGCCCCTAGTTTCATTGTTATTGGGGTGGAATGTGCCCTGATTTTTTTGCTGTTGGGGTGGAATGTGCCCCTAGTTTGTTGTTGTTGGGGTGGAATGTGCCCCTAGTTTGTTGTTGTTGGGGTGGAATGTGCCCCTAGTTTTATGTGGATCTATAGGAATCATATACATTTTGATACATAATCTAGTTTTGATTTTCTGCTTGAGTTGAGAACATAGACCGTTGATTCTTGGATTGTAAAACATTCCCTGAATCTAGCTATTTTGCACTTTGTTGATTTTGAAAATTTCTATGTTTATTTACCTTTCTTTGGGTTGGTTGAAAAGAACTAGCCAAATTTTCTTGAGGGATTTCCTCAATTTGAACTAAATGTTTGGGTTTCTAAGTTTGTAAAGTAATAGGAGGTTCTTAATGATTGAAGAATGTATGTTCCATATCAAATGGAACACTTTGTAAGGTCTCTTGTGACTTTAACTATTCATTTAGATTGCCTTGATCTACTATGGTAATGTCCTCATCCAATATTTGTTGCACACTTTCAACCACATTTTATTATTCTTTTGAAGCATTATTATGAATTGAAGTGGCAATTAGGGAGTCAATTAAGTCTATGATAAGTTGATCTGCATATTGTTGACTTATTATCTTGATCTTAGCTAGAAGATCCATATTTATGGGTTTTGACTCTGTTTGTATTTACTTTTCTTTGTTAGAGGAATAAGGTATGTTCATTTGTGTAAAATATTGTTCTTACCATCATTGTTCTCCTTTTTTATTTAGGTATGCAATTGTTCCATAGGAAAATTAGAAGGTAGTCTAGCACTTGATTCTATCAATCTAAAAAGGGCTTCATCTTGATCTTCTTGGGGTTGATATCCATTGTAATCATCTTTGAATCCTACTGTTGCGTGGATATCATAAAAAAAAATAGGGTTATCTTGACCATCATAAAATTGCTCACCTTCATAACTAAGGCCATAAGAGGTCCCACTACAAGTGAACCTTTGAGTCATGTCTAAAAAGAGTAGCTCTGTGTGTTTAACTAATATTTAGACCAATGTTCAACAACCAATCAAAGTATGATTTGGCTCTATTTCAAATAAATAACCAAGGTACCAATGAGACTATAAGGGAGGGTGGTTTGAAATCATGCACAATTTAAAAGATTTGGTTCACGAGTTTACTCAACCATAGGTAAAGTTGAAATCGTATAGATTGGAAGAGACTAAGGTAACTCAAAGACCCAACATGAAAATTAGTACACCAAAGCCTAGATCTTTGTGATACACCCATACTATAAAAGCTAGTTTCAACCTTGAAAATTTGACCCTAGAAGTTTAGAGGTAAGCTCTTCAGATTATGAAGAAGACAAAATGGACTAAGCAACTCAAGATGTAAAAACATACGTGAATCACTAAGTATAAAACTAGGACCAAATAAGTAGTACAACACCACATGATTTTAGTAGGATAAAATATGTTCTAGGACTCAAAGTGTAAGCGATACGCAAGATGACTTGAGTCTACCAAGATGATATGTGATTTTGAGTCTTAATAAATGACCTTCAATCTAAATGGAAAATTGAACCCAAGTTAAAGCAAACTTAGTATGCAAATGGTGAACCCACTTTGACACACCAACTCTTAGAACTCAAAAAGGTTTAATTTCAAATATGGATTATAAATGAAAGATTTAAATAAATTGGGTAAAAGATCTAGACTCAATTAGGTAACATGACTGCGCCAAAGTGGATGACATGACACAAAGCTTTTGATAACAATATGAACAAGGAAAATATGAATTTTCCATTTTGACAACGTAAAGCCTCCCTTACTCAATAAAATTGAGGATAATGTGATTTGGTTAAGTTTTTTGAATTAACAAGCAGTTTTAGACATAAATCAAGACCAAGTAAGCTAATGACAAATAACAAATGTCTTAAGTCTAAACTGATAAGGTATCGCAAAGTGGGGTCTAATAAACTATCAAGGTTTCGATCGTTCTAGGGGAATCAATTGCACAAATATTTTCACGTCAAATAATGCAAAATACAAGCATGAAAATTAAGTGATCACGGCATTGGCTAGTTGTAAAAAGGTCTAGTCCTTTTTACAACCACTACATCTTGCTATTCGCTCAGAGTAGTGTGATGTCTAAATGTAGATATGTCCCATATGTAACTCCAAAGGAGTCAAATGAATTCAATGCTAGGAGGTGAAACCTTGAGTCAAATCTTCCCTAAAAAACTCATGGGAGGTAAAGACATCCCCCTTGCAAGCCAATTTTGCATGAAAATAAAGAAATCATAAAATAGAAAGACTTTAGGGTGCATAAAATAGAAAGACTTTAGGGTCATTTTCAAGATCACCCAAACTTTGACGAGTTTTTAGGGAGTGCTTTAGACGACATTCTTTCTAAGCCTTGGATTAGGCTATTTGCAATAAGAATGGCACTTTTGATTCCAAGGGTTCCCTAAAGGGGACAAATGGAAGAACATACATGCAACATTCCTCTTTTTGCCTAACAAAACCTGAGTAAACAACTATTGCAAATAACAATTGACAAGTGTGTTTAATTTTAAGTACAAATGAAATATTTGGTCGTGTTCATTTGACCCCTTGGTCTTAGTTTCAAACTTTGAAAACATTCACCAAAACATTTAAATACCAAAACAAAGTTTCTAATTGATTTTTAAGCATGCAAAAATTGATTTAAACATGTTTTTATCAAATTTCAAGCTTGGTCCTGTAGCAAAAATGTTAGCATGTCCTTTATATTTGAAGCTCTTTTTAACTTGAAATAATGAACTTTGGAAAAATAGCTCTCGGGTCTGTGTTTTAAGAAAAACATAGTGACCGACGTCAGTTATTACAACCGATGATGATTACTTTACCTAATCGAGATTTAACCGATGTTGGTTTTACTAACCGACATCGGTTAAGCTAGGTAATTGATGTCAATATTACTTACCAATGTTAGTTACTATGTAAAACCATGACAAACAAAACTGGCAAAACAAAGTTAGTTTTAAGGGTCCAAATAGATGTTTTAGAGTTGGAAAGTGATCTTCTTTAGGTGTGAGATGCGTCTTGTCCTACTGGGCATACCAAGATGTAGAGAGGATTACAAATCAAGTTAGTCAAGCATTAGTCCATAAACAATGAAACATGCATAAAGAACTAACTAACCAAGCCTATCATTCTTATGGGAATTACAAAGGATAACAAGAAACAAATGAAAGAAAGCAACACTATATTACCTTCTCAAATGGATTCACCATACCCATGTGGCTCAAAAACATGTTCTCCCTTGATCAAGCATCCTTGTCTTTGTCAACAATTGTGGTAAGCTCCTTCAATACCTCAAGAACACTCTATAAAACCTAGGCTCTTGATTCCAAATCACTAAACTAGCCTATCAAAGAAGTTTGAAATCAATATTTATGATCAAATGCAAAGCTTTGAAGATATTTGAGCATAATAAATTTGCACCAAAATAGCTTAGAAATGATGTTCATGGCCTCTCTATTTATAGATTTTTGAGATTGGTTAGGATCAACCACGACCGTCCATCTCAAGATTGAGATGTGTGGCTATGGATAATCATAATATTTGGAATTAAATCTATAATTATCTTCATCATGACCTTGGAAGAAGGTGCATTGAAGAGGCATGGGAGGCATTAACTAGGCATGGATAACCCATAATCTTGATATTTGTGGCATTTATGGCCTAGGGATGTATTCCCAAGAAATAAGGTCACCTAATCATACATATAATAGGAATCAATTTAAATATATATATATATTCAACAACTCTCATAGAAAATCCACTTAAGCTCTTGATTTGGATTAATTAGCCTTAAACAGGGTTAATCAATATTTGTGCAATTATTTGAAAATTGGCCCTAAATTAATCAAAATGGTCAGAAAGTCATATTACAGGATCATAATTTGATTGGAGAGGAATTGGAACGTGATGTTAGATGCGTTGGATCTATATTTCCATTTAGAATGTTGCCAACACCAAATAATAAAGATACATGACGTGTACCGATGAATTAAAAGAAAAGAGTGATCCAAAGCACTAAATGGTGAAATGGTCATTTTAATTCAAAATGATCTGATCAAGCTTAGCTGGCCCATAAAATGCATTGCCCTATTTATGGATACTCTGACCTAAACTGGCATTTGTAAGTGATAAGTTTGAACTATTTAGGGCATTTTATGGATTGACCTAAAAATGTGTATTTGAGTGTAATTCGAGTAAGATTGACAATTTCAACACAAATGGTGTTAGGAATTAGATGTCTACACTTACATGCTCTAAATTTTGAATTTCATCATGCAACAATGATTGATTGATTTCTCTTATCTCATTTGAAGATATATCTAAACTAAATTCTATAGAATTGGGCATGTTATTTTCATTTGAAATATTACCTAGTGTAGAGGAAACACCTTCACCTTACCTAGAAGCCCTTATGGATGCTCTCCTATTTACTTGTCTTTTTTTTTCTTTTTCTCTTTTTTCTTTAATTTCCTCATTTGTTAGCTCTTTGATTGGTCTTTTTTGAAGACTTCCCAACCATATTATATATCTTTACCAAAATAAGACAATTGTAGACTTAAACTTGAAGAATTTGTGGTGATTCAAACAAAGTAAATGGAGAATTTACCAAATTTGCATAGTTACAACAAAAAAACCACTTTATAATTGGTAAAGAACAAAATAAATGATTAAATTTTATGGGAAAGTTAAGAGAAATTCATGAATCACAAAGGGCGTGCATGTTTTTAAAAGCATGCATGCCCTTTATGTTCTACCAAAAAATAGGCAAAAATAATCGATGAGCGAAATGTTGGTTAGTAAAGGGCATACGCCCTTTGAAAGTTTACAATTCTTTTATTTTTTTCCCTCTAAAATTGCCTCAACTTTAGAATTGGGGGGTTCCAAACTTGGTCCAAACTCTATCATGAACTAGCCAAGGAGATTTCTAAAAAATTTAAGGGTTTTTCCATCTTTATCAACACGTCTGATCAGGCAGCTTTTGTTATTTAAAAAAATATATATGAGTTTGTAGAGGGGAAAGCATGGTTTTAGAATATATTTTTTTTTTAATGTTAGAATATTATTTATAGTTATTACTTAATTTTTACATAACATACCTCATTATGGACTATATACATATCGTCATAAATTCTCTTATTAATTTTTGAATATTAATCAAATATTTATGAAACTTATATCTCAACAATATAAACATTGTCAACTATGCTTTAAAAAAAATTGATTTTCATGAAGTTAAGTACAAAAAGTTATGTTCATACACTTGTAGTTTCAAGTTTCTAGCTATCTTGACTTGTACAATTATTTAAAAATTATATATATAATAAAAAATATTCTAAATGATCTTTGACATTTCACCTATCTATATATAAATTTTCATACAAAATTTCATTCATTTACTCAAGAAAAATGTGTTCGTACACATACAATATCCTTATCTTTTCATAAACAATGACCAATCTATTGTCATAAATGCATTTATTTAGCACACTTTTATCATCTGGGTATTTAAAAAAATTATATATCTATAAATAACATTTAAAATTTCACAATTCATTATCTTTTGTCATTGTCAAATTCCTTTTTGAAGTGTCTCTAACATTCTCTCCAATTTCGATAATTGTTATTTTCAAAAAAACAAAGTGTCGCTTTATACCCCCTTTTGTCCCCCATTATACTGCATCTATTGCGACATTAGATTCTATAAATTGTACTTTTGTATTTATAAATACTATCATCAAATTTGGATACTATTGTTGATGCTAGTGTTTGAATTGACACAAGTGTCTAGTACAAAATAATGACTAGATATTGATGTGACCAACTTCATTGTTTTAGGTTTTATGTCACCTTTGTATTGATATATTCATTTTTGGGATACAAGCTATCACTCTTTGTTAATTGATAAAACTTTAACTCTTCACCCTTGAAATGAATTTTCTAAAAATAAGTTAGTGGGTTCATAGTGTTGAGCTAACCCCAAAGGTCCCTTTATCAATGGGTGATGCCTACATTTCCAATACTCTAAAGAGGGCCTCAAACTTACGTAGTTATACCCTATATATGGGAAAGTGTGTACATAAGGGTGTAATATACTACATGCCATAATTCATGCAATGATCTATCTTGTAACTTAACAAATATCATTCATGTGTTGCTCTTTGAATAATTCAGACCTATAATATGACTACTACTATGCTCAATATGAAAATTAGGCAGAATAGGGCAGAATAACTTGGTTGTGTAGTTGATTGATTTAGCTTTTGTAGGTGTTTACTTGATATTTTACTAGATAAAGAATGAGAATGATTATACTTGTATTTATACCACACCTTTTGAAAATATCTCGTAGTAGGGTTCAATAAAAAAATAGGTTGATCCATAGGTTTCAAATTGTTTACAGATTGGATGAATTTTGGCAATTGGACTCTAGATAAGGATCAAGACACTATCGTCGATGGTAGTGTCCCTCTGTGGCCAGTAATGTCTAGATGGATATAAAATAGGTATGATCTAAAACTAACAATGAATGATGTTTATTAGGTTTTAATATTTCTATGTATTACATGATACTTGGTTCATCATAATGATATAGATCAGACTAAGATATTATTTAGACACATTGATATGGTGAATGTGAGCCTTTCGACACCAGAGAGGTTTATAATCAAAGGGTAGAGCCTTGATTAATATTTGTCAAATGTATAAGACCAAGATGCTATAAATATTTAGTTTTAGTATCTAAAATTGACTTAAGTCCCATTTGGGCTGTGTAAGCATCACTCAGATTACGTGGGTTTTCTAAGGATAGCTCAATTATTCCCCTTACCCTACATCCCCCTTTTTGAATTCGATCTCTATCTTGTTGATTGTGGAGGAGCTATGGTTTTACTTTTGCAAGACTTCCACACATCAAATCAACCTCCCCAAATTATCAATAGTACATATTTGATAATTGCATGCACCCAAACTAAAAAATCATATGTAAAGTCAATTTGGACACTATCACAGTCAAAGGACAAGTCTGAAGGATAACCCTATCCTCTTAATGTGTTTCTATCCTAATACATTGAAAATTTCTAAATTTAGGTGTGACGTGATTCATAAATCATTCTTGTCAATTTCCAAATAGTGGCTAACTCACACAATTAGAATAAATCAAATTTAAGGGAGGTTTGCATACCCTTCTCAAAGTAACTATTTTTTTATCATATTCTAAATTTTGTATTTTATTATATACTATGTAGTATATCAATTTTAATAGTTTATATCTATTAATTTGATTCACTTCAAATAAAAAAAGATAAAATAATTTCCTTTGGCTTAAAAATGCATCCAATATTGACACATTGGTTTAGGAAAATCAAATTATAGTTATTGATGTTAAAGATTACTTTTCAAAATATGTATCAACATAGAATACATAAGATAACTTGCATAGAAATCAAATGGTGAATCATTCTATCCTCAATGATTTATGTTTATTGAATACAACTCAAATATTTTTAAGGGATCCTTTTCTTGACAATAAAGAACTTTTGAATCATGTTTAAAGGCATACTAAATGCACTAAAGTAACATGCTTGAGAAAAAAAGAACATTGCTTAAATGTTGATTCAAAAACCCTTGGGAATTACATTATGAATCTTCCATGATCATTGAAAATATGGAATAAAAGATTGTGTTCTTTCATGTCATGATGACAAGTTGAACAACCACAGCCCAAACATGCTTTCCATTTGGAGAGAAAATGTGGACTTCCAGTATATTATTTCACGCCAAACATGTTGAAATATATTTATAAGTATACATCAAAGGCAAAAAATAGGTTAGAAAGCTATCACCATATTTTATTAGGAATTTTAGAGCGTGCAAAATCACATAAACCATCCTTAATCACCTATAAGAAGCTTTTGAATAACAACACTTTTGATCATATAATTAGTGCACATGAGGCTTGCCATATGTTGTAAAACCCCCCTCTTTTTGTGTGCAACTAATCTTTTGTTTCATTAAATATTGGTAAGATAATTATACATTATGTTTCCTGAATTGCAATGAAACCGCTTACAAATTCAACCTTCATTGATGAATACATGGAACAACCTTCTTCATTAGAACAACTATCGATTTATATAAGCAACAAGGTGTTGGTCTTATGATAAACTTTGTCATGTTTATATATGGAAAAAAATGTACTACTGATTGATCATGTATACCCTCAATCTTTGTGATTCCATCAAAATATTTGGTTACTTATGCATTGCTCTGTTGGAGAAAGCTTTTCTTGTATAAGCCATTCCAAAAAATTATTATAGACATTGGTAGTTCCATGGATTTTTTTTTTTGAAAACTAAGAAAACATGCATAATTCCCACCATCCATGGCATGTTGACCATATACCTTATAAGAATTAAACAACTTTAGATGATGATCCTTCAAAAGATGGCATCCTTCATCATGGCTTTAAACAACCTGATGAGGGGTAAGTCTTGTCATAGCTCCACCCTAATAATGATATTGAGATAAATGAACTTGTTATGCTTAACAATTATTATTTTTACATCCATCTTAATTGGAATGACAATAATGTTCCCTCATTATTAGAAGAAATAATTGCCTCTTTTATATAGATTAATCGGGTAACCCAACACATCTATGAAATCCATTCCTTTGTCTTGTCCACTTCTAGTACTTCATCTATAAAATAATAACTTACAATTGATATTTTTATGTACCACTACACTCAACAGGGTATAATGTTTCCATTGAAAATGTTAATTCAAAGGACTGCCAATACAAGAAAATCATACCTTATAAACAAAATCAATATCAAAATCACATTGAGTTCATAGTCAACTCAAAACAAATCACCTTTACTATTGTTTACCCTAATTGGAATTGCAACATTTAACAATAATGCTTCAATAATACATTCAAGCCTTCACATAATTATAAAGGAAATGAAATCACTGGAAGGGCAAGCACTCTAAGATAATATTTGAGACATATCTTCTACATTTTCATCGATGACATGAGTTTATTAGGGCCAAAATTGTTTACACGTATTGCCCAGTGTTTGTGGTAGGTTTTCCCATAACACAAGTCCTAACAATTTGGTGGGAGATATACCATTCTCATATATGAATTAGGTCAATTGCGTCTAGTACAAAACATTCCAATGTATGCTCAAACATCATATGGTTCAACCTTTTAGCAAAGCTTTAATATTGTTATCACATTGCACATAATTTTATATCAATAAGGTTTTGATCCATGCCAATTAGATTTTCAAAATGTATTATTAAATATTCAAAATTTTGAACCAAAAATCAAAGATTAGAATTTACTAATGTATTTAATAAATTCATCTTTTCCTTCAAAAGAAAAAGTTTCATTTCATTTTATAACATATTTATATGTAACAAATAGTTTGTCTATGATATAGAATAAAGAGGTGTTATAATCATTAAATATGTTGATTGCATACAGTAATGCAAAGCATCCTAGAGAAAAAATATTTTAATATTGTGATATGTCATGTCCCCCTTTTTTATCTAACCACACATGAAGACCCTTAGCCTTTAAATTGTTTCTATGGGCTAAGGAAAAAGAAAGAAAAGGGAACGTTGGGGAATTTTTCAAGAGCAGTTAGTAAAAAGGTACTTTATGTTCTAATTTTCACTTAATTTATGTTCTTTTAAGGGTCACGAGCACCCAAATACTTTAGTGGGAGTTATAAGGATTGTTCCTTTTAATAATTGAAAAAAAGTCTTCCCTCCAAGTTGGGCACCACTTTTGGGGAATGATTATAAAAGTGAGGGGGTCATTTGAAGGAGGTTATATTTGGATAATTGATTTGTAGCTTGAGCATGTAACATTTGGTTGATCTATTATAAGGATGAAAACCCTTTAATAAATGTTGTAACAAGGATGAAAACCCTTGGACTAACTAGGGCATCCTCCATTTAGGGGTTTGCATTGAGCTTCATTAGATTGATTTGTATAGAAGCACTATTTTTAGGGCAAGGAATATACCTAGGGCAACGCCTAGGGTTTTTTAATAGAAATTGTAGTGAACTAGGATTTTAAAATTTTTAGGGCAGTTTTTGGTGGACTTCCCATGGTGGAAAATTTTTATTTTTTGTTTTGTTTGATATTTGCTTTTTTTATGATCATTTTGAGCTATTGTGGCATTGTAACTCCCAATATTTTAGGAGATATGAATTTATGAAGTTTCAATTGTATTTTGCATTAAGAAATTTTAAAATTATGAGTTTCAACTTTTTGAGTGTGGTTGTAATATAACACTCATTTCATACTTTTTGGAGGGTTAGAAATATCAAATATAATTTTTGCCCTAGTCGCCTAGGGTTTGGTAGAATAATTTATGAATATTGATTTCATTTTTAGAATTGTGTTATTCATTGAATTTCCATTTTTTTAGATTCTTTATAGGAAGAGGTTAAAATTTTGATAGGGTTTTGTTAGCAAACCCCTATTTCTAGATTTGTCCCAAATTGGGAACATCCAATGGTATCAAAGCTAATTTCATAGCCATTTGTGGGGTGTGAGTGACTACAATGGATTGGAAACCTTGGTTCTTGCCAAAAGAGGAATACAAAGATACCAGTCAAAAAGTGGAAATGAAGAAGAGGATAATAAATGAAGTCATGGGTGATTTGTTGTAAGCCATAGAGAATTATCAGAGGGAACTGATGGTAGTATACCCCAAGGATTTGATGAGGGTTGTAGGGTTCAGCCCTGGATGTCAAGAAACTCCGTAAGAAAAAGAAAAAAATATCAAAAATGATGAAGGATTCATCACCTCCAAGGACTTTTCCCTTGACAATAACAGAATAAAAAGAAATCATGGGCCACAAGCCTAAGGAAGAAGGGAAATCAAATTTGCAATATTGGGGAAGGAATGTTGTGGCTAAAGCTCAATTATTAAAGGAAAATATTGAAAAACCACTTGTTGATTTTTAGAACTACAGTGGAGAGAGACATGTGGGTGAGAAATAAATGGGGAATCACAAGCATAGAAGGGTTTCCACCTCTATCATTTTTCCAAACGAGGACAAGATTGTTCTTGGTAGTCCAAGGTAAGTCATGAAAGAAATTTTTTATATTGTTTCTTATCATGGATCATTTTCTTTTTCTAATTATAGATTTCAAGAGGAACCTTGTGTTGATGCCTTTAAATGTATCATAGGGGTTCTTTAACGACAAAGTAATGTATGAATGTTCCACAAAATTTATAACAATTGATGGTTGGAAGCCATCATGGTCCAATCCTTTGTAAATGGTAAGTATCTTTGCTAATGCTAGAGGAATATGATCAAAACTTAAACTACAGATTAATCTAAATGGATATTTATAATGAAATATAAGCTACAATGATCTAGTTAAACAAAGGATCAAAAGGGAAGGGTAAGGCATAAAGAGAATGCATGATTGTTGATCCTTGACTTAAATATCGTGACAAAGCTTTAATTATAACTGAACTTGCATTTAACCAATATATGATGCAAAATAGCATAAGCTCATATTTCACCACATACCAGACAAATTTCTAAGGATAATATGGAATTATACAAGTAAGAACAAGATTTCACTTTAAAGAATTGTTACTAAATTCAAATAGCATAAGCACATCTGAATACAAAACAAATGGAATGAAGCAAAATCATGATCCCTCAACTAATCTAGCACAAGCACAAATTAGCAACCCTGTATCACAAATACAAACCCAAAATTCCTAAAACCATTCAAATTCAAGCTTAGAACCAATAATTGAGAAAAATCTATATTAACAATTGACACATCAAATTTGGACAATCTTTGTAGAATTATTTGATTATATTAATTGCTCTAAGTATACAATTTTTTTTCAAAAATCTCTCCCTTTACAAGATGATAATACTACCTTTTATAGAAAGACAAGGTAGTATACCGATCAGTTACAAGATATAAAATGTACAAATATAAGGACAATTGTCCTTCCTTAGAAAGTTCTAGTATACATTTGCTTTTCAAAACTAGACTAACCTATAAAAAAATCCACTAACAAACTAGCATATGCCATTACAAAAAAATATTCCTATTTAAAATATTACAATGTTTTGTAAAAAGGAATATTAACTAATGGGTGGGCCCTTTGCTAGAGGACTCCCTTGTTGTCTTTGTAGAAGCTCCATATCCTTTTGATGATGTTCTTAAACAAGCTCTAAATCCATTGGTGGCTTCAAAAGGCACTTCAGCCAAAACTTTTAGTTCTTTATCATTCCTAGACATGGCCTCTTTGATCTTTTGAACTTCAACTACCCTTTCTCCAACATTGAGGATATTATCAAGGACCCTATTGTTGTTTATTCCTGATTGTCTTTGGATTTTATTCTTAATTTCCTAGACTACCAAAGTATCCCTGTGCTTGACTTCATCCTCCTTAATGATGCCTAAGATAGTGGGCTATGCAGGGTCTTTAACAATTGTGCCAAGGAGTTGTTCAATTCTCTTTACCATCTCCTCATCATCTTTGATAAGACTCTCTAAGTCCTATGACCATGTGTTTAAACATTGGATCTTCTCAACCATAATCCCAAGAATGACATTCAAATGTCCTAAGCTAATTGACTTGAATCCAGGGATCTGATTTCGGACTCTGATGTTGATTAGCCCTATTATTTGATCCATTGAGGCTTGACATTGGGTTATTAAACCCTTATACACTGTATTTTTTTGTGCTAATGCACTCTACCTCAGCTTGATTGATTTTAAAGCTTAAAACATATCAAAGGAGTCTTTAAGCATCTTGCTCATTGCTCCTAACAGTGATAAGATGGCTTATGTCTTCAAGTTTTCATTTTCCTTATCAAGGTTGGATATCCTTTGCTTTATCCCCCTAATTATATCTCCTACTTGTGTTCAATGAGCCTCAACTAGGCTCTCAACATCCTCTTCATGGATGGGTAGTTCAACATGTTGTTGCCCCCTAACTAGAGTTAGACCTGCAAAAGGCTCAACCTTTTAGAAAGTGAACTCTTTAGTCCCCACCATGGATTTCCTTATTATGACCCTCTATAATCCAACTATCTCTAGATTGAATTATAATGTAGTAGATAACTCAGTATATTTTGGAGGCTATGGGACCTCTATTTGGGCACTGCTTGATGCTCCTGGAGCATCCATATTTTTGTCAATTGGTCCTATAGTAGTTATTATTCTTCTCTTTTCTTTCTCTTTCATTAAGGCCCTTATCCATGGCTTTATTTCTTCATATACATCAACATTTATGGATTGGGTCAGAGCCCATGAATGGGACAAGGAAGGTATCTTTTGCAACTTTCCATAAATGAACCAATCAGGGATGATTGGTCCATGAATGGGGAAATCCTCACTGATCAAGTTGATCTCACTTGTTGGATGAGTGAGATTCAACTTTGGCTTTTTTTGTCTAATAGGCACAAATGATAGTTCTACTTTTCTCTTCTTTGGTTGTGCCACTAGGACTAGGTCCAGGGCAACTTCCTTCCCCTTATCTTCCTTCTCAACCTCCTCGACTTGAACCTATGGTTCTTTAGCTTGTGTTTCTTCTCCTTCAGATCTATAGGCTTGAATGAGGACCTTGAGGGCATCCTCCACCATTTCATTAGGATCAAGGGCAATCATATCCAAGTGTTCAATAGGGTAATTTGGTCTTTGAGGGAGAGTTGGGGATGAAGGTCCCTCACGAGGTCTCTCTTCCAACTTCTCCTTGTTGATACTTTGTACAATTTATGTTAGGGGTTGTGGTACTTCCATCTGGGGATGTTCTTGAGGTGACTTGGAAGGTCTAGGTAGCAAATGATACTGAAGATGATGCATTTTCCATATCTCCCTTGGTGGTTTATCATCATTAGTCAATCTATGCACAACCTTGAGGTTGGTTTTTCAGAATCTAGCCAATACTTCCTCCAAACTATGGGCCTTGATGTGGAGGGTGTCATAAGGACCAAACTGATGCTCATAGACTAGCTTGGGCAACTTTTTTTCTTTAGATGTGGACCCACTACATTTTTGAGATCCCAATGCTTGAGGTCATCCAATTGAAACACAAGGGAATCTCTATGTCTAGCCATGGTGTCTACCTATTTCTAATCCTACAAAATTATTCCTCTAATTATCAAAGGAAAGGGATGGAGGAGACCCTTCCTTTTCTCTTTACAGACTCCATCAACACCATAAAGGAGTTGAGATGTAATTTCCTGCTCAGCTAGCTTGTTGGCAACATAGATAGGTGACCTACAGGGTTGAGTCAGAATTCTTTCAATTCTGATTACAGCATAATTTGGGTAAAACAGATATCTCCCATCAGCTCCACATAATTTTTAATCAAAGGGCTCACCTTGGGCATAGGAGACCCTCTAATGGCTTCTACCAAAGTAGGATAGACATAGTCATAGATGATTGCATGTGGTGTCTATACTTAAAGATATGCAGCTTTGAGTAATGGTGGGAGATGGTGGTTTTGCCCTCAAGAGACAGTTTTTGATGTTGGGGACCTTGGTGGAAGCTAGTAGGGCATCTAGAAAATAAGATATCATAACAAATTATTTGCTTGTCTTCCTCTTAATGGCAGTAAATTATTTCCTTAGATGGATATTGATCATATCCCCAATCGAAAGAGCGAGCTCTTTCTCTACCATAAAGTAGACATAGGACACCAAACTCTTATTGATATATGTAGCTGCAAGGGCTCCAAATATTATATTTAATAGGGTCATGATTACCTTAATTCCCTCCCTAAATTGGACAATTAAGATTCTTCCCTCAAAATTCTAGAATACATGGTTCCCTTGGAGCAACCATGGCCTGAGGATGGTACTTAGGTCATTCTTACTGGTTTATTCCTTTATTGTAGGCAAATCCACATGGGGTTTTTGAAGCTTATAATACCTTTCAAAGGCTATTGGGGTAATGTAAGCAACTCTCTTAGATCTCCCCTCATGAATAATCCAATAATTGTCAATTCTATAATCAATAAAAATTAGAGCAAGGACGTCAATGTAATGGAGTACCTCTAGTTTGGCAGTAGTATGATGGAGGCCAACCAACTGAATGGCAACTAGGTCATAATACCTTATGCTGACAGTGGTAATCCTTTGCTCCTCCTTGGTAATGGGTTTCATCCGCTCTATGGTCCAGAAGAGCTCAAACTAATTTTTTTTGCCATTATTTAGGGTTGTAGTGTCCAGTTCAATATCTTTGAAAACTCTTTCTTCGTTGTCTGTGGAAAAATACAATTATGTATCATATATTAATTGTTGCCTTCAAGCTACCATGGTTTTTTCACTTACAAATTATTCACAACTGGATTGTAATTGATCTTTGTGCTAACTCTTTTGCACTCAAAACATAATTAAGCTTCCTTCAGATTTACTGCAATCAATTGGGCTCGCTTATGGTTACTTTTATGCAAGACTTAGGGCTTCAAATCTTTAATGGTGGTAGTTCATTTGGAATTTGACTCATACATGCTTTATATTTGATTTGGACCTTTGCTTTTATATGTTTCCATTCTTAGGCACACAAGATCTCTTCTTTTGTCATTTTCTGCTTGCATGGCACTTATGTGGCATCAATCTGGAACCTTTCATGAAATTTTTCATAAATGCCTTTAAATCACTAGCTGTTGGCATTTAAAAATTCCCCTTCATTTCACTCCATTGGATAAATATCCTTGGATCAATGTGGGCCATTGATTGTGATATGGGCCCTTGCTTGTCATCGGTTTCCTTTTGTACTAGGCCCCGTGGTTGTGCCACTTGACACTTCTATGGGTCTTTTTAACTCTAGCACCTTTGTCAGTCATACTTTGAATGCACATTTTCCATGCATTGAGATTGTGGGCTCTTAGATCCCTATTAAAAATTCATCGACATCTTTGTGTCATTGGATCATCCTTCTACGACAAAGCACAAGCCGTAGGATCTACAAAGATGCATGGGCATTAAGTTAGTGCATTATTAATGTAAGGACTTAGGCTTAAATATCTTAGGCTAAGGTTTATTTCATGTTTATTAAACATGAAATAAACTTTAGGCTAAAGTGTTTATGCCTAAGTTTTCAGGATTTATAAAAAAGGGACCAAGGCCCAAATATTTCAATCCAAAGTTTAAATTGTGCTTAATAAACATAACACATACTTTGGGCTAAAATACTCATGTTAATCTCTTAGAATACACCCAAATGGGTCAAAGTGATATAAGGATTAAATTCTAAATTTTAGCATAGATCTTTATTATATTAATAAACACAATAAAATCCTCGATTAAAAGCATTTGGGCCTAGTTTCATGTTACAAAGACCCTTTTAAAATAAGATTTAGTATAAGTCTCTAGCCTAAGGTTCACGACATTCAAACAAATGCAACTAGGACCTTAAGATATAGACTTAGACTAAGTTTATTTTTGCATATATTTAGGCTATGAGACTATTTCAACATTTGTAGTTCACAGATTTCAAGCATTAGAACATCCTGTGCAGGCTTTTAGTCATCTATAAGGTAATTTATAGGCCTTTTAACAACATTTGGATTCCATCTTGGTCTTGGGAAAAATAATTCACTAGCTTAAATTTGACGGTCTCACAAACATCAAACACATCCTCATGGATGTCAAATAATGTTCACACAAACGTCAAATTCAAGATCATCACACTCTTACTTTTGATGGGCTTAAATTTGACAGTCATGTGAACGTTAAATACATCCTCATAAACATTAAATAATGGTCACATGAACATCAATTTTAAGCTCATCACACTCCTATGTTCTAATGTGAGAGTTCCACTTGGCACTTATTTGAGGCTTCCTAGGATCTTGGACTCAATTCATTCCATTGGATCAAGAATCATGACGAAGCGAGAGCCATCTGATCATGATTTGAGAGCTTACTCATGATTGGTCCCTTCTGACATACAGGACCCTTTACTTTTAATCTTTGAATGTGATAGTGTTGCATGGAAATTCCATGGGCCTTTTAAGGCTTTGAATTTTCAATAATGTCTTCGCTCCATTTGATCTTCAGCTTGCGATGAAGTGAGAACCATTGATCATGATCTAAGTGCTTAAACATGATTAGTTAGAGGACTAATTACTGGATTCTATCAGGATTTCCTCACTTCATTAGATCAAAAGGCCACGAGGTAGCATGGATCATTGGATCCTGAGAGATGCATGATATTTAATTGAGACCCAAGATGAAATAATACTTAGGCTAAAACACTTAGGCTAAGGTTTCATTTGTATTAATAAATACAAATGGCGCCTTAACCTATAGAGTTAGACTAAGTAGGAAATAACAAAAGGCACCAAAAATTAAACATAAAAGAATCCTATAAACATGAATATTGGGCTTGAGAGATAAAAAATTAGGCTAAAGTGTTAAGACTAAGGTCTCATTCGTGCTAATAAACATGATCAGGGCCTTAGGGTTAAGGTTTTAGACTAAAGCTATAACAAAGAGGATCATGCTATAAAAGGGATTTTGCTAGGAAAATTAAAAGGGAACCTTAGCATAAAATTGGACCACATTAGAAAATAAAGAGGACCCTATGAACATAATATTGAACCACGTTGGAGATATAGGAAACATAAGGGGAAAAAATAAAGAGGGACCAAGGCATGTATTTTTAGGCTAAGGTTTGGTTGTGTTAAAAAATACAACCAAGCCTTAACATAAAATATGGATTAAGTCCAAAATAAGTTCTAAAGTATTCCTGGTAATTTGCTCCCACCAAATTCAAACTTGAACCAAGGGTTTATACCAATATTTGAGAACATGAATCTACTAGCAAGGGCTCCATGAAACTTGTAACTTAAAGACATGAAGACCAATCATTAGCAATGTTAGGCAAGCTTAAAGCAAAACATATCTCAGTAAGCTAATCTTATCAAAAGTGGATGATCTTGAAAATCTAATAATTTTCAAAATAATCCATGATTTTAGGCCTAAGCTTCAAAATATCTCAACGGTCCCAATTTATTAAAAAAAAGGGGGTATATTAACCTCAACAACTTGGAAGAAACAATTGTTGTTAACTCTTGAAATGGAGGACCAAGGCCTAACAAGGTTGGACAAGGAAAAGGGATCCCTTGGAAGGGGGATGCCAAATAAAAAAGCGAACACTTGAAAGCAAGGGTTGCTAAGGTTAATTTGTGTATAATCAAGTATGCAATGGAAGCAACAAAATCAGAAGTGGCAAATATTGAAATTGATATTTCCAACAATGAGAAAGAGATAAATAGCTCTAATTGGAGAAGGAAATTCTCCCATGTAAATTTAAGGATTAGGCATGAAAATTTATAACATGGTTATGGGATCCAAGTGAGCCCTACAAGCCTGATTTTGTTGTTATGTTATATTGTGAAATAAAGGACAAAGCTTGGACCATCATGGAAAGGTTTATACACAAGAAGTATCATGATCCAAGGATCAAAGGAAGGATTGTAAGTAACAAATTAACTAATGTTTTCCCCATTTTTAGTTTGTTTTCCATCAAGTTTTTTGTTAGCATGGTGAGTATGGTGTCTAAAAGGTGTGCCTTTTACACCTCAACACCATGGGAGTGGCTCACACACCTATAAATGGATTTTTAGCCACTATCAGGGAAGTTTGAAGAGGGAAATAACTTGATACAACCATGTCGAGAATAACATGAACATATCTTTTGAGAGCTGGGTGAAAGAGAATTACAAGGAATAATCAAGGCATCAATAAAGTATTCACTTCATGATCATAGAGCTTGATAAGATAATAAAAAAGGTGTTATTAAACACCATTATTTTTACTAATGTGTTTATTCCATGTGTAGGATCATTAGGAAGATCACTTGCAATGGCCAAGAGAAATACCAAGGATACTCTGATTTCCATACATGGGTAGCCAAGTAGAGGTGGTAGAACCCACCCAACTTCATGCTTAGAAAGCTCGAGGAATTCTTAAAAAGATGAAGGTAAAGGAGGAGAAAGAGGAGCAAAAACTCGGCCAATGGAACACTCAAAAAATTGTGAGAATTTTGGCATTTTACAACCCTAAACAAATTCTAGAGATACTTGTGTCAAGTCTAGTTTTATTGACTCAAAAAATTCTGATTTAGAAGAAAACTTCCAGCTCATAAGAGGACCATGTTGAAGAGTTTGGGGCATGAGATGAGGCATATTAACAATTTTTTTGAGTTGCATCGGGCAATATATATTTGCGGAATGTAATATCCCCAAAAAGGATGATTAGCTAAAAATTAGGAATATTTATAAACCCTACTTTAAATTAGAAATTTTGTGATTTAATTGCAGCAAACCCTTGCTGGCAATAACCTTTTAAATACACCTCAAAAATAGCTTAAAATTATGCCAAACCTGAAGAAATTAATGGTTGTTCAAAATATGCAAAGATGACCCTCAAAATCAAATTTCCTTCTTCAAACCCAAGGTGTCCTTGGTTGTAAAATAAATCTAAAAATTGTAGATGCTTCTTGTGTCCAAAAAATCTTATCAAACCATCAATAAATTGCATAAAATGTACTTGCATTAAAGGCAAAAAATTTTATGAATTTAAAGAATATTTAGATGGATAAAAAGCCCAAAACCCCAAATCACCGAGTTGGAAAAATATGAGAAAATTGCATAATTATTAAATTCAAGATAAATCGTCCATAGCAAGAGGTCCAAGCCTTTCCCAAACAAAATTACCACTATGCAAAAAAAATTAAATAATTTTATAATTGCCCTTAGGACACAAAAATCATTAAAGAGTGAGATTTCACCCCCCAACCAAGTCATCACTCTCCCAATAGCAAGGCACCAACCTAAAATAACCAAATGATGTCTAAAATAACCCTTGAATGACCAGTTGATTCCAATGATAACTCTCGAATAGAGTTACCCCAAAGAAGTAAGAGGGGTTCCATCCCCTAACTTTGTTTTCTTGAAGGGTTTCATCTTCAAAGCAATTGGCTTATTGTTTGTGTGCTAATAGCCTAAATTTAAAATATTCAAAACATGGCATGTCCTCACCAAATGATTCCTCTTCACTTTTGTATCCCTCCAAGTGTGGCACCCAAAAAGAGGAAGGGAGGGTAATATAAAAATAGTTATAAAAGACCTTTCCTTATGATATTTTCTTAAAATCACTTAAGTCTTTTTGACCCTTGAAGGTTCCCTCTTTAAGTGAAATAATAAATGTTGATCATTTTAGTCATGTAGGCCAAAATCAATCTCCTTCCTTCCCTACCACTTTGAACCTTAGTCTAGTCATGCATCCACCTGCAAAATCTACTTTTCTTTGCAATAAGCCCTATTCTTATAAAACGTTGAAAAATCTAAGGCCCTGCAAGGTTAGGTTCAGTATGGAGCTTTTCACTTTGAGAAAATGCCTTAGACAAAATAAGAGTCTCTTACAAAGCTCTGAAGGTTAAACAGCCCTTGCAGAAGGCAGATGATGAGCAAGATGGGCCATTGCAAAAGATTTGAAGGGTAACTTTGGACTTGATTTACCTTTGTGGAGGGCAGCTGGTCAAAAGGGCCAAAGGGACTTGCCCTTCGAAAGAAAGACCAAGACAAAGATTGAATTTCTTCAAGCAAAATGCCCGAAGGAATTCCTTCAGACATTTTGTCCGAAGAAATTCACAAGGCATATATTGTCCTTTAGAAGGAGATTTTCGTGAAAGAATTCACAAGGCAAATCTTTTGGATAAAAAGTCTAAAGAAGGAATTTTCTCGAAGAAAAGCACTGACTAAAAGAAACAAGCAAGGAAACAAACAAGGAATTCTTTCGAGAGAAAATCTCGTGGCAAAATGAACTAGGAAAATTCTTTCGGATAAAAAGTCTGAAGAAATTCCTTCGGACTTTTTGCCCAAAAGAAGTTCGCCTAAAAGAAAAGGTCGAGCATTAAATGAAATATTTCAAGACCAAGGCCGCTTGAAGTACCTCGAAGGGCAGGTGCCCTTACGAGGGACTCCCGGTGATCGCAAAAGGGACCTTTCTCAAGGCCCAAAGGGACACCTTCCCTTCGTGAGGTTTTAAAGACAAAAGCCCGACCAAAGGAAAAAGTTGAAGGAAAGGGTAAGCCAAAGGAAATTAAAGGGGTGATGGGCCTGCAGACATCAAATTGGGCATCATGAACTAGACGTTAGAATCTGAACTTTAGATGACATCCCCAAAGACATCAAATTAAGGATAAGAGAATAGTCGTTGATCTTCAAATGCTTGAGCATGAACCTAAGGAAATTTAGTGGGGTTAAGGCTAAAGGGAGGAGATCACCGAGAAAGGAGCTAAAAAAGGCCAGGAAAAGAGCCAAGAGATGAAAAAAGACAAAACTAGGAAAAGACAAAGCCAGGGAGGGACAAAAAATAGCAAGGAAAGACAGAATAAAGCAAAGAATCCAGAACATGGCCACGCACACATATGACAAGATCTGGAATGTTCTAAAAGATGCACCTAGCTAAGCACAGATATGGACAAAATAGCCCAGGTGGCAAAAGAAGGTGTCGACACAAGGAGTTATTCTAGAAGTTGACACAGTCTCTGCCAAGTGGTCATCAAGGAGCGCGAATAGTGAAGATGTGGCCTATTTTCCACACTTTGCATTGATGAGCAGACAAACCACATGAATATCTTGAATGAGCAGTTTTGTTTGTAAAAAAAGAGGCGTGGTCCATGCTTTCACATTAATGTTTGAATGCCAAGGTCAAAACTGGCAGCCGACACAGCATCCTTTTTAAGTGGATTCCTCTTCCCAACGCTCTCAACATACATAGGCCAACTTGTAAAAAGGCACCAAAGTCTTTTCCAAAGGGGTGCCTTTACTTCCTCTCTCTCGATATATATTTTAACTTCTCATTTGAGAAGGGAGATCTCTCAGCTTGTAAGGCGGAGCCCTGCTAAAATTTACCTTGAATCAAAAAGAAGCATTTTTGCCTCCATTTGAGCTTGCACTTTTGCATATGTCTATGGCTTTGTCTTATGTTAAGTCATTTTCCCTTATGCTTTCACATAATGATTCCAACATGTCTAGTGTATTGTGAGTTCTTCTTTTGCAGGTTAGCCAGAAGTGTCTACAATAGAGTATAGGCACATGCGAACAAGCTGCCATAGTGTGTCTTAGAACACCTCTGGTAGTTCTTCCTCCCTGTATCTCTAGAGGACCCCTAGCTCACTGATGTAGGAAAATTTCTCATATCAAATGAAGTGTACATTAGCTTTTTCTTGGTGGAAAGTGTATGCTCAAGCTAAGTAGATCAATTTTTTCTGGTGCATCACCCTCTTAGTTTAGGTTTTGTTTCAGTATCTTTCTCTCTTTTCAATGCCCCCCATTATATATATATATATATATATATATATATATATATATATATATTAGAAAATGTACTGAAATAAATCAGAGATGCATCAAAGGGAGCTAGCCCTTACCTAGAGTCTCTCCCCTTAGTTTTTCCAGACCCACAGGCAAGAGAGGAGTTTCCATTGTGCCGCGTCGAAGAGAGAAGCTCAACCTTCTCTCAAGGATGCAATTCACAGCATCATAAAAAGAAACATAAAGTAATTTTCAAAAAAGGTACTTTTACACATATTTAATTAAACCATTTAATACTCACTTCCCTTTATATTTGTCCCTTAGCCCTCGAGAAAGGTTTTAAAGCTAAGGGTCTTCCACGATGTCCCTATCAAAAGAGGGACATGAGAATCCTCCATGTCCAAAATTGTTTGTCCTCTAGCAATAGATGTAGCTAAAGTGTTATCTCCATGGTGGGACTTATTCCAAACTTGAACCTAAGGCCTTCCATATGAAGTTCTTTGGTTGCTTAAGAAAGTTCAAAATGCAAAACTAGCAGTACCTCATGTTGTTAATTCATATTCTTGAAACCACATGTTCAAAAGATGCCCCTAAGATATTGAAAGCAAGAAAACCCTCAATTTTTTCATCACAAAGGTGGCTGGAAAATGGTATTCCAACTAGATAGTCTTTGTTAGGTTGTGGAGCTAAAAGCTTCACCAGGATGCAAACAAGAGAAGTTATGGAGGATGCAGAGTTATGGGGAGTTGCAAAATCAGTTGCAGGGAAACCAGTGTCGGTCTGATCAGCAGACATCGATCAGATAGCAGTGAGGAAGCAATCAGCGTCGGTTACCAGTCGACCGACATCGGTCATGGAGGAGCCGGCGTCGACAAACTGTGCGTGAACAGGCAGTTCGCATGTTGATCTCGAGGAGTCTATTTTTGGACTGTTTGTTTGCATGTTGAAGGCTAGTCTTAGTCTTGATTTGCGTGTCTAATTATTGTAATTAAGTTAGTATAATTATTGTAAGCATGAGATCTATATATGGACTCATGGACTGTATTGTAAAAGTGTGCTAGAAAGCCATTGAGCTTTTAGAGAGAGCTAGTGTAGCTCCTCCTAGTTCCAAAGGGGTGCTGAGTGTGTATGATCAGGAAGAGTTGCAAGGTCTGCAAGGTCAAGGAGCTGATCCACCGGGGTACTGGTTGAAGAATCATAAGGACTTGGTGAGGCAAGGACAAGGATTCTTCAGGGGTGTAGAGATATCTACATGGTGAGTAAGGTCTAGTGATTTTTAGGTAGTAGCATGTTTATTGCTCTAGGTTCCTTGACAAGTGGTATCAGAGCTTTTGATTGGGTTACTAACAGGTGGTTTCAGATCTAGTAGTGTTTATTGATTACAAGTTACTCACAGGGGTTTCTGATTGAGTGGGAGTATAGCAATGACAGAAGGAAGTAAGCTACGAATAGAGAAACTGAATAGCACGAATGGTCTGATTGATGGAAAGAAAGAGCAGGTAAATAAAGATTGTTGGTTGGTTGCAGATCAACAGGGAGGAGCAGATGTTGCAGGGGATGTTGCACAGGATGTCCTGGATAAAGTGGAATCTTGGTTCATAGATTTTTTTGCCTCTTTCCATGCAATTAGAAATAGAGCATCTTTTCATGGGTATGTCTTTGGAGACTTTGGAGAGATTTATTTAGGAGCTGGAGAGCCTTGTCAGATTATTGATGAAGGGGAAGTAAAGCTAAAATTGTAGATGGACGACACACAGTGGTTGAAAGAAGTCATGCAGGTACCAGTCTTGGAGATGAGTCTAATTTCTTCAGAAAATTTGGGTGATGGGAGATGTACTGTAACTCTCACAGCGGATACACTTGAATTAAATGGTGGTAAGAAAGTAGGTATCATTTATCTATCTACTTATATTACTGATTCACCTTCTGTTGCAGAGATGTGGCTTCATAGGTTTAGTCACATATGTAGAAGGAGAATGCAAGTTCTCAAGCGGAAGACAGATGTCTTTGACAAGCTAAAGAACTGGAAAGCCTTGGTGTTCATGGATGAGATGACAGACATAGATCAAGTGAGGGAATTGAGTTATTCTGAGTAGAGCTATGTTGATTTGATTAAGATTTTGATCCATGGAGAGCTCACGGGTAAAAAGTTATCACTCACAGACGAACACAGGTACCGGTGTCGGTCATACAGTAACCAACATCGGCAACAGGAAGACCGACGTCGATCATGAAGGAACCGACGTCGACAAAAAAGATATCGACGTCAACCAGGGAGACGACATCGGCAGTCAGGGTTAGTGCAGGGAACTGACATCGGTCGGGAGCAGACTGGGAGATGGCCGAGATCGGTCACTGAAACGGATATTGGGCGGACAACAAGCTGTCAACAAGTCTCAAACGCTCATGTCGAGGTCAGAAAGGGTAAGTGAACCTCATATTTGTTGTTCACCTTATTTATATTGCTTATAAATGGTCAAGAACCAGGAAGATGCGAAGAGGCAATGCAGGTAGAATCCAGATACAGTGGGAGCTTGGCATGGATGAGGAGTGTGAGTCCTTGGAAAAGAACCAAATAGGTATTTGTTGGTAGAGTTGTCAGCTGGAAGAAAGCACTGAGGGATAGATGGATTTCCATAGTTAAAGAAGAGAGTGGACGGATACATGAGACAGAAGGCCAAGGTATATGGTTTTGAAGAAGCTGCAGGACAGTGGTACAGGTTTTGGCAGGTGGATGACTAGGCATGGCTTCAGTCAATGTCAGTGTAACTATTATATTTATTCTTACCAGGTGGATGATGAGTCGCGACATTATTCAGTTATTGTATGTGGATGGTTTGCTAACAGGTTTTGTACATACAAGGATTTGCTGAGCTAAAAGGTAAGGTTAGTTCAGAGGTATGTCAGGGAGAATTTAGAGCAGCGAAATTCTTTGGCATAAGAGACATGGAGATTTTATCTCCAGTGGGAGCTGATGTGAAGACGGTGTTGGCGAGGTTCATTATGCAGGATGTAGAATCAGAAAGCACACCAATGGCTGGACAGTTCAAGCTTAGCTTGGAATAGGGTTTGAAATCACATGAGGTCTAGTGTAGACCTAAGTTTTTCCAATCAGTGGGGGTTGTCAAAAAGTATGGAGCCAATTCAGGGAAGGAGTACTGGAGGGCAGTTCAGTGGGACTAGCAGTAGGGATTCTTGTTATGCAAGGTCAAGTTCTTCACTACATGGATATATAGGTTCGGATATGGCAGGTTACTTGAATGACAGGTGCGGCATCATAGATTGTGTGGTGGTTGGTCTTCAGGATGGATCTTGAAGAGAAATACAAGCCAAGGAATAATTTAGACGGTGTACATGTACAGGTACAGGTGCAGCTATTTATCTCCAAGTGGGAGATTGTTAGATTATGGAGCTAAAAGCTTCACCAGGATGCAAACAGGAGAAGTTATGGAGGATGCAGAGTTGCAGGGAGTTTCAGAATTAGTTGCAAGAAAATCAGCGTCGATCTGATCAGCCGACATCGGTCAGATGGCAGTGAGAAAGCAACCGACGTCGGTTACCAGTCGGTCGACATCGATCATGGAGGAGCCGACGTCGGTAGTCTGTGTGTGAACAGGCAGTTCGCATGTTGATTCCGGAGAGTCTATTTTTGAACTGTTAGTTTGCATGTTGAAGGCTAGTCTTAGTCTTGAGTTGCGTGTCTAATTATTGTAATTAGGTTAGTCTAATTATTGTAAGCATGAGATCTATATATGGACTCATGGGCTGTATTGTAAAAGTGTGCTAGAAAGCCATAGAGCTTTTAGAGAGAGCTAGTGTAGCTCCTCCTAGTTCCAAAGGGGTGCTGAGTGTGTATGATCATGGAGAGTTGCAAGGTTTGCAAGGTCAAGGAGCTGATCCACTGAGGTACTGGTTGAAGAATAATAAGGACTTGGTGAGGCAAGGACAAGGGTTCTTCAGGGGTGTAGAGATATCTACATGGTGAGTAAGGTCTAGTGATTTGTAGGTAGCAGAGAGCCCTATGTCCTTACTTACACATGAAGCAAACATGTTAGTCAAAATAATCATTTTCCCCTTCTCTTTGGTGTTGTTGACCATGATTTGTTTGGGAAGTATGGCTGAAAATTTCTAAATGTTATGAAGGATACAACCCCTATAAATGTCCTTATCCCTCCATCCAATGATTTATCCATTTACCATCTTGTTTCCCCAAGTGTAACCCACTTTATGTAACTCATAACATCTGCATAAAATCTTGATTGTCCTTCAAATTCCTCCAGTGATGCATCTAAAGGGTTGGAAACTTATGTTTATAAATATCAATTCCACCCTTGACCCAATAATTCATTTGTATCTTTGTATTGGAGTGAACCAACTCATTTACCAACCATTTATCTAGATTTTCCATAACCCTTCTTTGTTGAAGTTAAAATATTCATCACCAAAGTGTTGCCCAACAACTCTTTAGTGTCTTGCAAGAGTAAATAAATAATTGGATCCTTACCCTTAGAAGAAAATTTACCTTTCCTTGCAAAATTAGACTTTGTAGAGGGCCACCCATTGCCCCTTTTTACCTTGTTCGAAGCTCACATATTCAACTAAAGTGGCCCATTTATTTCCTCAAATATCACCACTGAGTGTCCCTTTGTTTTCAAACCTTGGAGTGTTTTTAACCAACTAAATTGACACCTTATTGGGCATGTTTCCAAATTGTGTGTTAGGTTGGAATGACATATAATACTCAAAATTTTCTAAAAGTACTTGCAAATTTCTTCCTAAGTCATTTTCAGATTTCTTAATTCTCTCCGAACATGGAATTCTAGTTCCCTAACATACCAATTTTAAGCACAAAATTCCAAACTTGGCAAGAAAAAGAGGGATTAAGTAACCTTATCCTTACCTTGGGAATCAAATAGCATTGACTCCTCTCAACAAACCTTTCACCTTAGCATGTCTTAGGATCCACATTTTACCGTACTTTAGAAACTAACTTATGCAAAGAAGAATTTGAAAGTCCTTTTCATACCTTAGAGGCTGCCTTAAGCTCCTAATATTGAATTATTTGTATGGGAAACCCTTTCCCACTTTTCCTTCAATCCATATGTCATGTATGAGATTTTTTTCCTTCATTACAGTTGGTTGTTCCAACTCATAAAATTCCATTTGCCTAGATGCCCACACATGAATTGCTTCATGAATCATGTTTTCCATTCTTTTGGGCATTGCCCCTTTGGGTGTCATATCTAGCAAACCACGTAATATCACTTCCTTCCCATTGTTGTAAAATTTAAGCTCCATTATTTGGAGTTTTGGGTGTACTCCCCAAGAGAGTGCAACCATTGTATACCAATCACAAGGTTAGTTAATCCTATACCAGCCACATAAAAATCATCTTCAATGAGGTGTGTTCCCATCATTATGTTTAGCTTGGGAATTTTAGTGGTATGAGGGATGGTAAAGCCATTGTAATAACCCTTTTAGGATTATTTAGACAAATCTTATTTTTATATGATTCTAAATAGAGTTAGTTTCAACCAAAACAAAATACACATCATTATGAATAAAATAACATCTCTTATATTGATTCTCAACACACACTTGATAAACCCCACTATATTATTATTTCAATCCTAAATACAAGATAACACAATTACAAGCTAATATATAACATTACACTTACAAATACCTTCCACACTCACACCTATTCACACAATCCTCAATGAAAATCCTTCACACCACACATTGAATCTGATGTTGTACACCACATGTACTCCACACACTGGAACTCTGAATCTACTATGAAGCCCGAATGTAACTCCTAAATGGAATCACCTAGTTTAAATGAGAGGGTTTTCATCCTCAAATTCACAATGGAAACTAGGAAGGATTTAGTCCTCCTAATCTCACACCTTCATTGGGTTTTCATCCAAAGAAGAGGAAGAAGTTGAACACAAGTTCAATTCTAAAACTAAGGGTTTTATGATTCAACAAAAGAAGCATATCAAAGGGGAGAAGATTATACTTATAAAAATTATAATTGAGGAAGAGTAATGCAATAAATAAGAGGAAAGAGAAGATGGGGCGTATTTCACATGGAAGGACCAAATGCCAATAATCACAATCTTGTCAATATGTGAAAGAGTCAATAAGCAAGCCTTCACTTTTAACATAATTATTTCCTTCACCCATGCCTTCATAATTATGCCAACATCTATATGTGAAGGAGAATCAATCATGGGGAACTTTACAACTATTCACCCATGTGCTCACATGCCTTCAAGATTTTACCAACAACCCTTTGACTTTTCCACACATTCTCATCATGAGGCCACATAGAAATGCACCATACTTCTCCCTTAACACTTTTCCACCAAAACCAAGACCATGTGATCAACAAGGAATCTTGACTTGTCTCCTTAGTGGAGTGGTGCACACCACTCCAATCACATGCAGTTTGACCCCATGTGAGGACCCCCAAGGGCTATGCCACCTCATCCCCAATCCACTTCACTACTACATCATCACTTACATCACTTGTCATATCATTATGAATAGTGATATATGAATAATGCCTATGAATAGTACTAATGAATAGTAACTCAAGAATAGTGCTTTTGAATAGTGTTGGAGGAATATTAGAAATGGTCAATTTTCCCACAACATCAAATTAATTGCAAAGGGGACATGATAAATCTTCCCTTCCCAAAATTTCTTGTTCTCAAGAAATTACAAACCAATATGTTCAAAATTCATAGTGCTGATGTGATGAATCCATCCGTAATGCTCATGTAGTCTAGCCCCTATCCTTGTCAAGCGAGTCAACTCTTGCAAGAGTGTAATACAAGATATAATATCTCTAAAATTCATAACATCCTTATACAATTCATATAATTTGATCACCTCTTTGAAAACCAACTTGTCCTCAGAAAAATGTGCTTGACTCACAACTTTGTCAATGCAAAACTTTAGGAAACCCATAAAGTAATGCATGATTAAACTTTTCCAGCTTTGGTTTAGAACCATCAATGAATACGTGATTGGGCTAATATAACCAAGATCCTAAAAAAATCTCAATATCTTCCCACCATGTGTCTGTTGCACCACTCTAATTTTCACGACAATCTTCTCTTTGAGACACTCCCATGAGAATCTCTCTCTATAAGTTATGAAGATCTCAGATGTCCCATATGAACCATTCTAAGTCTTACTTATAAAGCATCACAATCTACAATAAATGGAGGTGAGAAATATGAAATGACAAGTACAGGACACGAAATCATTACCTCCTTAAGCTTATCAAAAACCTTTTGCCCAATTTCTATCCATGCAAAATCTCTCATCTCTTCTATATCAGACAAGGGTGTTGTTATACATGAAGATCCCTTAACCATTTTTCTAGAATAACCAAATAATCTACCCAAATGTGTTAGTGTAGTGGGAGGAGGCCAATCCAATGTAGATTGGATCTTCTAATGATCAGTTTAAATAACTTGAGCAAGAGTTATATAACTCAAGTAACACACCTTTATCACCTCAAACTCATATTCAAATTCATTTTCACATAAAGCCTGTTGCTCTGGAGTTAGAAGGGCTACATCCAAATGCTCCAAATGATCTTCCCAGGTCAAACTACAAACCAAAATGTCATCCAAGAGAATCAAAACAAATCTTCTCAAATGATTTATAAATACTTGATGCATACATGATTGAAAGGTAGCTAGTGTGTCCTCTAAACTGAAAGGCATGACTAAGAGCTCAACAATCTTGGGATTGGGATTTATATCTTTGATGGTCTTCTTGATCTCCTCTTTGTAACTTCTTTAGTGGTAGTAAGGTGCAACCATGATAGACTTAGGATCTGATCCACATTCTTGATGTGCTTGAAGCTTCCATCAAGTAGTAATACTGGAGGTGAGTCATCAAACACCACAATATGTTGATAAAAAATATTATGAATAGGTTGCTTACCCATGGATGGATTATTATGCATCACCACCAAACTTGTTATACCCAGTTATGGAGCTCCATTTATTATTCTTTTTGGAACCACCACCTTCACATTAGATATGAATCTGAGTCCCATAAATAATACCAAATGATGGAGCCACTGCACACCCAAAACTACATCAAAACCAACAATATCAAAACCATCACAAAAGTTAAGGTCTCCAATTCTTCTTCTTGCACGATATATCACATCTATCAACTTCAATGACATGGAATCCATCTTGTGGAATCTTATCCTTCTTGAAAACTCCTTGACCCATCTAAGGATAGCAAACTTATAAGTAGCTTGATCTCAACAACAACTTTCTATGTTTAGTCATTATACAAGGAGCAAAAAATGACAAATATTTTTCTTACCCATATCTAGCATCAAGCTCCTCATAGGGATTATCATCATTTATCCATCACTTGTGATCTTGTATTTAATGGTGGTACTTAGCTCCCATAGGTGATCTATAAACCTTGAGCATTGATCCTTCACAATGTGGTTAGGAAAAACAAAAATCTCTATGGACTTCCCTTCATTCCCAATGCAAGATATGAAGAACTCAATAGTAATATTAGTGCTTCTATATGCTTTTACCCTCAAAATATTACCTGAATCCCATTTAACACAACAATGTGAAATGTAAAGCAAAGAGTCCTCATGCCCTATACTACAAGTTGTGCCCCTCACTTTATCACCCTTTGGTGCACTCTTTCCATGATGAATACATTTTTGTAGTGGCATAAGAGGAAACAATAAATCTAAAATATGTTCATTATTCTCATACCTTAGGCTACCAATACAAAGCTCATTTACCTTTGGAAAGGTATGAATTGTTGAGCTACACTCAACATCCCTATCCTTGATTTTTAGAATATCTCCTTCAAATAAATATCCATTCACCATGCTATTATGGTAACCCATCATTACCTTACCCTTTGAAAGTTTGGAGGTTAGTGAATGTTCCTCCATCTTGAATCATTTGCATATATCAAGTAAATACCCTTCCTCTTGGACCACATCACCCTTTTTTTGACACATATAATCATTAGAAGCCAACAAAACATCTTTATGTCCAAAGAAGGTTTACCTTTAATATGTATGCTGGATTTGGCCAAAACACCCAGATCCCACACCATCAAATATGAGACATCTTGATGTTGACAGAAAATATCTCCCTTCCACTTTGTAATATTTTTAGAATACTTCTCATCATGATCTAAATATTGTAATGACATCAAATGAAAATTATGCAACAAATCTTTGATCCTACCAACATCCTTATTTCTCAAGTTAAAATCAAAGAAGTAATCAAAATGTTTACCTTTTGTTGGGTGAATATTTTGTCGACCAACTAACTGGGGAGCAAAATAGTTCCTATCACCACATCATAGGGAGATTGGTCATCCAGGTGTGCAGTTTTACTACATCAATAGGGGACAAATCTCTCCTCTCATCAAGGGGAGGTTCCCCATTAAATATACGGAGGCTATATACTATATAAATAAGCAGAAAGTAACACACAGGGGTAGAACAAACCATCCATCTCTCTTTTTTTAGAGATGATGCTCACAGCTCAAAGGAGAAATCCTGGGTGATTGGTGAAGGTGCTTCTCTTCTTTCATAAGTAACATTCAACCAAGAGCTAGATTCCTTCCTGAATAGTAGAAATCTTGGTGAAGCAATAGAAGGCACTTCTCTTCTTTTAGAAGTGCTTGTTCTTGCAAACAACATGAATCTTTCTAGTAGTGACAAGTAACGAGTAACCGAGTACAGAGTAACCAATAGCCTAAAATGTATCACAAAGTCTCCACCTCGACTACCCAAGAGTGAAATATGAAGAACAATGGGGGCACAAAGTCATCCCAAGGTCCTTTACACAAAAATAGAAAATAAACACACACTGAAAACAATTATGTCAGCACAAAGTCTGAAAGTAACTGGTTTTAGGACACCTTCCTTATCACTTCCACTAGCTCTGCTTGTTAAATTATATAAACAAGAACACATTCAGAAGATAGACATAAGAACAATCTCCTAAAATGATACAAGCTATACATCACAAAGTCTACGAATCACTTGCGTTCTCATTCAGATAAAATAATATGAAATACAATCTGAGCACAAAAACACATTCAGAAGATAGACATAAGAACAATCTCCTAAAATGATACAAGCTATACAGCACAAAGTCTACGAATCACTTGCTTTCTCATTCAGATAAAATAATATGAAATACAATCTGAGCTCAAAGTCTTAATATTCACCTTTCAATTTGGGTAGAGTTTTGCTTATGTGGTCAAAAAGATCCCTTTATAACAATAAAAGAGTTTACAATATATAGCGTTCCAAGAAAGACTTGGGTGCTTGTTTTCATGAAAAAGGTCCATGCCAAATTGAATGCCTTCAATGCACCTTCAGTTCTATCTGGAGGGACCATGCTGGGAACAGTGCATTGCCATAACTATGGCGTGTCCATTCCTCTAATATGTCTCTTCTTAGTATGGACTGTCTGGTCCTTTTATTGATGTCTGCGTAGATATCCAATTCACCATTACTTCATGGAAGAAAAATAGGCTTGCATCCTTGATTTGGTGTGCTCAGAAGTCTACTTGGTCCACTATTTCACCTACTAGAAATAACTCTTTTGAAGATATCTTTGGTCCTTTGGTCTCACTCCTCTCTTCACTGCTTAAGCACTTCTTTGCTCTCTGGTTGAACCATCACTTTAATTGAACTTGCCTTTGGAATCGTCCATGTTGCTTCTTTGTCCTTTATAGCCCTTCTTGTCTAAGTCTTTGGGGGGGTCCTTTATGCATCTTTGACAAGTGGAAACTTACACTGTTATGAAACTCATTAGAAACTTACAGAAAATGGGATCCATGACATGTCTTTCCTGAGCAAATTCAAAAGGGGAACGCGGATGCAAACACTTGTCACGTTTTGCTGAGTCATAACAGGACACATGATGTATTCTGCTTAAATTATAGAAGTTTCAGAAACCTTTTGAGGGTCTTGCAAAAGATGACACATGGCGGCTTCCGCTTTGCTTTATAATGGACACGTGGTGGCTTCCGCTGCACTTTGTCTTTTTCCATCGGGTGCTTTTCTGCGGGCTTTTCTCTTCAGTCGGGCTTTTCCTTCGCTTTCTTCGAGCTCTCTTCCCGGGTGAATTCCTTTGGACAAAATGTCCGAAGGATTTTTGCCTTAGTCATTTTCCCATGAAAAATACTTTCGAAAGAATTCTTTTGGCTTCTTTTACCTAGTCATTTCCTTCGGACAAAAAGTCTGAAGGAAATGTTCCCTATTGGCCTTTGAACAAATCTAAAGGAATTCTATCTTTTTGATCAGTCGCTTGGTTCTTCCTTTAAGTTCTGCACTTTATTTGAATTTCAACGGATATTCCTTTACTTTAAATTTGACGTCCGTGGGTTGTCAATGGTCGCTAGCCGCTTGAACCATGTTGAACCTTAAAACTTTGAACCTGTTGAAAGTTGATTAGTTCATTGGTTCATCAGTTCATTCTGTCTCTTTTGTTTCATTGCTTCCTGGTTCAATCGCTTTCCTGCTCCTTGGTTGAACCATCCATTGAACCACCTGTTTGTTGCTTCTTTATTTGACTAAGACCACCTTTGTACCTTTGAACCCATGAACCATTAAACTTTGAACTCTTTCGGTTCAAGGTTCAATCAGTTCATTGGTTCATCCTTTGTCCATCACTTGTTCTTTCTAAGCTCTTTGATCTTCATTGCACTGGTTGAAGCTTTAAACTTGTGAACTCATTTAACCTTTTGGTTCAAGGTTCAACGGTTCAATCAGTTCATTCTTTTTATTTGGCCAAGTCCTTTTGATTTTTTTTGCCCCAAATGCGTTAAACCAGTTGGTCATTGAACCTGTTGAACCATTGAACCCGTTGAACCTTGACAAATGTGCTTAACTCTTGCTGATGACGTTGAACCTTGAACCCATTGAACCCTTGAACCTTTTTGGTTCAAGGTTCAACGGTTCAATGGTTCAATGGTGCTTAGAAGCTTGTTGATTGAATTCTTTTGATTGAACCAAGGTATTGAGCCAATCCTGGGAATGACTAAGTGTTGGAAACTTATTCTTTTGATTGAACTCGCCTGTAGAAGCCTTTGAACCTATTGAACCTGCTAGTCTCTTTACCAAAAAGTTTTAGAAAATGAGGAAATTGAATGCTCAGAACAAATTTTGAAAAGGGGAGAGACAATTTTGGCCTGTTGAACCAAAATAGTTCATATGTTGTCCCCAAAAACGAGTGATATTTTTGGGGGACAACACCTTTATTAGTTGATTTGAAAACCTCTAAATAATTTGTAGTAGTAGTAGTAGTAGTATCAATAGAATAAGCCTCAACTGGGGCATCTTCCCCAAAATCATGCTCACCAACATGGCTATTTGGTAAGCCATTCTCATATAACCTTGGCTCTTCCTTGACTTCTTCAATACAAACATTATGTGTAAATGCACCCTTAAAAGTTAATGAAATGTTTCCACAATCCTTACATTTGATTTTTTGAAGGTGTTGTTTACCTTGAGTGGCTATAAACATAGATCTCTTAGCTCTTTCCATCCATTCATCACACCTTTTCTGGGTCATCATTACATCGTCCATGCTACTTTACAAAATAATTAATGACTCACCATTTGAAATCTTGAGGAGTGTAGGAATTGATGTATCTTCCTGCAACTAGGGATCTTCATATCTGACAAGTGATGCCTCATGATCCTTAACTTCAATAACCTTTTCTTCACATATACACTCATTAGAAGTCACATAAACATCTTTAATTTGCAAAGAGGTTTTACCTTCAACTTCTTGCTCTCTGATTTCTTGAAAATCTTCTTTTGATACCTCAATACTATCATCTTATAAGGCATGACATGCCACTAGTTCCATTATTTCATATTTTTGAAAGAAACATTTATCCTCAAAATATTATATGGTAGATTCATCCAAGCTTTGCTCTCTTTCATCTTATTTTAAAATTATCTTTTCCTCCTTGTGTGCATTCAGATGTACAACCTCTTAAGGCTCTGGTTCTACCTTTTCTTCTTTCTTCTGCAAGAGACATTTTTCTAGAAAATCTTCTTCTGGAATAAACCCTATAAAAACTAAATTCTCATGAAAAGAAAAGGTCACCTTAATGTCCTCAAATAGACTATGATACTCTTTATGCCTACTATCAAGCTTAGAAATTATGGAATTTACTATTTATTTTCTATCTTCTAATAAAGACTTGGGCTTTGTAGGACCAAAATAAACTTCTAAGAGTCCTCCCATGCTTCATGTAACTAAAAATCTACAAAAAAAATCTTCACAGGCTAGAAAGATCTTGGCTCTGATACCACTGTAATAACCCTTTTAGGATTATTTAGACAAGTCTAATTTTTCTATGATTCCAAATGGAATTAATTTCAACCAAAACAAAATACACATCATTCTGAAGAAAATAACATCTCTTATATTGATTCTCAACTTACACTTGGTAAACTCTGTTATATTATTAATTCAATCATGAATACAAGATAACACAATTACAAGGGAATATATAGCATTACACTTATAAATACATTCCACACTCACACTTCTTCACACAATCCTCAATGAAAATGTAATATAATTTTAGATAATATTTCCTAATTCTTAAGAGTAGTTTCACATTTGCTTGTCTTCCAGTGTGTAGTTCAAGAGTCCCATAGGTAGTTCAATGGACTTCTTGGTAGGTGAAGTGATTAGTCATATTTTGGCTTTAAATTGTATTGTTTGTTTCCTTTTCAATTTGAATCGTGAAATATAATTTCAATTGCATTCTGTATGAAATTTGGCCTGTCATTGGTATTAGAGTTTGAAAATTTTAATTAGTCAATTGTTTAATTTCTTCTCCTCTTTCTCACCTGTACGATTGCATATCTCTTTGCTTTCTTTATTCTTTGGAAACATATCAAATCACATCAAACTTCTCAAGGTGTTTTGGCTCAAAGAGAAAGAATAATATGTGTTTCTTCTACCCTTAGATCTGCATGGAAGGGGCTGCAAAGGCCCTACATAGCATTTTGGCTGCATATAACTAGACCGTTCTCTCTTGTTATGTTGTATATTATCATGGCATTTGGTGCATTGTGTGGCCTATCATTGGTTAAGTGGCCTATCATTAGTATATGTGTATCATTCTTGGACTGCATGGACTATAACATGGCATTCCAACTAGATGATGCTTTTTACTCTTGTCATTTCATTTCATGTGAGCTACATATTATCTAAGTCACAACCTGTGTTTGGCATTTGGCATTCCCAAAGACCTGTGTTTGGCATTTGGTTTCAGTTTTAGTTTATGCAAATTTTGAATTTATCAAAAAAGACCACCTATTCTACCTTGTATTAGCACCACAATCAGACCAGCATGGCATTTGGGATTATGTGGAGTTTCCAATCTGTCATTGGCACTGCTATCTTTTTCCATAGTGAGCTAAATATTCTTTTTTGAAGAAAGATGTACATTTCCAATATTGAGAATTTATCATATATGGAAGAGGTATAATTTTTTATACTTTTTTATAGTCAAAAATCAAATTTCAATATCTAAATGTTTTATTCAAATTTGAATATTTTAATTTGAAAATATTTAAAATTTTGAGCAATTTAATTACTTGAGCAAGCTACTCTAAGCAGATTCGGGCAAAAATAACCAAATTATGCATACAAGGGAAATAAGGAGAGTTACTCTTTTACCCATTCGTGTATGTCAAAAAATGTAAATCTAAAAATCAATAAAAATCAAGTATATTGATGTATGAGGTTTTCTTTTTAAGCCGATGTCAATGACAAAGTGAATCATTTTTAGTACCTTTACGTATATAGAAAAGGGGACCATTTTGGAGTGATAAGGAACTAATTGGGGTTAAATAAAAACTCAAAATCTGCAAAAATTCAAACAAAAACTCAAAACCATGTGTTCCATTAAATACATTATTGGCACTACCTCGACTGGCAAAGACAGTTGGCTAGAATGGTCTCAACAAGTTGAGAACACACTTATCTTCAATGATCTATGGTTCAATATTTATGATGGAGTAAACAACCAGCTAAACCAATAGGGAATGCAAAAGACACTCAAATATGGAAGCAAAAAGATTAGAAGGCTTTGGCTTTGATGAGGGCATCAGTGCATGGAGATGTGTTTCATCATATATAGGGGTGTAATACACCATGGGAAGCATATCATGAATTGAAGTAATTAAATGACTCCCATTCAGAGTTATAATTCATTTAGTTGCAGTTGAAATTGTTCAAATTATAGTTGAAAGATGGTGATGTGACGAGATTGGCTTCAAAGATATGAGCTATCAAACATGATGTTGAAGCAACAAGTGTTAAAATTGACATATACATTGCCATATTCCTAAAATCCCTTCTTCCCAACTATCCAACCTATTTGGAGTATCTACAAGCAATCAATCAATTGAAGACTCTCATATTTGACCAGTTGATTGAAAAGATTGCAAGAAGAGAAATAGCCCTTAGAAGGAAAACTGAAACCATAATAGGTGAAAGTGTGTGCTATTTCAAAATAAATTCTTTCAAACCATCAAATAGGGCCACATCTTCAAAAAATGAAGGCAATAACAAGTATAAGGGAAAAGGTGGCAAAAATGAAAATCATGGCAGTTAAAATAAAAAAATAGAATGATAAATGGAACCTCTATTGTGAACTGTGTGATAGAAAAGGTAGCCATGAGACTCATGAATGTAGGACTCCATGGGGGAAAATTGAAGCATACCATAAAAAAAGAGGGAAATTAAAAAAAAGAATAGTCAAAAGAGTCAAACTCAGCCTAATTCACTAGTGAATGTGTGTTTTCCAATACAGATGATGAAGCAAACAATGTCTTGATCATTTCCTCATGGTTTGATGTTTGGGTTCTTGATACTGACATCACTCAACATATGAATTTTTGAAAAGACTTCTTTGAGGAGTTTAATGAATAAAGTTGTGGCTCAATATACCTCATATATAGATCGAGTCTGCAATCACATGGAAGAGGTACAATTTGACTCAAGTGTCTAGGGCTTCTAGACTACAAACTTGAGAATGTTCTTTCCCTTCCTCAATTGAAACAAAACTTGTTGTCCCTAGTGCTCATAAGGAAAAAAATCCATTCCATTCTATTAGATAATAGTGACGTCACAATCAGGAGAAAAAATGACAATGCAGTCATCTTGACTGGATATGAGGAAGGGAAACTACTCAAACTAATGGGTGAGCCATCAAATTCAAGGAAATATGTTCATCTTGTGGAAGACAGAATGTATCCAAACATGTTATGGCATGTTTAATTCAGGCACACTCACTATAATAACATTCGTATATTGCAAAAGAATGGTGTTATTGACATGCCTACATTGCCTACAAAATCAAATGAGAAGTGTGAAGCCTACATCTTGGCTAAACACGCAAAAGAACTATTTTCGAAGTCATAGTGGAAAGCATATAGAAAGTTGTAGCTTATTCATTCAAACTTGTGTTCTCTTCTAATCCTCTCCACTGGTGGTCATAAGTACTTCATGTTATTCATTGATCACTAAAGTAGGATGACATGGATATGCTTTCTAAAAAAGAAATGAGAATACTTCGATACTGATTGAAAATGAAGCACAAACCCACATCAAGACATTCATGATAGATAATGGTGGTGAATTCACATCAAAGAATTTTGAATCCTATCTTGAGAAAAATTGATCAAACACAATCTCATAGTTCCTCACACTCCACAACAAAATGGAGTAGCTAAAAAAATGAAGAAAACTATGATGAATATGGTTCATGCAATGTTGTATTTCAAAGGGGTAAATCTGCACTTTTGGTTTGAAGCAACTAAAATAGTTGTATACCTTCACAATAGATCACCATCTACAAATCTTAAATCAAAGACTCCGTATGAGATGTGGTGTGGTCACCTCCCTTCAGTGTGACGTCTTTTGATCTTTGGATAGACTTGTTAGGCATTGATTCCAAAGGAGAAGAGAAAAAAATTAGACTATAGGAGTTGAAAATGCATCCATTTGGGATATTCTGATTCCTCCAAGGCATTTAGGGTATATGATAAGAAAGAGAATAAGTTTCTTATCGCAAGAGAAGTTATCTTTTATGAGACTGCAAAGGACAAAGAACATATTGATTGGCAATTGAGTTGACTAGACAAATATCCAAAGTTTGATGTCTACAAAGAAAGTGATTTGAATGTTCTAGACAATGAATTGGGGACACAAAGTTGGGAATCTATTGATTTTTCTATTGTCTCCTATACATGAGCTTGAAACTCATCCTAAAGGAGAGAGTGAAACTTCATCAGATATTGAATAGGGGCTAGTAGAACAGAGGGAAGATAGTGAAGGAAGTTTAGAGGATGAACTTGAAGCACTTGCAATGCCTAAGTGGGCCACTCAAACACTGAAAGATGTGAAGCCTAATGAAGTTGGGAAAATAGGCATTCGAAGTGCACATGCAACCTCCTCTCAAACAAGTTTATTGATGAAATTTAGGACATGATTGGAAAACTCACATTGGATGATTCTCAAGAGGAACTCAATGTTGCATTTGATTCAGGAACCAATAAATTTCAAACAAGATGAGAAGCTTGACTTTTGGAGAAAAGCAATTAAAGATGAGTATAATTCAATAGTGAAAAATGGGACTTGGGATCTAGTTGATCCACCATATGGTTGCAAACCGATTAGCTGCAAGTGGGTCTATCACAACAAATACAAGGTGGATGACTCACTTGACAAGGATAATGCAAAGCTTGTCATAAAGGGATATGCTTAACAATAAGGAATTGACTACAATGAAACCTTTGAACCTACAACAAAATGGACTAACATTCAGACCATGTTGGCTTTGACAGCTCACAATGGATGGAAAGTTTACCAAATAGATGTCAAATTTGCATTTCTGAATGGAGAGCTCAAGGAAACTATGTATATGACACAACATGATACTTTTATAGTAAAGGTACAAGAGCACAAGGTGTGCAAACTGGAAAAATCATTGTATGGTTTGAAACAAGCCCCTCAAACATGGTACAAAAAACTAGTTGAGCACTTCATGAACATGAACTTCAAACATTTTGAGTTTGAAGATGCAACTCTTTTTGTTAAAACAATTGAAAAAATAGTTTTATTTGTGGTGGTGTATGTTGACAATTTGCTCATCACAGAGAACAATGAATGATACACTACAAAATTCAAATTAGAGTTGATGAAAAACTTTGAAATGATTGAATTGTGTTATCTTCATTACTATTTGATATTGAAGTAATTCAAAAACTAAAGTATTTTTTCACCACTCAACAAAAGTACATTGGTGGCATTTGAGCAAGTTAGGAATGTAAGATTGTAAATATCTCAGCATGCCCATATAACATAATCTCAAATTGACATCTAAATATTCAACAGATATGGTTGATGCTACTAAATATAGACAACTCATTAGAAGTCTAATTTATGTGACTCCCACTCGACTAGATATATCATATGCAATTGGTGTCCTCTCAAGATTCATACAACAACCTAAGGAGAGTCATTGGGTAGCAATAAAAAGGGTCCTCAAATATCTCAAAGGAACACAACATTTTGGGCTCAAATATTGTAGGATAGGATACGTCAAACTGGTTGGGTATTCAGATTTTGACTATGCTTGTGATCATGAAGATGAAAAGTCCACCTTGGGTTTCCTAATGAATTTGAGAACAATAGTTGTCAGTTGGAAATCCAAGAAGCAATCAGTGTTGGCAAATTATTTAGCAGAAGTAGAATATATGGCATCTTCAGAGGTAATTAGAGAGATCTTGTGGCTTAGAAGGGTTATTTCAGATTTGCTAGAGAAATAGGTTTCATCAACACCTCTCATGGCTAACAACACTTCTACAATCCAAATGGTAAATAATCCATTTTTTCATGACTGAACCAAACACATCAATACCAAATTTCATTTGATTCAGCACTATATAAAATATGGTAGTGTCAAGTTGCAACATTTCTCGATAATAAAGCAACCAATAGACATCTTGACAAAGGCACATGGACGAAAAAAATTGAAAATTTCAGAGGAATGCTTGGTCTGACAATAATCCCTGTGGATTAAGGGGGGATGTATTATTATTGTAGATAATATTTCCTAATTCCTGGGAGTAGTTGTACATTTGATTTTGTCTTTTAGTGTGTAGCTCAAGAGTTTCATAAGTAGTTGAATGGACTTCTTGGTAGGTGAAGTGATTAGTCATATTTTGGATTTAAATTATATTGTTTGCTTCCTTTTCAATTTGAATTGTGAAATAGAATTTCATTTGCATTCTGTATGAAATTTGGCCTATCAGAAAATCCTTCACACAACACACATTAAATTTGATGTTGCACACCACACGTACTCCACACACTAGAACTCTAAATCTGTTATGAAGCCCAAATGTAACTCTTGAATAGCAACTCATATGAATGAGAGGGTTTCTATCCTCAAATTCACAATGGAAATTAGGAAGGGTTTCGTCCTCCCAATCTCACACCTTCATTGGTTTTTTGTCCAAAGAAAAGGAAGAAGCTGAACACAAGTTTAATTTTGAAATTGGGGGTTTTATGATTTAACAAAAGATGCATATCAAAGGGGATAAGCTTATACTTATACAATTTACAATGGAGGAAGAGTAATGCAAGAAATAAGAGGAGAGAGAAGATGGGGCATAACATTTCACATGGAGGGACCAAATGCTAATAATGACAATCTTGTCAACATGTGAAAGAGTCAACAAGCAATCCTTCGATTTTAACATAATCATTTCCTTCATCTATGCCTTCATAATTGTGCCAACCTCTCCATGTGAAGGAGAATCAATCATGGGGAACTTTATCACTATTCACCCATGTTCTCACATGCCTCCAAAATTTCCCAACAACCCTTTGACTTCACATATTCTCATCATGAGGCCACATAGAAATGCGCCATACTTCTCCCTTAAGTCTTTTCCACCAAAACCAAGACCATGTGATCAACAAAGAATCTTGACTTGTCTCCTTAGTGGAGTGGTATATCCTACTCCAATCACATGCACTTTGACCACTTGTGAGGACCCCCATGTGCCAAGCCATCTCATCTCCAAGCCACCTCACTAATACATCATCATCTGCATCACTTACCATGTCACTATGGATAGTGATAATGAATAGTGATTTGTGAATAGTACATATGAATAGTAACTTGAAAATAGTGTCAGAGGAATATTGAAATTGACCAATTTTCTCACAACATTAAATTAATTACAAAGGGGACGTGATAACCATCTGCCATAGTCACACGAAAACCACTAAATTCAATAGATTGCAAACCACATAAAGCCACTAATTTTTTATTAATGAAATTATGCATGGCTCCACTATTAATAAGAATAGTAACCTCCATATCTTTTACACTACCCTTTACACAAAAGGGGTGGTACTTAGGGATTTTCGATAGGGAAGCAAAAGTGCCCTCCAAGTCTTCTCCACCAAAAATCTCCAAATGCTCCTCATCATAGGTGTTTGCCCCTTCTTCAACATCCTCATATTCTCCATCTAAATGCACTTCAATGTAGTGCACTTGACCTTTTCTATGACAATGGTGACCTAGTGACCAAGGGTCTTTGCAATCAAAACACAACTTCTTCCGTATCAATTCATTTATTGTCTTGAAACTCCCTCTTGGCAGCTTTATTTGGTGCCCTAAACCCTGTTGGTTTGGCCTTCCAAACGACCCTATACCATGTTGATTGGGTTTGTACAATTGCCCTAAAGGAGCTGATATATGTGGCCCAGAAGTGTTACCCCTTGGCTACCCCCATTTATTGTCTTTTAGCTATCCATAAGCCTTAAAATAATTAAATTTATGAAAATTAAAGGGCAGAATTTTACCTTGTGGCATTAAAGATTCGTGATCAAGAGCCTTTTGAATATCTCCTTGGAGAGTGGAAGGATGAAAAGCCTTGACCAAATCTCTAATTGAATAAGTCAAACCTTCCATGAAAAGAACCACTAACCTTATTTTCAAAATATTCGTCACCATGATTTAAAGCCTCTAAAATTTACTCACATGACCTTCCACTATGTCTTTTTAAATTAGTTAATAAAATTCTCTAAAATGCAATTCTAGATCAGCCCTATCAAATTGCTCAATAATCCTCTTACTGAATTCCTCATATGACAAAATGAGTTGGTGGCCTTGAGTAACCAAACCATGTTACCACCATTCATGGGCATCTCCTTCCAAGTGTAAGGTGGCAAACTGAATGGCCTTTTTTCCAACATAGGCCTCAGTGAAAAATATGTATCCATCTTTTGGATCCAAGCCCTAGCTAAACTTTTGGGGGAACCATCAAAATTTGAAAGTGCAAGCTTACCCAAAGCATGGTGGAGTCCTCCTTATCTATCCTTGTGTTTTTGGCCAGCCTTGTTACCTCCCATTTGACCATGCTTTCAAGAAGTAAAAGCTGAAAAATCCATTTGTTCTCTAAAAGGGGCTAGATATGTCATGTATTCATCATAATATTTCAACAAAGTGTTCCTCAACGAGGGTCGTGTTTCTCCCTCGGTAATGGCTACCTCATCCTGCAAGAAGGTAGGTTGGTTAGGTCTACATGAAGCTCCTCCAACACCCTTAGAAGGTTGATCCATGACGTTGTGACTTTTTGAAGCATTACCATCCCCTTTGATGGTTTGTCACCCTTAAAATCCTTCATAGTTCATATAAATTCTAACATCATGGCCATCATTTATTCTTGGGATTGTGTGTACTTGTCAAGCCTTTGTTCCTCTCTATTTTTTGCCTCTTCCTTTGATTGATCCAGGTGAGACATATCTCTTGTGTGCGAAATTTCCCCCATTTTCTTCTTGTTTCTCAAGTAATATCTTATTTCTCCTTCATCTTTTTGCATGTATCACTGCAAAACCCATAGCTAGCCAAGATTTGAATCTGATCCCACTATACTGTCCCCAAAAAGGACAATTAGCTAAAAATTAGGAATATTTATAAATCCTGCTTCAAATTAGATTTTTTCTAATTTAATTACAACAAACCCTAGCTGCAAACAACCTTTCAAATACACTTCAAAATTAGCTTTAAATTATGCCAATCCCTAATCAATTAGTGGTTGTTCGAAACATGTAAAGATGACCCTCAAAATCAAATTTCCTTCTTTAAACCCTAAGCGTCCTTGGTTGTAAAATAAATTTGAAAATTTTAGATATTTTTTGTGCCCAGAAAATCTTATAAAACCATCAATAAATTGCATAAAATATACTTGCAATAAAGACAATTTTTTATGAATTTTTAAAATATTTAGATGGTTAACAAGTCCAAAACCCCAAATCGTCAAGTTGAAAAAATATAAGAAAATTATAGAATTAAATTTATGATAAATTGTCCATAACAAGATTTCCAAACCTCTCCCAAACAAAATCACCACTATGTAGAAAATTGTAAATAATTTTAGAATTGCCCTCAGGGCACAAAAATCATTAGAGTGAGATTTCACTCCTTCAACCAAGTCACCACTCTTACAATAGCAAGGCACCAACCTAAAATAACCAAATGGTGTCTAAAACACCCTTGAATGACTAGTTGATTCCAATGATAACCCTCGAATGGAGTTATCCCAAAGAAAGAAGAGGGTTTCCGTCTTTTAACTTTGTTTACTTGAAGGGTTTCATCTTCAAAGCAATTAGCTTAGCAATTACGTGCTAATAGACAAAATTTTCAATATTCAAAACATGACATGCCCTCACAAAATGATTCCTCTTCACTTTTGTATCCCTCCATGTGTGGTGCCCAAAAAGAGGAAGGGAGGGTAATATAAAAATTATTTTAAAAAACCTTTCCTTATGATCTTTTCTTAAAATCACTTAAGTCTTTATGACCCTTAAAAGTCCCCTCTTTAAGTGAAATAAGAAACATAACATACTTTAAAAAAAAGGCATTTTTACATATATTCAATTAAGACATTTAATACTCACTTCCCTTTATATTTGTCCCTTAGCCCCCGAGAAGGGTTTGAAGTCTTAGGGTCTTCCATGATGTTCCTATCAAAAGAGGAACATGATAGGGCAATGAGTTGTTTGAAAGAAGATGTAGTTGGAAGGCTATGTGGAAAGGTGCTAAGGGCTTGTAGCTTCTTAGCAACAACAAGTACATGCATGGCAATTGCTTATAGGGGCATGAAAGGCTTATAGAAGATTGTTATGTCGCTTACTATACTTGAGGGCAATACTCAAATAATAGGTACAACAAAGGGAGGTTTTGGATTGAGGTTTTCGTTCCTTGTAAAACATTTACAGGTAGACATTGCATAATAAGGTATGTTAAGACACCCCTTTGGATATTGCAATTGCTTGAGGACAAACAATTTTTGGCAGGAAGGACTGTCACGTCCCCCTTTTTTATCTAAGCACACATGAAGACCCTTAGCCTTTAAATTATTCCCATGGGCTAAAGGACAATAAAGAAAAGAAATAAAATGGAACATTGAGGACTTTTTAAATAACAAAAAGGTACTTTATGTTCTAATGTTCACTTAAGTTGTATTCTTTTAAGGGTCATGGACACCCAAGCACTTAAGTGAGAGTTATAAGGATCACTCTTTTTGATATTTGAAAAAAAAGGCTTCCCTCCAAGTTGGATGCCCCTTTTGGGGAATGATTATAAAAGCAAGTGTGGGGATCATTTGAATGAGGTCAAATTTGGATAATTGATTTGGAGCTTGAGCATGTAACGTTTGGTTGATATACTATAAGGATGAAAAGCCTTCAACAGATGTTGGAACAAGGATGAAAACCCTTGGACTAACTAGGGCATCCTCCATTTAGGGGTTTGCATTGAACTTCATTAGATTGATTTATAAAAAAATACTATTTACAGGGTAAGGAATACACATAAGACAATGCTTAGGGTTTTTGAGGAGAAATTGCAGTGAACTAAGGTTTTGAGAATTTCGAGACAACTTTTGTTGGACTAGTTGTGGTGAGAAAATTATATTTCTTGTTTTGTTTGATTGATACCATTTTTACGGTCATTTTGAGCTATCATGGGCATTGTAACTCTCAGCATTTTGGGAGATATGAATTTATGAAGTTTCAGCTGTATTTTGCATTAATAAATTCCAAAATTCCGAGTTTCATCTTTTTGAATGACTATTTTGACTTCTAAAATTAGTGGTTGCGATATAAAACTCATTTCATATTTTTGGGAGGGTTAGAAGTATCAAATCTAATTTTTGCCCTAGTCGCTTAGGGTTTGGTAGAGCTACTTATGAATATTGCTTTCATTTTCAGAATTGTGTTCGTTGAATTTGCATTTTTTCAGATTCTTCATAAAAAGACGCTATGGATTTGATAGGGTTTTGTCGGCAAACCTTTATTTCCAAATTTGTCCCAAATTAGGGACATTACAGACGATGATAAATTAGAGGCCAATTTTTTTTTATCTAATGGACAACAAATTATGCTTACTGCGAATTTGTGGGCGGAGGTTGGCTTAGTCATTTGTGCTCTTAGAAAAATTCATACTATTGTTTATAGATCTGGGTCAAATTCCCCTTATTTGCTAATGTTCGTGGCTATCCAATTCAAAAAATATATGTCCAACATGGGATGTGGATAATCCAAAGCATGTTTTGATCTCCCTTGTTACTCATGGCAATTGGAAACAACTTTCTAAAAAAATGGCTTGCACGCTAACAAGACATAAGTCACAGGGCCTAACATTACAAAAAACAACAATTGACATTTAGAACGCTGGTGTCAAGAATTAACTTTTATCATAATTTTAGTTGTTTGTTTGTTGCAGGATTTTTGTATCTCTCCTCCTTTCTCTTTTGAAAGATATGCACCAAAAAAAAAATTTCCTCTTCCTTGATTGACTCACTTTTTAAATGCTATTGTACTTTTTTTTTGGTGTGTGCATACTTTATAACACTATTATAATATTTCACTTTCGGTTCTCTCTATCAACATTTTTATTGCATCTCTTTAATACAATTGTTAGTAATAAACTAAAGTTATATACAAAATATGATAAAGACAATGAAATTTATTTTCTAATATGACAAATAATTAATTTTATGTATATAATTAATTTTGTCACTATCTTTTAATCATTACCAAAAAAACAATATATTTTTAAATTTTTTTTTCCCATATTTTACGTAGATAATTAATCTTATCATTATCTTTTTTAACCATTCTACAATTAAAAAAACAATCTTTTTCAAAATTTTCATTTTCCAAAATACACTCATATTAAATAATAGGAATGTAAAACTTATTTACACTAATATTAAAACATAGGAATGTAAACAGACTGGGCTCCACAGAAAAGTCAGAGCAACAAACAAACAAACACGACAATTTGAGCCCAGCCTCCCGCCGTTTCCTAGGGCAAAACGAAGACTGGGGCCCAGCCCAGAGCAAGATAGTGGCAGGCCTTTAAGCCAGGGGTTTCAAGGTGCACTTTCCGGTTTTTTTTTAATTTTCTTTTATATATTTGCTCCATTTAGTTTTTGTTTCGCCCTTCTCTCTTTTGATCAATGGAAAAACAAATCGTGGATACACAAATAATGAGAAAGCAAACGGTGGATATGCAAACTATGGGAAAACAAACCATCTCATTGGTCAAAAACGGTCAAGAAATTATGGTGCACTTTGAAACTAACCATCTAGGGCAAGTCAAAATGGCATCACTTGGCAAGACAGGGAAATATATCTGGGTCAATGCTAAACAGTTCAAGGGCATTTTAAAACGTAGACTTGCTCGCGTGAAATGGTCACATGAAAAACAGAAACACGGGCAAAGATTGCATAGACAAGAGAAGAAACAAAAAGATGTTGTCAAAATGTGCCCTCCTCCACACTTAAGTGGTAACAGTCAGTTGTATGGTAGCAGCAAATTAGATGATTCTGTCAGTTACAGCCCTACCTCCACACCTCTTGCTTGGTGTCCAGATCTTTATGTGCAAGAACTTTTGAGGGCCAAAAGGAGGTTGGAGCTCCTAGAGGCTAAGGAGCAAGAAAGTTACCGCAATATACAGGGGCTAATTGCAGCAAATAAAACTCTTGCAGAAAATAACAACACTTTAAAAGCTCAAATCTCAATGCTGCAAGAAACACTTTCAGCTGGGAAGTTTGAATGGCAGAACATGAAGGATGAATGGAAAAAATTGAATGTTACATTGGAAACAAACAAGGTCACAGCAAATACCGAGCCATCTCATAATAAGGAGCAAACGATTCTTCACACTAGTTTGCTAGGAAAGGCAGAGGTTGAAGAGGAGAGGAGAAGTTTTGCAGAAGGCACCAAAACTTGGGACAAAAACAGCAAACACCTTGATATGGCAAGCGAAGAGGCAAAGATTCGTGGGAACACACAAGACAGAGAGGTCAAGGAAAGGCAGCTTAGGGCATCCAATATAATTATCAAAGGGATAAAAGACTATGGGGAAGGCGAACATACCCTTGACTTAACGAGGGATTTCCTACAAGATGTGTTGTTGTGGCAAGGACAAATCTGCCAAGCTTGGAGGGTTGGCAAACCACACGCTGAGAGAAATAGGCCAATCAAGGTAGTTATGCCCAGCATTAGAGACAAACAAAATCTACTTAACAAAAAACAGCTCTTGAGGGGTTCTCGCTTCATTTTAGAGGAGGATTTAACTATGAGACAGCAAGTAGAAAGAAGGATGGAAATGGAAAAAATCAGAACCGCTAGAAATGAAGGCAAAAGAGCTTGGATGTTCAAGGGAAAAGCAATTATTGCTCATTTTGGCCACCGCTCCAATGAAGGGCAGCAAGAAGGCAACAAAGGTGCGACAACAAACACCTTAACATGCAGCGATACCGCAAGATCCACAATCACGCTTACCGATAAAAACTCAACTTTGAGTCTTGCACATCAAAACAAATAGCAATCAAGCTTAACCCAGGCGTCCTTAAGTTTAGTTTGTTGGAATTGCAGAGGTTATTCGTGGAGACGTGGGCCTGGGTTAGGACCTATCGCGGAAGGCAAAGACATTATTTGTCTCATAGAGACACATGAGCATGAGGGATGTAAGACCCCATTGTTTGAAGGCTACTGGAAGATAGCAGTATGGAATGAGGCAGCGGCAAATGGTAAAGGCCATGGAGGTATAATGGTTCTAGTAAAAGAAAGAGAAGGTCGTGCCATTCAGTTGGAAAAGATTGATTCTAATAAACAATTCATATGGTTCAAAATCGTGGAAAATAACACTCTTCTCAGGATCGCAGCCTGTTACTTTGCTCCACAAGTATCTAAAACTTATAAAAAATATGGCTTAGATCACAATGACCCCTATGCTGCGTTAAAGAAAGATGTTGCTGTTTTTTCGCAGCGTGGGGATGTTCTTCTTGTTGGAGATTTCAATGCTAGGACAGCGAATTGGCAAGCAAGTATTTTCAGCTCCGAAGTAAATGATAACCCTATTTGGCTCACAGAAGAGAGAAATCAGCAATGGGAAAGAATATCCGAAGATGCTAAAGGCTGCAATCATTTTGGGGAAGAATTGATCACTTTATGTGGCACATTTGATCTACTAATCTGTAATGGTTTGGCTAGATGGGCTAAGTCAGGCAATTTCACTTGCAACACATACAACGGGGCAAGTGTGGTAGATTATGTAATTTGTTCGCAGAATTTGTATAAAAATATTAAAGAAGTTGAAATTGGAGAGCACATTTGGGATCTAAAATCAGATCATAGACCGCTGTACATAAATTTGTATTGGGCAGAGGATAGGCGGCTTGGGGAAAAAATCCAAGGCCCTCAACACCCACCTTCTCAGGGCAGAATTTTGTTAACTTCAGAAAACAGTAACACTTTCAGAGCTACTATTGAGGAACTTTGTATGGGACACCCTATGTATAAGCATGGTGTTAACAGTCATGACTTATCAAATCTGATTCACGAGGCTCTTTCAAAATGCAAGAGAGCAAAAAATAGAAAATCTGAAACTAATTGTTTTCCAACCAATGCATGGTTTGACAAGGAATGTAAGAGGGCCAGGAGGAACCTAAGGGAGTCGAATAAAACTAACCTCGACATTAAGGCCTACAAACAGATCCTAAAGAAGAAAAAAACTGATTTTATGTTCACAAGGAGAGAGGAGCTAATTTTCTTGGGCAGAAATAACCCCAAACGTTTCTGGAAAGAACTCCAACCAAGGAGAAAGCAAAATGAAAATAATATTACTGCCACCCAATGGTTTGAATATGCTAAGAAACTTTATGAACAAGAGGGTGGAGTGGGACAGCCACCTTTGGTCAACGATACTACAAACATTTTCACTGTGCAAGAGGTAGAGACAGGGATTAAGAAGTTGGGTGGAGGTAAAGCAAAAGATCTTGTTGCACTTCAAGCCGAATATTTGAAGTGGGGCATGAAAACTCTTGCACCGCACATCACTGAAATCTTCAACAAAATCTGCCAAGAAGGGTTTCCGAAAGATTGGACAATCAGCCTTGCAATACCACTTTTTAAGAGTGGTGATGTTAACAATCCCTCCAACTACAGGACTATAATGATCAATCCCCTCTTTGCTAAACTTTTTGGCAGCATGATAGAAACTAGGATCAACAAATGGGCAGAAGAAAACCATAAACGTGCTAAAGGGCAAGCTGGTTTTAGGACAAAGCACTCAACAGTGGATCACTGTGTCACTCTGAGACACATTATTGAAAAAGAGTGGGAGAAAAAGGAAGAGGTTTTTTGTTGCTTTGTTGACTTCAAAAAGGCTTTTGATACCGTTCCGAGAGACAAGCTTTGGTTTAGGATGGAAGAATTGGGGATTCCTAGGCATCTCAGAGCTGCTGTTCATAGGATGTACGAAGAGGTGAAAGTGAAAATCAGAACTTCAGATGGCATTTCAGAATGTTTCAGGAGTGATATCGGGGTCAAACAGGGTTGCCCTTTGTCTCCTACTTTATTTGGTTTATATATTGATAAAATGGAAGAGTGGTTAAACATACAAAAGGGCGAAGGCATTCAGCTAGGTGAATTTGTTATAAAGTTGCTCTTATATGCGGACGATCTCATTTTAATTACCAAATCTGCCTGTGGTTTGCAAGACCATCTATCTTCTCTTGAGCGCTTTTGCAGAATGGTGGGGATGCAGGTCAATATCAGCAAGACTAAGGTTATGATTTTCTCTAATAATAAAAAACAACATCAACATGAATTTTATTACAATGGAAGTCTTCTCGAAGAGGTTGCGGATTATAAATACCTTGGCATTGATTTCAACAAAAAGCTAAGCTGGTCTAGCTGCAGGTATAAAAGGACATTAGGTGGGTGGAAGGCTTTCTATGCTCTTCAGAATAAGTGCCGTGAAGCGGAGTTGTGGGATTGAAAAACTATTCAAACCTTGTTCGGTCTTCTTGTGCTACCAGTTGTTCTTTACGGGTGTGAATTATGGGCCAGCAGCACTACTATAGCACAATGGAAACAAATTGAAGGAATCCAAAAGCGTTTGATTACAAGCAAGATTAAAATCAAAAGCACGGTTCCATATGACATCATGCTAAGTGAAATGGGCGCTGTTCCTATCGAGGCACTTGCTATGGTTCGCCTTTTAAGCTATTTAAAAAGAATCGAAAAAATGGAAGAGGATAGATGGCCTAAAGTTGTTTTTAGTGATACACTATGTAAGCGAAAAAGGACATGGATGCAACAAAACATCACATGGATGAGTAAATGGAATATTCAATTCAATATGTGCCCCACAAATAATAAAGAAATAAAAGTCTTTGTTATGGAGAAATTTTACAAGAGAAATTGGGGAAGTGAGATCGGGAGGAAGAAACTATATTATATAAATGAGTTCAACCCCACTTGTGATCAACTCCAAAAAGCGTACATAGGAGCCAACATTTCTTGGAGGGCTAAAATTCTTATTGCTCAGTTGAGAACCAACTCTCACCAACTTCGTTGTGAGACCGGGCGTTGGAAGAGGCCAAAGGAGGCTTGGGAAGAGAGAATTTGCAGATTTTGCAATTCTGGGAAAGTGAAAACTGAACAGCACTTTATTCTAGAATGTGAGGCCTACAAAGATAGCAGAGATAAATTTGCGGATACTATATGTGACAGTTCTTGGCATAACCTATTCAACGAAGAGCACATTGAGCAATTAGGGGGGCTCATCATCAGCGTACACAAGAAGCGAACAGTGCTACTTAAATCTGCTTGAGTTGTCTTGCTGTCCCATAGGGTATTTTTAGTCTCGTGGACGTTAAAATTTTTATTATTATTATTATTATTATACTGGAACGGCTTTGAATGCAAAGAAACAGAAAAAATATTTACAATAGTAACTGCGCTATTTCACAGGTGCTACAGAAAAACGAGGCAAAGGCGAAAAAATTGCTGCTGTACAGTACCGTATGGAATCTAGTACGGTCTATGCTCACAATCCAGTTCGTGCTGAAACCATGTCTTACAAGTTATATGACCCTTTTATCGGTTGGAGAGCTTTAATTCTCACTCTGCATATCCATTTATGTTGTCCTGTGGGTTTCATTCGCATTTCCATTCCCATTTACAGTATAAGAGGGGCAAAATTTAAAATATCGACAACAAACCATTAATAATGGTTACAGAGCTTCCATACTCAGTGGCAACTATGCTGGCTGATCTGGCGGAAAAACACCATACGGAGCCAGCAAAGGAGAATGCTCGGATAGAACTAGCACGCTTGGGAGAGGAGGGATCATTGTTCATTCTCAATAAAATATCAAAGAGTAAAAGTATAAAATCTTTAACTGGATATATAATTTACATGATTAGAAACGAGCTCATTCCTGCGAGTGGGATTTCATCTACTCGTGAAGGGTTGAATTATGGATCGCCGACTTCCCTCAATCTTAGTGAGTTAGATTCTCTTGCATCGAGTTTTACTGACGGGGTTTCTGAAGCTGGAGCAACAAGAGGTGTGCTCATTTCTTTTAGTTTTAGCAAAAATAATTTGACTTAATATAATAAAATGTATGTGGACAACATGAAACAGCATAGGACTTATGGCCTTAAGATAATATATTAGGCACACGCCATACCCATCAAGTGGGATGTGATATTTTACCCAATTTCAATAGTTTATCATGGTGCTGTGCCCGGCCTTGGAAGCCACATATTTTTGCCGCTCGAGCTCATCCCACAGGCTACTAAGAAATTTTACATGGCTTGTGATTTATTAGTCTTAGTTCACAAACCAATTGTAACCATACTAAAATAATGCTCTAACAATACTAAAAAAGGATTAAACCAATTTTAACAGTAATCTTGTAAATTTATAATACATGCCTCTCCTGGAATGCTATCTCACAAGGTGGTTGAGCTCTTCATTAAGCAGTGCTCTTCGGGTTGTCGAGGGCCCAGGCTATTAAATGCTATTTCCCTTAAGTTCAATATCCTTTGGATCTATTGATTGAGTACTTTCCCAAAGGCTCATCTATTGAATAAGCGGTGCTCTCTCTATTGGTTGAGTGCTTGACCTAAAGGACCTTAAGGTCTAATTCTTCTTGTCCTCGACCTTCTCAATTGATTGTTTAAAGGCTCTAATGTGGGTTGAGTTCATGAATGACCTTCAGACCTTTGACCGGAAGTTGAGTCCTCTGCTAGAGGTCGAGCCCATAACCTGTAGTCAGTTGACCTTGACCTAAGTCGAGCCCATAACTCTTAGTTGGTGCATAAATATCCTCTCACATATATCTTTCTTATATAAATTAGCTATTTATTAGAAATAGTCTGTGTATTCCACTCTATCTATGTGTGATAATTCATAAATTAAATAAAATGTAATGATTTTAATTACATCCACAAAGACATTAACAGTCTATGAGACTAAGAATATAACAACTGTCGTCCTAGTGAAGGGGGTAAAAGTTAGCACAATAAACTGCAAAAATCTTAATTATCAGAGTTACAATGATTTTTAGGAAAACAAACTTTTAATCATCGCAACCTTCATTAGGATTTTATGTTCGAACATACTTTATTTCAATGGTCACAAATTTGACCAATTTAAGTAAATCTTATCATTTGAGAACAATAATTTTGCTCTCAGTCCCTTCGGGTACTGCTTGGAAGGCTTATAAGTGTGGACAAAGTTTAAAACCTGTGAAGCAAACTGGATTCTAGTTAATTGATATAATAGATGGTCACTTTGGTGGTTTTCCTGTAGTAAGAACCTTGCACACTTGCTTGTAAAAGTAACCCTGTCGATTGAAGCAATAGATCAGCAGGGGGCACTTCACAAATTGTTGTGGTTCCAAGAGGATATTAGCATTCTCAAATCCCTAATGATGAAGCTTGGGATATGCTATTGCTTTCAAACCCATAAACATGCCTGTTAATGAAGGTAAGAATGCAGCTGGAACTATAATGATTTTAAACTGATCATCTGAAGCCATCGTGGCTGTATTGTGTTCTTAGTGAATACAACTGAAATTGATCCTGATAGCATCCCCATTAGTTGATATTATGTCAGGTCTGCTGGAGAGTGGATTTTGAATGTTGGAATTTTAAAAGCTAGGTTTAAAATAAGGCCGGATTGTGGGATTGCAGATGCTATACTAGCATTTAGTATTACCACTGAGGTTGTATTTGTACTGAAATAGACAGATCTGTGGACAATTACCATAAAAACTGAGAAAATTCCAGCAGATGATCCTGTAGTCATTTGAGATAATTTTGTCACTTGATTGCTTTGGACTACCTATTCCATCCCTTCTGCTATTGATGCACCTCGTTTGTCGCTTTTTTGCTCTGGGCCTAGCCAATTGCCTGCACAAAGGGTGACGATCGCAGCCAGAGTCTTTGGGAATGACTTTCCAAGCTGCTGCAAATAAAATGGTTTTCCATTTTTGTTTAAGGGTCCATTCCTGCAACATTGATGTGCCAGTGGAAAAAAATCCATCACAAGATAGGTCATGTATTTCATGCACTTGTCACCTCAGTAGAGGTGGACCTGTTCTGTATGCGCAACCTTATTGATAATGTGCACTCCCTCCTCCATTTTCTTGCCTTTGGATGACATGCTGACACAAACTTGAAGTCCTTCTGCCCAACTGAAAAAGGTCCAGGAAATGAGAGCCTCCCCTGCAATATCAGTGAATAGTTTAAAACCACTCCAACGTCACCAATGTTCCTTCAAACCCTGATTTTTTTTTTCTAACTTGCATGAAATGTTAGCATTTCAACATGTCTTATAGCTATTTTCCATGACATAGCATCTACCAAGGTTACTAATTACTTGCCTTCAACAACTTGCAAGATTCATAGCACACCTCATACAACGTGTAGGCCTAATATCACAAGATACTACTGTACAAAGAATCTTCTACACTACCTTGGTTTATGGGAGCCTATCTCAGTTTCTTCTCATTGCAAGGGTACTTTCTAGACCTTGTCTAATTATTAGGTTTCTCTTAGGTGTTTCATCTGATATAACTTGTCTTAATTATTTTTTGACAGGTTATGAGCATCTACCCTAATCAAGTCTCTACTGATAGCAACCATACCAATTTTCTAAGGTGATATTGTATATTTTGTTGATTGGCAAATTCCATTTTAGTACTAAGCTTGGACATGAGGTCAAAACCCAAGAGTACAAAATTTGAACAATAAATAAGGTAAATGGAAAAACAATCCCGTTGTGGTCTTCCAAAAGGTAGGTGTCATACACCAAATCGTTGGCTTACTTGGCGGTGATCTAAAAAACTTTGTGGTGTCATACACCAAATTGTTGGTTTACTTGGCGGTGATCTAAAAAATTAACTATACGTTTATCTTTATATTCATTATTACATTGCATTCCATAGAAAGTATAGGAACATCACTATACATCTACACTACCGAGGTTGATCGAGTTTCATTCCACTTAAATACTTAGAGTCTCCATTCATTTGTCCACAATATAACATGAATCATACACCATACATCCATCAAATGATAACACACATAAACACACAAAACATAGGTGCTTAGCCCTCTTTATTCCATCAAGAAAAAAGATACATGCATAAAGGTTAAGGTGAAGGTAGTTTTTTAGGTCATTGCCAGACAAGGCACCAATTTCGTCTATGAGAGCCCCTTGAGGAAGCTCACAAGGGAAATGTTTTTTCCATTTACCTTATTATATTATTCAATGAGGCATACATACTTTATCCCTCTCTGGATTCAAACATGTTCCGTCTCCATGGAGAGTCATGCAACTATACTTTAAATATTTACAATCAAATGGGAAAAGAAATACACAAGGTGCATAGGAATTAGATTAAACACTTTGCTATTTGTGCCAAAAGGCATATTTCACAACCCACATCAACTAGGACTTCTTGTGTGTGTGGGTGGGTGTGAGGGGAACATTGATATCATGTTGTTGAGATATGGTTATAGCAAGTCAACATTCTAGAGCCAACTTTTCACTCTTATTTTTCCACTTAGATTTGTATTTATTTGTGCCAAGAGACATTTTACACCACACATCAACTAGTAGATGTTGCGCGTGGGTGGATGTGAAGGTAACAATGATACCATGTTGCCAAGGTATGTCCCAGCAAGTCAACCTTTCAGAAGCAATTTTTTTGCTCTTTTTTGCCATGTGGTGTTGCATTTGTTGTATTCTTGGCCATATTTTATGCATTTTCCATGTTGGCCCTAGATTTAATGCAATTTGAGACAACCAAGGCCCATTTCTTGCCTTGAGTAACTTCCCCATTTCTTTTACTAAGTAAAAATACTGGGGTCTTTAGATCTAATAATTTCAGAGGTTGGTTGTTTTTCCACCGTGGGATTTGGGCTTTACTTTTCATTTTCTAATCCTTTGGAGGCCACCCTGGAGAATTGCCTTTAAATATGCATGATGTATCTTTTCATGAACTCATTATTGCTCCACTAATGAGGACATAAAGTTTGAAATGAATTTGAATTTTTTAACTTGTGGTGTTTCAAGCTAATGAAGAGATTTTCAACTCCTTTTGTTACAACTCTTGTGCATATGATGTTTTGGGTTTTTTCTCATGTCAGTCCCCAAATCCTGAACCCTAGAACATTGAACCTTGGAATTTAGTACCTTGAAACCTAGAACCTTGAATATGGAGCCTTAAACCCTAGAATTGTGACCTATAAAACCTTGACCCCAGGACCCTTGAACCCTAAAACTTGACCTTGAAGCTGGAAACTTGAACCTTGAAAGTTAAATTCGAAGTTTGAAACACAGAAACCCCGAACATTGTATTCGAAACCCTAAAACCTATAACTAGTGCATTTCCATTTTAATATGGATCTCATATGTGTTGAGACTGGGATTGCCACCTCGAGTCTTTTGGATACCTCTCAACATATATCAAATCCACGTGAAGATGGATTTGTGCTAGTTCATATAACATATCTTATATACATAGCTAGATTGTCCAGAATATAGTGAACAATTCAACTGAGGAGGATATATGACAAACCTCTTGAGCATGTCCTTGAATGTAACATGAGTAGGAAGGCTCTTGCGAAGGTAGGTTGGTTGGATAACTGTTGTTCCCCAAAAATGTCAGCTATTTTTGGGACAACATTTGAATTATTTTGGTCCTACAGACCAAAATAATCTCTTCCCTTTCCAAATTTTGTCTTGGGCATTCAAATTCCTCATTTTTCAAGCTTTTCAAAAATCTACAGACTGCAAATAGGATTATTTCTACAAGTTCAACGGGCTTCACGACTTTTGTAGGAATTTTCATCGGCAAGCATCAGCAGTAGGTTCAACATCTTGGTTCAATGAAAAGGTTCAACGTTTTGGTTCAAAGACATGGTTCAAAGGCAAGTTCAATGTTCGGTTCAATACTTAGTTCATCGGCTCGATTCATTCAAATTGAACCATCGGCTTGAACCATTTTTGGTTCAACCGATTGGTTCAATGTCTTGGTTCAACGGAATGGTTCATCGCCAAAGTTCAAAGGGGCGGTTCAATGCAAAAGGAAGCTTCCCGAAAGACAAGTGCCTTTGCAGAGGACACTTAATTGATAAAAGCACCCTTCGGAAGGGTTGTTTTCAAGGAAGCCCGAAAGGCCATTTAAAGACTGTCCGAAGGATAGATATCCTTGCGGGAGGCTATTCCGACTCAAATGGGTCATTTCTCAAGGCCCGAAAGGGCAAGTCCAATCTGGAAAAGTGCCAAACAGAAAAGCCGAAAGAAGACAAAAGAATGACGCGCCCGAAAACGTCAAATTCAACACAGTGAATTAGTCGTTGATCTTTTAAACATACAGACCAGAATACATTCACAGATCTCAAAGCCAAGACTAGCAAAAAGCGGAGAAGGAACATAACAGTAAATTAAATCCAGGACTTGATTCAATTAACCAGACAAGGAGGAACGACAAAGATAAGATCAGATCGCCAAGTGGAACATTGAAAATTGTAAAACTTTCAATAAGCGCAACCTATTTCCTTGCATTGATAAAATCAAATGGGTAAAGCGCCCCTAAGTTCCAGCGTGTCTTCTTAACAGATTCCAACGCAAAATGATGTATTGATTGTTCCCAAGTCCTTGAAGAGGCTATATAAGGGACTTTCTTCGATTGTAATCAGGATCTCTTTTTTGACATTTTTAGAACGAAACTCTGCCCAAATTGAGAGGCATCATTGAGACTTTGTGCTCAGTCTGTTAATCATATTTTGTTACTGGAATAAGAAAGCAAGGGACTTTTTCAGACTTTGTGCTGTGATTTCTTTGTTATTAAGGAAACTGTTCTTATGTCTTTTTCCTTGATATATTTCCTGTTCCATTAATTCAACAAGCAAAATTAGTAAAATTAGTCAGGAAGGTGTCCTGAAGAATCAATTGTGGAGAGACTTTGTGCCCCCATAGCTGCCTTCAGTGTGTTTTCTTTTCATTACTGTGTAAAGGACTTTGAGAAGACTTTGTGCCCTCATTGTCCTTCGTATATTATTCTTGAGCATTTCAAGTAGAGACTTTGTGCTGTATCTTGATTTGCTGGTTACTACGCCTTCAGTTACATTCTGCTTTTATTTCTCAGGAGTATTCTTGTGGTTTGTTGAATAGTACTTCTGAAAGAAGATGAGTACTATCTGTCAATTCCCCTGAGTTTTTCCTTTGATCCATGTGCGCATCATCTCTGAAAGAAGAGAGATAGATGGTTTATCCCACCCATGAGTATTATTTTCTGTTTATATATATATATATATATATAGCATACCTGCAGGGAACCTCCCCTTGATGAAAGGAGAGATCAGTGTCTTTCTGATGTGGTAAAACTACACATTTGGACGACTAATCTTCCTACTTTGGCTGATCAGACCTATTTTGTTTATCAGTACGTTGATCGACAAAATATTCAACCAACAGTTTTTGGCGACTCCACTGGGGAAAGAGTGCACAATTTGAAGTCTCAAACTTTAAGCTGAAGCAGAGCCTGCTCTTTTCCAATTTTTGTTTTGCAATTTGGCAACTTCACGATATACCAGAGGCCAGAAATCCCAAGGTGTTGTAGACCCTACTTTTGAGTTGGCGCAGCAGAATAATTTTGAGTTGTTTCCCCCACAATCTCACCTTGGACGAACTGCTGGTCGAGCCTTGCCTACCCACACTCCACCTGGATTAGTAATCCCACTTTTGCATAATCAAGTCATGGCTCAAGGACCCTGGGGTAATTCTTTTGGTCCCCTGAATTTGACTCCACCTCTGCCTGAGCTTCCACGCAGTTCAAGGAAGAATTTCCTTAAATTCTTCGGTGATGGGAAGGTTCATTTCGATGAACACATTGCAGCTTTCAGCATACCCTGCGGGGTAATAGGGGTGGAATTTGAAGATATAGCGGTCAGGCTATTCGTAGAGACACTTCAAGGCGCTGCTGCTGACTGGTTCTACCACCTGCAGGCTCGGTTAGTGACTGATTGAGACACTTTGAAAGATAAATTTGAAGCCAGATTCAAGCCTGCAGAAGATGCACATGCCTTGCTAGCTCAGCTTACTCAGATGAAGAAGGATCTTCATGAGCCTATGAGGGATTTTATTGCCAGGTTTGACAAGCTGAGACACAGGATTCCCTTGACAGCCCAGCCAACACCTCAGAACCTCAAATGCTTCTTCATCAACTCACAACTGCCTGAAGTGAGTTTTTGCTGAGACGAGCCAGACACGTAGACCTTGTTGCTGCTCAGGACTTGGCTACTGAGGTAGAAGATGACCTTATCTTGGCAGGAAAGATAAGGAGAGACCCTAATAAAGGTAAATCCTCTTCATCTTCTGAGTACTCCCCTGCAGTCACTACTGACCCAATGGTACAAAAGCTAGCAAATGAAATGCTAGCTTTGAGAAAACAAGTGGCACAAGGGATGTCATCTGCTCCTGCATACAGAGATATGCTCAGGAGGACTTTCCAGAATCAAGCGTATCAAGGCAATGCTGCTAGGAATCAGGGACAGCAAAATCGCCTTCCTCCCCCACAGAGGAATCTTGCCCTTGAAGCGCCTCCAAACAACTCGGTAGTTGGATATCTTGAAGCTGAAACGAATTTTTCATTCCAGTCCGAGTTAAATCCTGAAGATGATGCTAATCTCTTCATTGAGGAAGAAGAAGAATTAGCTGGTGACTCCCATATTGGTTTTTTGAACTATCAGGATGAACCCAGAAGTGAAGGCCATGCAGCTGAGGGGTCATATGCTGTATTCACCCAGTCTAAAAATCAATCAGCTCAACAAGCTGATAAAGAGAAAGCAGAAGAGCGACCTCAATCAGCAGTTTCAATTGCTAAGCGGGGATCCACTCTTCCTTTCCAGCCAAAGGACCCGATGGTTTCAAGAAAGGTAAATACCCCAAATGTTCCTACGCTTTCTACTTCAATTTCGCAATCCAATCTTCCACCTTTAAAAAATCAAAAGGATGAACTTCCATCCTCTGCTCCTAGCTCATTCCAGGCATTTGATATCATTGACCATGTAAAGAGAACCAAAATTCAAATGTTTGAATTTGAATTTCTGCAGTCCCATCTTGAGCAGTTAGACAGATTGGTTCAATGTGTTAAAAATCAAAACATCCCTGTTGAACGAATGATCCCCAAGGTGACACATGATGTTGACAGAAATGCACCCACTAGGAACAACCTTGTCACCACTCCCCCTACTGCTCCTGGTAGGACTGAACCTTTTTATGTCACATTGCCGATAAATGGATATAAGATCAATAACTGCATCATTGATTCTGGAGCTTTAGAAAATGTCATTCCTGCTAAAGTGGCTGAATCCCTTGGTCTCACACTGACCAAGACATTTGGGAGATGTTTCTCCATGGAGAATAAGCAAGTACCATTGCTGGGACAAATCAAAGATGCCCAATTTGCATTTGCAACCTTCCCAGCCAAGAGAATTAAGATGACTATCTTGGTGGCTGATGTCCCAGCATCTTATGGCATTTTGCTTGGACGAAATTTCTGCAAGGACGTGGGAGGCGAATTAAGCATGGATCTATCTGAGGCAAGGATCCCCGTCCAAGGCGTTATGAAGAGATTGCTCCCTGAAAAGGAAGCAAAATTTGTGGTTACTCAGACATCAGCCCCTGAAGCTCAAATTCTTTTTGAATCTGCAGGTATGGGTAATTATTTTCTGTCTACAGATGAAATGCATGAAACCCCTGAAAGTATCAACTCAGAAATCAGTTCAATAAGAATAGCATAAAAATTGGTAGGCTACAATACAGACCAAGAAGGATTCTCCATTTCTGATAAAGAAAAGTCAGTATCAGATGAAATATGGACTTTGGAATTTGATGGCAGCTGTTCTTCTACCGGTTCAGGGGCTGGAATTGTTTTGATATCTGCTTGAGGAGATATGTTCCCTTCATCTTACAAATTACAGTTCAACAATACTAACAATATAGCTGAATACGAATCTTTGTTGCTGGGCATGGAGGCTGCTCAAGAAAAAGGCATTAAAATTCTTCCTGCCAAAGGGGATGCTGAATTAATAGTTTGTCAAGTGAGGAATTTATACCAAACTAAGAATGAAAGATTACGCCACTACCGTAACTTGGTTTGGGACCAAATTGAAAGTTATGATGCTTTCAATATTTCTGCCATACCTAGAGAGTCTAATGACAAAGCTGATGCACTTGCTGTTTCAGGAACTCTCTTAGTTCCTCATTCAGATTTCAAAGAAGACAGGTATACCATTGAGCTGGTTTATAGGCCAAGTGTTCCTGACAATGCTGATCATTGGCAAGTGTTCAATGATGATCATCAAATCATTGCTTTCTTGGAACGAAAAGACAATTTTGAACAGTTGTATTTTGAAAGCAGCGAATCTCAGAAGTCTGAATCTATTTCTGAATCCTGTTCAGATATAAATGAAGAATTATTGCAGCTGAAAGGAAACAAAATTCTCAAAGGCCTGGTTTCTCTTGAAAAGCTGTTTGACAAACATGATAGATTCATTAAACAACAACAAACAGATTCGAATTTCTCTCAAAGATTCGATCAAGTGAATCTGTCTACTGAAGAAAATCCCAAGATGATCAATATTGGTAAGTGCTGCACAGAAAGATTCAAGTTCACTTCTTTACTCTGTCAGTACATGGATGTCTTAGCATATTCTTATGAAGACTTGAAGTCTCTCAGACCAGATGAAATCTGCCATAACATTCCTCTCAAGGCCGACTCAATGCCATACAAGCAAAAAACTAGACAGTATAATCCGAAAATATCAGGTACTATTCTGTCTGAGATACAAAAGATGTTAAATGCTAGAATCATTTTTCCAATCCATCATTATACATGGATTGCAAACATAGTGCCTGTAAGGAAGAAGAATGGCGAAATTCGCATTTGTGTAGATTTTAGAAATTTGAATCAAGCATCTTTGAAGGATAATTATCCTTTGCCAATTATGGATCAAGTGCTGTAAACAGTGACAGGTGCAGAGATGTTATCAATGCTGGATGGTTTCTCAAGTTATAATCAAGTTGAAGTTGGTGAAACAGACCAACACAAGACTGCATTCACCACGCCTTGAGGTACATTTGCATATAGGAGAATGTCTTTTGGTCTAATAAATGCTGGTGCTACTTTTTAGAGAGCTATGAATCTGGGTTTCAAAGATGAGATTGATAAATTCATAGTGGTATACCTTGACGATTTGACTGTCTTTTCAAAGCATCGATCTGATCATGTACGCCACCTACAGCAAGTGCTGGAGCGCTACTCCCAGAATGGTATTTCCTTAAATCCTAAAAAGTCTGTTTTTGGAGTAACAGAAGGGAAACTCCTTGGACACATTGTGTCCAAAGAAGGCATAAAAATTGACTCAAACAGAGTCAAATCTATTCAGGAGCTTAATCTGCCTACAAATAAGAATGTTGTTCATTCTTTCTTTGGAAAGGTGAATTTCTTACGGAGATTCATCCCTGAATTCGCTGAGAAGACTAGACATTGGTGAACATGATGAAAGGGAAGACTGTCTTCAGCTGGACTAAAGAAGGTAAATCAGCGTTTCAAGATATCAAGATTGCCATTGCTCACGCCCCTACCTTGGTTTGTCCAAATTACCTCAAAGATTTCATTATGTACAACTATGCATCTGAGCATACTCTTTCAACGATTCTTGTTCAACAGGACAAAGAAGGTATGGAATCCCCCATCTCTTTCATGAGTTGCCCTCTCAAAATCCATGAAATGAAGTATTCAAATATAGAGAAGCACGCCTATGCATTAGTAAAAGCAGTCAAACATTTTCGCTTCTATATTCTGAATTCACATACTACTGCCTTAGTTCCTGACACTACAGTCAAGTCTATATTAACTCAGCAGGAGTTTGGCACAAAGAGAGGTAATTGGATTGCAAAGATCCAAGAATTTGATCTGGATATCAAGCCGACAAAGCTGGTCAGAGGTAAAGGCCTATGCCAATTGATGGCTGACAATAAGCTAGAAGATACACAGCATGAAGAAGCTGAAGTGGAAAATACTCCAACAGTCCTTTTTGTCTCCACTACCAATGAATGGTACTCAGGTATTGCCTATTTTTTGACTTATGGTGAATGTCCTACTCATTTGTCTTACAAAGAAAGGAGGACTATCAGGTTGAAAGCTGCCAATTTTATCCTTTGGGATAACGGCCTGTACAAGAGAAGCATAGATGGAGTATTCCTTCGCTGTGTAGACAAGGAGCAACAAACCCAGCTTTTGAAATCTTTCCACAATCTGGCCTGTGGAGGACATTTTTCAGCTTCTGTGACTGCTCACAAGATTCTGCGAGCCAGGTATTACTAGCTAACTCTTTTCCAAGATGCACATAAGTGGGTGAGAAAATGTGAACTCTGTCAGCAATTCGTTGGAAGACCCAAGTTGGCTGCCCTGCCTCTCAAGCCAGTAATCATAGAGGAACCTTTCCAACAATAGGGACTTGATTTTATTGGGACAATAAACCCATTTTCAAGTGCTGGACATGATTATGTCCTAACAGCAACTGATTATTTCACCAAGTGGGTAGAAGCAATCCCAACTAAGCATACTACTTCAGAAGTATGCAACTTCCTCAAAGAAAATATCATTTTCAGTTTTGGAGTTCCACTCAAAATTGTTACTGATAATGCAGCTTGTTTCACCTCTCAAGAGATTACGCAATTCTGTTTTCATTATGGAATTACACTCTCTTATTCTTTTGATTATTTTCCACAAGGGAATGGACAAGCTGAGTCCAACAATAAGAATTTGGTAACTATTATCAAAAAGATATCAGATGATAATCAAAGGACATGGCATAAAGCGATTGGTTGATGCTCTGTGGGCAGACAGGATCACACCAAAAAGGGCAATTGGTATGTCTCCTTTTCAACTTCTTTACGGTATTAATGATGAGATACCAATCACTTTAGAGTTATCAGCCTTGAAATTGACAAAAGCCATTGAAGATCAGACATATGAGAGTTCTCTTGACAAAAGAATCATGTGCCTGACTCAGCTGAAAGAACAGAGAACCATGGTGGTGGACAAAATTGCTGCTCATCAAACTCTGGTAAAGAAACTCTTTGATCAGAAGGCCAGAAATTTGTGATTTCCAGATTGGGGATCAAGTCCTGCTGTGGGACAAAAAAAGAGAACCAAAGGTGATGCATGGAAAGTTTGACTCCTTTGGAGAGGCCCATTTATAATTCATCAGCAATTTGGTGAAAACAACTTTCTATTGAAATACCAAGATGGCACACTCTTTTCTCTGCCTCACAATGGGCAACATCTGAAACACTTCAATTCTTGAAGTATCAGATCGTTGCATATGTATATATGTATATTTGTACAGTTTTTAATTCTGTTTTGTTTCATTTGTTTCCGTTTTTTGAAGCCCTTCATTTTTGTATAGCATGACTCCGTAACCCAATGGTACACATGAAGACACTGGAGATTCTGGATTCTACTCCTTTCATTTCTTTTTGCAATTGACAGAACTTCCCCAACTGGAGCCAGCTGTTGTCCTAAAAAAATGTCAGCTATTTTTGGGACAACATTTGAATTATTTTGGTCCTACAGACCAAAATAATCTCCTCCCTTTCCAAATTTTGTCTTGGGCATTCAAATTCCTCATTTTTCAAACTTTTCAGAAATCTACGGACTGCAAACAGGCTCATTTCTACAAGTTCAATGGGCTTCATGACTTTTGCAGGAATTTTCATCGGCAAGCATCAGCGGCAAGTTCAACATCTTGGTTCAACGAAAAGGTTCAACGTTTTGGTTCAAAGACATGGTTCAAAGGCAAGTTCAATGTTCGGTTCAATACTTAGTTCATCGGCTTGGTTCATTCAAATTGAACCATCGGCTTGAACCATTTTTGGTTCAACCGATTGGTTCAATGTCTTGGTTCAACGGAATGGTTCATCGCCAAAGTTCAAAGGGGCGGTTCAATACAAAAGGAAGCTTCCCGAAAGACAAGTGCTTTTGCAGAGGACACTTAATTGATAAAAGCACCCTTTGGAAGGGTTGTTTTCAAGGAAGCCCGAAAGGCCATTTAAAGACTGCCCGAAGGATAGATATCCTTGCGGGAGGCTATTCCGACTCAAATGGGTCATTTCTCAAGGCCCGAAAGGGCAAGTCCAATCTGGAAAAGTGCCAAACAGAAAAGCCGAAAGAAGACAAAAGAATGACGCGCCCGAAAACGTCAAATTCAACACAGTGAATTAGTCGTTGATCTTTTAAACATACAGACCAGAATACATTCACAGATCTCAAAGCCAAGACTAGCAAAAAGCGGAGAAGGAACATAACAGTAAATTAAATCCAGGACTTGATTCAATTAACCGGACAAGGAGGAACGACAAAGATAAGATCAGATCGCCAAGTGGAACATTGAAAATTGTAAAACTTTCAATAAGCGCGACCTATTTCCTTGCATTGATAAAATCAAATGGGTAAAGCGCCCCTAAGTTCCAGCGTGTCTTCTTAACAGATTCCAACGCAAAATGATGTATTGATTGTTCCCAAGTCCTTCTTGAAGAGGCTATATAAGGGACTTTCTTCGATTGTAATCAGGATCTCTTTTTTTGACATTTTTAGAACGAAACTCTGCCCAAATTGAGAGGCATCATTGAGACTTTGTGCTCAGTCTGTTAATCATATTTTTTTACTGGAATAAGAAAGCAAGGGACTTTTTCAGACTTTGTGCTGTGATTTCTTTGTTATTAAGGAAATTGTTCTTATGTCTTTTTCCTTGATATATTTCCTGTTCTATTAATTCAACAAGCAGAATTAGTAAAATTAGTCAGGAAGGTGTCCTGAAAAATCAATTGTGGAGAGACTTTGTGTCCCCATAGCTGCCTTCAGTGTGTTTTCTTTTCATTACTGTGTAAAGGACTTTGAGAAGACTTTGTGCCCTCATTGTCCTTCATATATTACTCTTGAGCATTTCAAGTAGAGACTTTGTGCTGTATCTCGATTTGCTGGTTACTACGCCCTCAGTTATTTTCTGCTTTTATTTCCAGGAGTATTCTTGTGGTTTGCTGAATAGTACTTCTGAAAGAAGATGAGTACTGTCTGTCATTTCCCCTGAGTTTTTCTGTTGATCTGTGCGCATCATCTCTGAAAGAAGAGAGATGGATGGTTTGTCCCACCCATGAGTATTATTTTCTGTTTATATATATATATAGTATACCTACAGGGAACCTCCCCTTGATGAGAGGAGAGATCAGTGTCTTTCTGATGTGGTAAAACTACACATGTGGACGACTTATCTTCCTACTTTGGCTGATCAGACCTATTTTGTTTATCAGTACGCTGATCGACAAAATATTCAACCAACAATAATGACTGACAATAACTGATTATATTCATGACAAGTATTAACCTTGACTATCTAACCAAAAATTAAAGATGCTTGTAGAAACACTTGTCGGGAAACAAATGCTTATTATTTATTCTTTTACTCATGTACAAGTAAACATAATAACTTTGAGTAAGCCAAGTACATGTAGGAGGGAGACTTCACATGAACACTAACCCTCCTACAAGAGCATAATGTATGGAACACATTGTAGTGTTCAAACACATCACATAGTAATAGTAAAATAGTAAGTCCAATAGAATACACATAACATGTGTGATAATCAAATAATACTATATTCATATCAATTGCTCGTGGTACATATATCAAATGTTACTCTTATAATCATGCCATAATGATATGCTTCTTCCATCATGCACAATTCTCTAGAGAGTAAGTACATATATAGCAGCCTAAGAGGAACATGCACAATAGTTGGAGTCCCAACCCATTGGAACCACCCGTTGTCAGGGGGTATAATATGCACGAAATAGATGTGCAAAACAATTGCGCAACACTTGGAATTTAAATAAAAAATGATATAAGTTTTTTGATTAGTTAAGGTGTGCAAATGTGCTTGGATATGAATTATAATATGTAGTTAGATGTTAGGTCTTTGTATATGATTTGCAAAGGATGTATTAGGTAGTTGTAGGTAGTTATGGCCAACTTCCTAACAGGGTACATGTATAAATAGATGTGTAAAGAATTTTAAAAAATGTTAAAAGTGGTGAGGAATGCCTATATATGCATTATCGAGGAACAATGACAAGATTCAAGTTTGCTCCAATTTGTGTTATGGTCATTCAAATATGTGATGTATTATCAAAAAGATGAAACAAAGAGGGATTTGAAGCCCGAGTTACAAAAATTGAACAACACGGCATGGCCCAAATTGTTGAACTCACCCCTTTTCATGATAATGAATGAATTTACACAAATGGTTTTGTCATAGATAGCAGAAGGAAAGACATGGCTCATGCATGACATTTTCATCCCTATTAATGCCGATATACTTGCTAAGGTTATAGGGTTGCCCAATCGAGGAGAAAACATCGTGCAATATAAATCGAAAAGTTTACCGCCGATCATGAAGGAATTGCTAGAAAAATACCTGTGGCAATGAGGTGGACGAGGAATACTGTTGGAGGTTGTGTAAGATATGATGGCAAGGAAGCTTGTAAATCATATCAAAGAGCGTGTAGACCGCCATTATAAATAACTGTATTCTGTTGTAGGTGACCTTGTTATAATAATCTTTGGTTGACATTAGTTAGTGGTGCAACGAATTTATGTTTGGTTGTTGACGGTTGTGTTAACCGACAACAGTTGAGTCTTTTCATACAAATAACATGCTACATGTTGGGATAAGGGTGCTTTGTATCGGGTCATCCTTGTACCGAACAACTTGTATTGAGCACTACCTATGAAATAAAGTTGTGATTACTCTCATGTTCTTTATGGCTATATTGTGGTATGTATTTACCGTTATGTAATTACCTATGAAATAAAGTTGTGATTACTCTCATATTCTTCTATGCTATATTGTGGTATGTATTTACTGTTCTGTAATTGACGTTCCTTTGGTAGTGTAGTTTGTAGAACAAACATTTTGGTGTCGTTGCCTTTAAGAATGTCATGTTAAGTTGAAGATGGTTCAAAAGAGAATGTTGGTCGACAATACTTATTGATGACGACACATATATGGTAGAATTTTAATGGGTCAACCAATTCAAGGAGCATTTGACACTAGTAAACAAAGAGAATACGAACTCACGAGGGACTTAAGTATTTGTGGGATCTCTCTGTATGGGAACATGTCAAGAGTCCAAGAGGACCCAAGTGCCGATAGATTCTATTTGGGGAAACTTGACGTTGATAGAATTGGATCGATGACTTGATCATCTACCCAGACTCCTTGCCAGGTAGCATATTGTTTTGCAAGACCTTTGTCCCGAACGTGACTATGAAGTACAATGACAACAAATCTTACAATGGTACGAGGAGAGGTGTCGTTGTGAAGAGGAAGAGAGATTTGAAGAATGATGCTGAATCGGAAGGGATTAATGCCATTAAGCCTGAACAAAGGTAGAAGAAGACAACACAGTAGGGGGGTGGACCAAGAAATTTGATAGTCTACCAAACTCTTGGAGAAACAAGAGCAAAGACAAAGGTTGCGATAGGTAGCCACCTCTAGAAACCCCTTGAGGCAAGTACAAGACATTAGTGAAGTCAAAGTTGAAGCCGACGTTGAAACCAAGAAATGGTTTATATGATACTGGGACACCATACACCACTTACAAATGCACATTTGGAGATTGTGAGGCAACTACCCCTTCCAAAAGAAGGAAGTACTGATAAGGATTCGATGGAGCCTCTTCCTTTTGAGGGGGAAGCCTTTATTTCGAGACAATCTAATAACGCCTTTTGCACAAAAGAACAAGCTGCATACGAGAACAAACATCCACAAAATTGAAGACACAAAGCCAAATACACCAGAGCAGCCCGAACAAGTGGGAGGGAGTAATACAAAAAGGGAACGTGACGATGAGCAAGATAGTGTAAGGATCCCTATTGAAGGAAGGGTCAAGCATGGGGATGTGTCCGACAATACCAAGAGAGTAAAGGAATGTCTAACACATACCTTCTTAAGGAGGAGATTTGTGTTCAAAGAGCCACATTAGAAGTAACCCGTACCCATAGCCTGGGTTACTCCATCAACTCCATCTCTAGAAAAACAAAAGTTGTCAAAGTTCACTAGTGTCAGATTGGAGCATATAGTATCGCATTGCAGGACATGTATTACAATCTAGATCGTCAATGGGCACACAAATGAGCATTTGTGGTTGTGGTGCTTCCTAGCTACACTTCGGGGAGTGGCTATTGATTGGTTCACAGATGCACCGAGTATTGATGTTGTAACATGGAAGAGACTTAGGAAAGAATTAGAGAAGGAATTTAGGCTTTTGAGAGATGACAATGAGATTGTCATTGAGATCTATAATACCTAATAGGTTAAGCATGAAAATGTACGAGCCTGTAATAGGAGGCTCAAAGAGTTGTTGACAAAGTTGAACAAAAACGAGTTGGCGGGTTGAAGAAGAGATGGTTCATTGAAGGGTTGGTACCCTCATTGCAGAGAAAGATGAAGGTGGTCCCATGTTTGTCTTACAAGGACACATACAATCCAACAATATATATTGAAAGCCGGAATAAGACATTCGTGTGATTGAGGATCGAAGATGATTACTCTGAATCTAGTGACAGTGAACCATGCTCTGTTTAAGGTCTTTGGAGGGACATGCTCTGGATAATGGAGTTGAAAAAGGAGACCAAGGAGTAAGGAAAGGACCTTTGGTGCACTAATTGCAAAACATAAGGTCATACGATGGCCAACCGTCCAAGGAAAATGTTCGTTGAATTCGCTAAGTGATGGGCCATGCAATCAAGGATTGCTTGTACAACTTAAAATATAAGGGTGCCTAAGTACTCTTCTTTCAAGGAGAGTCATCAACACCACCACCACCCTGACATAACCTCAATAGAATAAGGTTGTGTCTCCTAGTGCATCCTTTGGCGATTACCAAAACCAAAGAAATAATAACAAATGCTAGTTTAATATGGGTAGAAGTGGTAATCAGATCTAGTATGATGGCTAAGGTTGGCCAATCTCAAAAGTGCAATGAGTGGGGCCAATTCGCAAGAGATTCCGTATCAATCAACATTGGACTTTTCAGCAAATGGTGTGAGCTTGGAGACGATAATGATGGCAATTGTTGAAAGCAAGTGAATGCCAATAAGATTGATGTAGTTGAGGACGAGGTTATGCTAATCACTAGGGCATAAGCAAAGAAATCTAACTACCCTAACCCATGTACAAAGAAGGAAAGACTAACGGAATCAAGGGTTGATGTTGAGAGGGCAATGGTTGAAGAATGACGACAGTCACATGAACATGCAAGAATAGTGAGAAGCAGACTCAAGTCAAACAAAGCTATTGCAAGACAAGTTTTGTAGACTACTGTATTGGTGAAGGTAGTTGAGCTATTGTAAAGCATTCTAGAAATCAAGAATTCTATTATTGCTACCATATGACACATTGTTCTAGACATGAAGCATACACTGATGCACTTAATGCCAGATGGTGTAGCATTGGGTAATGGGGATAGCAAGAAGGAAAATAATGAACCCATAGTGGAGCCCCTATTGTCAAGGGGTCAAGTGATTGATCCTATGTTTCTGACGATGAATCTAGCCCGATGGTTGACAATCGTGCATATGGAAATTTCCGGCAAGAATTTGACAGATACGATTGTTGACGGTGGTTCTGGTGGGAATGTTCTTCCAGATGTGACTTAGAAGAGTCTCGAGAAGTCCATTATTTGACCAACAACCTTCCAATTGGTGGGAGTTGATCAACATGGTAGGTGAAGGTAGCTGAACTATTGCAAAGCATTCCAGAAATCAACAATGTTATTACTCCTACCATACAAGACATTGGCATGAACTTGGAACATACAATGACTCACCTAGTGCTAGATGGTCTAGTGTTAGGTGATGGGCAGAGAAAGTAACAAAATAATGAACCCATAGTTGAGCTTCTATTGTCATGTGATCAAGTGATTGATCTTGTTCTCTTGACAATATATCTAGCCTGATGGTCGACAATTGTGCATATGGAAATTCTGGGCTGGAATTTGACAAATACTATTGTCGGTGGTGGTTTTGACAGGTTTTTTCTTCCAGAGGAGACTTGGAAGAGTCTCAGTAAGCTCCTATTTGGCCATCGACCTTCCAATTGGTAGGAGCTGATCACCATGGTATAAAGGTGTTGGGAGTTCTTATGGCCCAAAAGGTAATCATTGGCACCCAACACTTTATACTATCTTTCGTAGTTGTCTCCTTGAAAAAGGTCGTCTATGATGCATTATTGGGTCGAGGCTTGTTGATAGCAACCAAAGTTGATAATATTTGGAAAAAGAATCTAATCTCCGTTGAAAACAAAGGCTAAGAGTATATCATAGATGTGAAGAATCAAGTAGTGAGTGAGGAAGTTGCCTCATCAAACTCACACTCCAAAGAATGCTCGATAGATGGGAACCGAGGCTCAATGGAGTTAGATGAGGAAGGGGTCTTGTAGTTGCAATCATGCTTTGAGGATGAAACACATTCTCTATGATGTGCTCCAGTTTGGCTGTAATTTTGTTGAGATCATGGTGATTGAATAAGGTGAAGATATGAAGTGAGATGATTGCAAAAATAAGTCGGCAATGATAGATTCTTCCGAGCCAACATCTAGGTACCATGATGACTAGAAATTAAAGTTGATGATGCCAAGGCCTACATAACTACCATCTTCATGCTTGACTTATCCACCAAAGTTCACTAAATATAGAGTGGATGACGCAAAGATAGACAAGAAACCTGCTCATTAGTTTGGGAGTGTCGAGGATATGAAATACAAGGAGCCTATCATTGTCAAGGTGAACCTCGGATTAGAAGGGGAATTTCAAATGATAGGTTGGAGATGATTGCGACCATGTGTTGAAGCTGCAACATGTATATTTATGGATCACAAGGACGTGTTTGCCTGGACGCACAAAGATTTGAAGTGAGTACCACCTGAGATGTGTGTACATAGAATTCCTCTAGTACCAAGAGCATGGCCAATGGGGAGAAAAGTGTATAGGATGAATAAGAATTATGTTGCCAAAGTCCAAGAAGAAAGTGACAAAACGCTTGAGGTAGGTATAATCTTCAAAGTGGAAACAAATGAATGGGTGTTCCCAATAGTAATCAGTCTAAAGAAAGAGTTGGGGAAAATAAGAATATGCGTTGGCTTCAAAAGTTTGAACATAGTTACTATTAAGGACCCATTCCCTACTCCATTTATAGACCCCATACTTGAAGAAGTGGCTGGGCATGAGATTTATTCCTTTATGGATGGTTTTTTTGGGTACAACCAGATTAGTGTAGCCGAGGAAGATAAAATGAAGACCACTTTCATAGCGGAAGAAGTCTATGCTTATAATTGGTTTGCATTTGAATTTTGCAATGCCCCTTGACTACCTTCTAGTGGATTATCTTTCACTATTTTGACAAGATGGCTATGATTAGCTTCAAATCCTTCCTGGAGGATAGGTTGATCTACAACAATCAAGACTCCCATCTACAAACCTTGATGGAGTGCATGCGATATTGCTAGGTAGAGAAATTGGCTTTGAATTCGAAGAAGTGCAAGTTCATGGTGCCATAAGGTAACTGTCTTGGCCATATTATGTAAAGATGGATTGAAGACTGACTTTGACAAGATACAGATCGTGGTGGAAATGTTAGCACCCAAAGATGTCACTGGGATAGTCATTCTTGGGCCATGTTGGGTATCATTGACACTTCATCAAGAATTTTGACCAAGTTTCTCACCCGCTGGACATGAGATCCATTTGTATGGTCCAAGAACCAGGAGCAAGCATTCAAAGAACGAAAGGTACACCTTATTAGCTCACCTATGCTTGTATATCAAGACTGGGACAAGGAGTTCCATGTACAGATGGATACTTCCAACCATGCCATTGATGCTACCTTGACACAAATAGGAACTCAAGAGTTGGACTTCCCTATGTTCTTTGCCAGTCAGCTATTGTCTAATGTCAAGAAGAATTACTACACCATTGAACAAGAGGCTCTTGGCATGGTCTATGCTATGTAGAAGATCAAATAGTTACTTGTTGGCAATTTCGTTTACATTCTATGTGGATCACCTAGTCTTCTTGTACTTGGTCAACAAGTCCATTATCTAGGGTTGAATACGCAGATGGTTGATATTACTATAGGATTTTACATTTAAGATCATTGCCAGGCTTGGCAAGAGTCATGTGATTGCCAACCAACTTTCCAGGATAAAGATGGGTGGACCTCCTTACTATGTGAATGAAGATTTTTTGGATGCTCACTTGTTCTAGATTGCTATTGTGCCATCTTGGTATGAAAATATCATGGATTATATATCTATTTGCATCCTTTGCAAAGGACACGCAACTTGCCAAATGAAGGAGATTGGCATTGAAAGCCTAAACTTTTCTATTGGTAAATGGTGTCTTGTACAAGATGGGACTAGATTGTGTGTTGTGGAGTTGTGTAATGAAGGAAGAGACCCGTGATGTACTTCAACAAATGCACAAAGGTCTAGTTGGAGGCCACATGGGACCTAATGCTACAATGAGGAAAGTACTTCTAGCAAGATTGTGGTGGTCGACACTGCACTAAGATGCTAAAGAGTGGATGTTGGGGTTTGACACTTCTAGAGGATTGGGAAGCCACTCAAAAGGGGCCTATGGCCATCTTAGTGGCAAGAAATTTTTGAATGACAAGGCCTAGATTTCATTGGACGATCGAAAGTTAGCAAGGTCCATCAATAGAAGTACATCGTGGTCGCCATTGAGTATTTAATGAAGTGGGTAGAGGCCAAAGCGTTGCTTGACAACAGTGCACAAAGTATGGTTAAATTCATTTATGATAAGTAGTCACTCGATTTGGAATTCTGAGACATATCATGTGATCAAAGTGTGCACTTTGTCAATAATGTGAATTGGTTGATGATGTTTGAGTTTTAGATCTTCCATTCATTCTCTAGTCCTTACTACCCTTGAGTAAATGGCCAAGTAGAGGATGCCAATAAAATATTTATCTTAGTAATTCATAAGTTGTGCGGTATTGAGGGTACTGATTGCAAAGAAAACCCACCTGCAATGTTGTGGGCCTATCATACGACCTACAAAGTGATTATGGGCCATACACCATTGCTGATTTATGGTCAAAGAGGCAACCGTATTGATCGAATACTCGATGGCAACCCTAAGGATAGTGGTGGTGAACTGATTTGGCAATGAGAAAAGTCTTAATGAATGACTTATTCGTTTGAATGAATTAGATGGGCATCAAGTAATTGTTAAAGGTATAATTAGCTATTAGTTAATGACTAACTAATGGACAGTTATGAAATCTTCCCAACTGATGTAACCACTTTGTGATTAATAAAAAGATGGTCAGACAAGTGAGTGTGTCACATACTTCCATTTTCTCTTCCTTCTCTTAGCATTCATTTGCTAACATTTATATTAGAGCCACTATAAGAGGAAGCCCTGGTTAGACAGGTACATTTATCAAATTGTCGGCATTTGAGGAAGCTTTTAAATTAGGGTACGAATGGAAAAGTTTTGAAGGTATCAACTCGAAGAAATTCGAAGGCAAAGACAAGGGCATAGGGCATGTGATTTGTGATTTTTGAAGACAAAAGAACAAACATGACCAGGTGCAGAGACGTTGAAGAGGAGTTTGTGACGTTGAGGACTTGCAAATTTGTAGAAGAAGACTTTTGTGAATTTGCAAAGGAAGATTGTTGTGAATTTGCAAAGGAAGATTGTTGCAAATTTACAAAGAAAGATTGTATTGAATTTGCACAACGAGGTGAGCAGAACCAGAAGGCATGAAACAACAGTAGTTCAGAGTAAAACGACACAGAGTAAAAACATTGAAAGAAGAAATCAATAGATAGGCATATGGAAAAACATTACAGTAGAAGCTTAGGAACAAATCCGACGGAAAAGAGTTCAGAACGTGAAGCATAGAGATGCCATGCAAAGTAGAAGACAAGGGAAAGTTTAGTCAGTAAAGACAAAACATGAGTTTTGATGAGATACAACGATTAGGGCACAAGCACCAAACGAAACAAAGGAAGATAAAACACAAACGAGGGCAGTAGAAACTTGGAGCATGCAGAACAATAAGACATTTGTATTTTCAGTTAGAAAAGTGTATTTTTCCTGTTGAATTACTTTTGGGTCAGAAAATGTTGTTGCATTCTTGCATTGATTTTTGGGTAAAAAATTAGTATTTTTTTTTGTTGCATTAAAATTATGGATTAAAAAACTATAGTTACACAGATTTTCGGGTCAAAAAACAATACTTTCTTGTTGCATTAAATTTTGGGTCAAAATTGTACTTTCCTTGTTTTATTGTTTTCTGAGTGAAAAATGGCCAAATACAAAACTTGGTTCTGTCGGAAGTGCAAAAGTTAATTGGCCAAAACTACAATGTTTGGAGTCATAAGATTTCAACAATCGTGGAATATCTTGATTGTGACAAAATCATTACTGGTATTGAAGCAAGACTTGTTACAAACTTGCGGATTATGACAAATATCATAATGAGGCTTTGTTGCTATTGAAGTTATTTGTGTTGGATGACATGATCCCTAAGGTCTGGAATACCATTATGGCAAGTGTGCTATGGACCAGTTTGTAGAATAAATACCAAACCTCAGAGAAAAGCCTAGTGCCGTACCTAAAAAAATTGCTATATTCCACAAAGATGTCAGATGATGAGTCTTTGTTGGAACACCTACTTTGGATGAAAGATCTCCGAGACCAATTATCAACCATCAATAAAAAGGTGGATGATGAGATATGGTGGCACTGGTGTTGAATAGTTCACCTTTCTCCTATGAGTCTTTCGTGGAGGCTCTACACCTGATGACAGAAAGTAACAACCTGACATTTGATTAGGTTAGTACTTATTTGTTACAAAAAGAATGCCGACAAACATAGAATGAGTCTAGTGTTGGAAAAGAAGAGAGTGCATTAGTTGTTTAGTCAAAAAGGAAATGGAAATGTATCCCTGTTGATTCATCTTCTAAATGTCAGGTAAAGTATTTTTACTGTCGTAAGGTTGAGCATCTTAAAAAGGATTGCCAGAAGCGATCGTATTCACTTCCCCAACAAAACAATCAAGCGAAAAATGTGGCAGCAGTTGATGGATGGGATTCTAAAGAAAAATATGCCCTTGTGGCATTATACTCAAAACATAGTACTAATAGTTGTTGGTTCATTGATTCAGGCACATCCCGACATTTCACATGTTGTAAGGGTTGGTATGTCAAATTTATGACAAGTACAAACTTTATTGAATAATGTTGGAAAGATCACAGTAAGGAATGTTAGGTATGGTCCTAGCATGAATAAAAATCTCTTATTTATTAGTCAGTTAACAGAGAATCCCAAGACTGTTATACATTTCTCTGGAAAACAATGTATTGTGTCTAATGTCAAAAAGGACAAAGTGGTTATCCTCAGTATTGGGCAAGATGGTTTGTATAGGCTTGTTGACCCAACCACAATAAACGTACATGCACGTGTGGAGGGAGACTCCACCATATAGGATGTGTAGAAATATGACATTTCTTATAGGCTTGTTGACCCTGATCTAGTTAACTTACATGCACTAATGGTGGAGGGAATATCCACTATGAAGGATGTGCAAGAGGATGCCATTCCTCAATCTTAGTTCCATGCACAAGGAGTTTTACAAGATGCACAACAATTGTGCAAGCGGATGATACGCTAAAGTCACAATCATTCACTCATCTCGTTGCAAATAGATTTTCACAACAAGAGGGAATAAATGAGGAGATGGTTTCTTCTCATATTGCGGAGTCGGTTTTTATTTTGACTATTACTAGGGAGTTGGTTTTTACTTCTACTGCGAAGATGATTGCCTTTTTGTTGCTTCTCTCCATAGCAACTCAATTTAGATTCATGAGCGGACACTTGGATGAGGTCTTCATAGTGCTTCATGAAGGTATTCGGTTTGCAAGATGGTCGTACCTATACGAAGTTAAGCAGGTTTCACAAGCCTAGTATACTTTGTTTGAGCAACATCTCCAGGATTTTGGATTCAAACCCATGGAGACAAGCTGAAGTTATTAGCCAAAGTTGATTCATCGCTAGTCAATGAATCACCCTACAATGAATTTGTGGACAACTTGATACATCTTATGTCCACACGGCCAGATCTTTGTTTTGCTGTTGGCTATCCTTTTTGGTTTTTGTCTACACCGAAGTTTCTACATTGGACAAAAACAAAATGTCAAAAGACTGCGGATGTCATGTTGATATCTTTAGAACAATTTATAAATGTAATGACTACATTCTTTGGTCCCATTGTGTTTATAAAATTTCAGGACAAACTTGGAGTAGTCTCCGATTTAGTCATTAAGGGAGGGTGTTAAAGTTATAATTAGCTGTTAGTTAACAACTAACTAATGGATGGTTATGAAATCTTTCCAACTGATGTATCCACTTTATGATTTATAAAAAGGCAGTCACACAAGTGAGAGAGTGTGCTGCATATTTCCATTTTTTCTTCATTCTCTTAGCATTCATTTGCAAACAGTAATGGCACAGTGGGTGACAAAGGTCATGCATGGAAGGCAGGAGTATTGGCATGATACACACCTTTGAAGAATGAATTTTAAAGCCAGAGCCTTAGTTTTAAAGATATAATGGCAGGGGAGAAATTAAGCCTGGTAAATTTAAAGTTATGCGGCTTGGTCCTTTTAAGATTCAAGAGATCTCGGAAAAAGTGTAAACACGTAAATTGCACGATGTGGTTCCAAGCTAACAAAAATACACTAAAACTATATAAACATCCTCCCAAGACAAATATGAATTAAATATAACCATATAGCAACAAAAACAGATATGAAATGTGCGAAGACAAGTATTAATATGCTTGGAATGTGATAAAGACAGTTATTAGAGAAATCCCTAAATTGTGCCTAACTTGTGTGCTTTTCGAAGTTGAAATCAATTAAAAACACGTCCAAAAGCAGCCTGAGAGCAAACCCAAAAAAATTGTGCAGAATTGAAAATGTGCAGAAAACAACTAGGATCGTAGAGGTTTGATCTTGGAACGCTGAGTCCGATCTTGTTTAGATGATGTCAAATTCTAAAGAAATTTTGCGAGTGCCTTTGTTTGCTCATTCTTGTCAAGAACTTCTTAGATTGTCAAATTGAGTTTTGGATCTCCTAGATTTTCTTCTCCTCCTTTCCAAATCTAACTGGCTCTAATCACCTTTGCAAGACCATAAAATAAGGGAAGTAGTTATGAGGGGTTTGCCTCAGTCAAACCTTTGTTCTTTGACAAGTTGGAAGTCAACACTCATGCCCTTCCGTTTATGTATAAGATGCGATCAGCTAATGTGGTTATATATGCTCTTGCACTAAGTCCTCCAATTTTGCTTTTGGTACAAGGGGTGCATACACTTCAGTAGATGGCAGTAGATGGTAGTAGTAATAAACGGCCAAAAAATTCTAAAACAATGTTTTGGACATTTCGAGAGCATCTAGGGTTGTATCAAGGCAAATGAATAATTGATCTATAGGTTTTCAAGAGTTCTTCTTGAATGGTGGTATTATCATTGACCCAAAGTGAGCAGAAAGTAAACTTGTAAGGACAACATAAATTAGGGAGGGCGATACAAGGCTCAACACAAGGGAAAACATGCCAAAAAGAGTCTAATCTGAACCAGTAATCAATATGCACATAAACACACTAATACCATAGCAAGTAACTAGTTTTGTACCAAAATTATGTCTACATAATGCCGCATTTTGATGTGTGTGTGCATACATATCAAAGTAAAACAAACAAGTGTACTTGGGAGGGCTTGAAGAAGTTGCAGTCAAAACTTATAAGTGTTGCTTGAAATTAATATCGGATATGATAATGATTTTAAAATCAGGAGAGAGGTTATTCTATCATAGAGTCTAACTCCTATGACCTGGGAAATAAAAGAAACCCTAGCTCTTTGCAATTTGCATGAGCACCCTATCACTGAGGGTCTTGGAACGATCATCCATTCTCGTGTTTGAAGTGTAAAACCTGGAGTTTTTGCAAACATATGGAACAAATTTGCAAGTAAATCATGTCTATATAAATTGATAACCAAGAAATTGCTGAAATCGAGTAAAAGAAAAGAGTATGAACGAATACCCGTGGTGGCATGTGAACTGTGCTGCCGTCTCTGTAGAATTTGAACCGTCTTTGGTGTCTACTTTCATTATGGGAGCTATTAGAAGAATTCTTGGTGATCACCTCCAACTATGTGGGGGCAAATATCTCTAGTGTGCTTGGTGACCGCCTCCAACTATGCTAAGAAAAATGTGTGTAATATGCTTGGTGTGTATTATCATGTAGTTGAAGATAGAATAAGCGGATCATATGTCCCCCTTTTGAGGTGCGGGATGTACCAACATATTACTCATCTCAAAAGAAAGGGATTACGTGTATCATGTATAACATAAAAACCATAAAAGTACTGATGTATAATCATAAAATGACATCGTTAAAGCGCATTTATAACACATTTTGGTATAGTCATAGAAAGATGGTATTTATCATTGAAACACATTTATCACACATTCTGGTATAATCATAAGAAGATGGTATTTATCATTGAAGCACGTGTGGAATAAGAGAGTTCGGCCGATGGAGTTCTAAGCCATGTAAGACAGATATCATCATGAAAATGCATGTATAATATATAATTGAATTCATATATGCTCGACTGGAGGCAATGTAAGGAAAAATGTCCTTGCCTTTGTACGAATAGGGTGTGACTCATATAGGTATACGAGAAAGGTGTGGCCCTTGTATGGACAAAATAGGACCAATATAGGTATAGAAAAATGAGTGGTCTTTTTATGGACAAGATATGACCAATACAGGCATAGTAGGGATATGTTAGCCTCTATATAGGTAGGTGTAATTAATATAAGCACAAGAGTAGTGGATTGCCCTTGAGAGAGCAAGTATAATCGATGTGAGTATAAGCAATAGTTTGCCTTGGTGTAGACCAAATGCCGGTAATGAAGCATAGCAAAGGCATGCCCCAATATAAGCACTGTATAATCCCTCTAGGCATAAATAATAATATGTCCTAGTGTGAATACGATGTAGGTAATGAAACATGGTGTCATGACCCCTTTTTCCAATAAAGTAAAAATAATAAACTTAATATTACTTTATTATTATAAATTAAAAAAAATAAAGGTGACTTTCCAAATAAAGCAAGTCAACATCAAATAAGAAGATGAAAAGTTGCTTTTGGTGCTTTTCCTTGGGAAAAGTGTCAAGTGAATTGTAAAAAGGCGTTGGGGGGTCATTTGGAAATCATCTTTTGCTATTATTTATTTTTACATTGAGAGTTTGAGTGGCTGTTTTAACTTTTGCTTTTGACGACGAAAACCCTCCATTGCAACTAGATTTAGGGATGAAAACCCTCCAATCTTCAGTGGTGACTCCATCCACAAGTTGCATTTATGCATCCAGTTAGAGATTTGCAGTTTTCAGTTTAGTTTTATCAGTGAGGACACATTTTTGGCATCATTGTTAGTGTTTACATATTAGGCATCATCTATAGCAGCTAGGGCATCATCTCAAGGGTTGACATCATCATCCCAAGGGCTGATGTCACATTTAGGGCAGTATTTCAGTGTTGATGTCACCCATAGTTGGTTGTCGTCACTTTTTCAGTTTGTAGGGCCATCATTTGGTCTGTTCCATCTATTTGAGATACCATTGGTCAAAAAATTGATGTATACATCCAACTAGTATTTTTTCCTACGTTACCGGATACGCTCCTACACCCCACTTGGTACAAGTACACTGCGTTTTGATATGGGCATGGGAGGCGGTACGCCAACCCTACGCCTAGGGTACACCCCAGACGCACTCGGTTGTACCCTGGGCATACGGCTGGTGTACCACCCCAAAAATGTATATTTTTTAATTTTTTCTTATTTCACTAGTCAAAGTCAGATATGGACCTCAAAAAACACTTAAAAACATTTTAAAGTGCATTTGCAACCCTAAAAGCATGAATCACACTCATTTTATCAAAAGATAACAACACACTTACCTTTCATTGCATTTTTACGTCCCATTGCATATTTGTTCACTATTGCTATTTCAATGGTTGGTTGTGTTTTCAAAACGTAAGCCTTAGTCGATTCATTTGTATCTTCTTTATTAGGGCTGTACATAACAGCTATGAAGGTTGCCAGAGCAAGTTAGCAAGTCTTCCAGTTATTTGATCGTGTTTCAGCCTTGCCAAAATAAAGGGAATAAATGTCTATAACATGATCAATATGAGGGAGAGGTTGAAATCAATAATGTCTTTTTGTGCTTATCCTCTATGTCCCAAAAATATGGTTTTCCAAGACTCTTTTTGTGCAGTACATACAGTAAGATCATTTGCACAGGGATAATACGAAAGCGTATAATACGAAAGCTCAACTCGTGAATAAGCTCAAAGAAGAGAACAGGGCATGGTCTTAAGTTGACTTAACACCAGATCATTTCATTGTAATCTTCACCAAACTGCAGAGAGTGCATTTTCTTGTCTTTATTTTTGTTCATACATTGTAACATTTGCACTATGTACTTGTAATAAGACTAATCTACGTTCGACAATTGAATATTATGATACTTGGCATCGAATTGTTAGTAGTTTTTGTGGTTATTTCAGTTATGTTTCCTCTATGCATATTATTATGTGGTTAATTTTGCTTATATGGCTATATTTTTATATTTTTAATTTTATATATATATTTTTGTACGGCCATACCCAACCGTACCCAAACACCCCCAAAAAAATCCCCCATATCCACATACCCGATACTTGTACCCGTACTCGTACTCGTATCGGCTACTTAGATTTTTTTTTGAGTTTCAGTGTTGAAAAATAAACAAAAATCTGATTGCAGTGTTTATGTTACAGCTGTCATTATTTGCAACAAATTTGGATTTTTCTTAGTGTTTAGAAATTATTTCCATCATTTTCTAGCATTTGTAATTTTTTGCCGTAAGGGTTTTGCAATAAAAATCAGTTTTTATTAATTCTGCCTTAGGGTTTCTTGTGAATCCGAAATTATTTAAAAATGTCCGTTTAGGGGGACATTATAGTGGAATTAGAGTTCTGATTTTGCTAGCCCATGAATAATGAGAATAGTGCAAGAATCCATATTAGAGATGTTGCAAGCTATGCAAAAATATCAAAAGGATCTAAAGGCATGGATAGAAATAAAGAAGATGGGAAGGTCAAAATCTAAGCCTAAAAAATCTACAAAGTTGCAAAAGGAATTCAGCCTGCAAGTCAAAGGTAAGAAGATCTTATCTAAAAAGAAACCAGAGAATGTGGTTGAAAATAAACTAAGTACATTGCAGACAAGCGTAGAGGATGTGATGAGGACTCAAAAAAGGTGTGATGAATGGTTAAAAAGAGCTAAGCTAAGTTGATAGCCACTCAAGCAAAACAACATCTACAAAAAATTAAGGGAAATAATTCTCCAATTGCAATGGTGGAGCATGAAGAAAAATCAGATTTGCAAAAATATGGAGAGGATTTTTTGATTAATGCCAAATTTTTGAGTCTTTTATATAATAGAGTTGATGCAAATTTTTCTAAGGAATTGAAAGAAGATAAGCTTTTGGGTCATTCTTATGACAGCTCATCCATTTTTTTTTTGTTTCATCAATGCCCTCTTTCTTGTTCAATATGTGAGGGAGTGGTCAAATCTTGTTCAATAGGTGATACATGTAAGGCCACACAATCATTAATCACATTTGGAAGACTAAGAATACAGTCACTAGAAACAATAGGAACATCATTTAAAATGCAAGAAATATTTTTACTAGCTACCTCTTTCAACATGGTTATAATGTCAACAATATGAGAAGGGTTTTCCATAGCATAGGTTCTAATAGCTTCAATGGATTCATCCCTATATTATGGATCCATTTCAGCTTCAAAATCATAATCATTATCGTTGCAGGCCAATAATCTTCTTGAGGGGTGTGAGCATTCATATCATTTTCCACATTGACATTCAAAGGAGTATGAAGAAAATCATTTTCTTTCACATTATGTTGTATAGAAGAATCAACATGTTGTGCACATCTAGGTTTAAATCCATATTGTTCTAACTTAGTTTGCTTGAGATTATCTTGTCTTTCTTTAGTAATTGATTTTTTCATATCAAAATTTGGCATTCCATATTCATGAGGGCTTTGAGAAAGACAACTAACACTCAACACATTTATATCATTTTCATTTCATTCAGTCCTACTGGGTTGAAGTTTAATTGTCTTAATCTTTCATCAGTGCTATGCTCACTATCATAATAATTGTAACCACTATCTCCCACATCATTATGAAAAGGCATGGATTTCTTAAAAGCATTTGCAACATTTTGAAATGATATATCCAGATACACTATGGTTTGAAGCAAGCACAAAACAGTTAAGTCTAAAGAAATAAAGAAAGAAAGAAATTAGATTAATGTCCACAGATGACCAAAAGTAGGTCAATGGGACTCGAGGATATAACAATTAACAATAGAAAGCTCAAGGAAAAGAGAATCCAAGAAGCAAATAAGGAATCCAAGTATATATGAGAGAAAGTAAAGCAATGTGCCATTAACAAAGGTGGTAATGGAACCAATACAAATATCAATGAAAGGTGAACAAGAGCCCCCAAAAACATGTGCCGATGAAGACTGGATGACCTCATAAAAAATCTTTGTCTATGCTTGAATTGGAGGGGCCATTTGACCCATCATCAATCACTATGAAAAGATCTGATAGTGCTCATTGGGGAGTATCTGATGTCGAAGGGGTCAGGTTGGGAGATCCTAGGGGGAAGCAAAGCACTTCCTTTAGAATCCCCTCTAACATCCAGGGTCGATGTACTTCTTGTAATACAAAAAAAACTTGTAATGTGAGTCTATCCTTGTGGTTTGGGGGGCGACCGGTAAGTGGTAGATCCATGTCACCAGAAAGGGGCAGAGCTACGCTGGTGGGAAGAAGCAGAGCCATGGTGCCTAGGGAGACTAGGATGAGGGATTTGAGTAGTAATGATATGCTGAGAGAAGCACTACTTAACTGATCAATTGACTTTGATGTGTGATGCATCGGTGTCCAAAGGGCGATTATTGTTGCCAATCGCCTAGATGGGCTGGAAGAAAGAGGTGATTAACATGGAGGCTTTAGAGCCTCTAGGCTTCTCTTGTAGGGATTTGTGCTGGAGGGTGATGGCCTCACAAAGATAAAGAGCCAAGCACCGCTGATTTGGATATCTAAAGAAAGTAGACAGAGTGTTCGTTGAGTCCCTACAGAGGTTTTGATATCTTCCCTGAATCTCATGGTAAATGGGGCATCTAAAAATGACGCATTCCTGAGTCTCCACCTCTTAGAAGGAGCAAAGATGGCAAATTCAGTCTTGACGGAGGATGTGGTGATCTATTTCAACTCGTAACTGGTGAGAACACGCTTTCATCTGGCCAAGGGGAAACCTCAAGCTGTGGGACCAATGGCATTGGAGATAGTGAGGGTGACAAATATTACCATCCACTACTTGTAAGAAATGCTCGACATAGAAATCAAGCTTGGCGCTGAGCGACTCAAGAGGGGAGATCTAGGTGTCCTGGATATACTGTCTGTAGATGTCCTCTCTAGTATCTCTAGTGATGGAGTCCTTTGTGGTAAGAACCTTGGGGGGGGGCAGTGTCTAGGGAATACATGAAAGGGAGTAATTGATCGATAGAGATGCCAATAGAAAGAAGAAACAACCTAGTCTCAAAGTACCAACAGTTCTGGCGTCTAGTGGGGACCAGTGAAGCAATCCTCTTTGAAGAGCAAAGTGCTAAGTATGAATATCTTTCACGACCAGATGCTGAGTCCCCTAAGGACTTGAGTATGTGGATGTAGAAAGTAAGTCAATGTCTTAAGGTGGAGTGGCTGGGCGACAAATTCAGCTTGGACAATGCACTAAGGAATTGTCCCTTTTCAACATATCATGTGTTGTAACATGAGAGTCTGGACCCTCTCAATACAGGGCCAGTCAAATGGCCCCAAAGCTAGGTCCCCACACCTTTGAACCATAAATAGATTTAACAGTATAACCTTGAGCAAAAGAGACACCAGGAACACAAGATCTAATCATAATAAGAGGGTGCGACACAATGATGGTGTATGAAGATACCATAGGTTTTAGAATAAACACAAGGAACTAGGGTTTACAACAACACATAAGGAGCTAAGGCTAATGATGGAGAAACAAATGAGTGAAACCACTGGAAAATCAGATCTATGACAACCACAACGATATCTAACCCTAGAAGGAAAAGGAGCATGCAGGGCAATGTAGGTAAAACTAGGTACATGAAGTGGGTAACCCTAATAAGATGGCACAACAAGGGAAGGGTTTTAGAAAACCCTAGGCACAAATCAGATCCAATATGCAATATTGACACAATCTAATCCCAACAGGCATGGGTTCACCAAAATGTAAACATGTAAAGTGCACAATGTGGTTCTAAGCTAAGAAAAATACACTTAACCGATATCAACATGCACACAAGCCAAATCTTAATCAAATACAACAATTTAACAAGAACATATCAAAAATGTGTGAAGACATAAAATAATATACGTGGAATGTGACAGAGTTCTTAGAGAAATACCTGATTGTGCCTTACTTTGTGTCGTCGGAGGTGAAAGCAGGGGAACATAGGTCTAAAAGTAGTCGTGGAGCACAACCAATTTTTTTCAGTAGAGCTGAAAATTTGTAGAAAATAGCTAGGACCATGGAGGTTCTATCCTAGTTAGATTAGGATCATAGGGGTTCGATTATGGCATGCTGAGTTTGATCTTGGTCATTGTGTTTGATCATGGTCAGATGATGTCCGATTTTGATGAAATTTTGTGAGCACCTTCATCTGCATTTGCATGTTAAGAACCTCTCAAATTGTCGAATTGATCTGTAGATATCTTAGAATTGCTTCAACTTCTTCCCAAACCTAATTGCCTTAAATCACCTTGCAAGACCATAAAAAGGGGAAGCAGTTATGAGGGCCCTGTCTTAGTTAAACACCTGTTCTTTGACAAGTTGGCAGTCAACACTCATGTAGTCTAGTACGCAATCATGTAGTATGAAGATCTAGGTCCTTATCCCTATTCGTGAGATGCAATCAAGTAGTATGGTCTATATCCTCTTTCACTAAGTCCTCCAATTTAGTTTTTGGTGCAAGGGGTGCATACACTTCGATAAATGACAGAGTGATAAAATTAGAGTGTAATAGCTTATGGAAGCTTCCCTTGTGAATCTTGCTTGTTTAAATGCATCAATGCACTCATGTACTTATAGACTATTTGAATTCAAATTAAGACCTTATTGGCGTGCAAGTCGACAAACAAGAAGCAAGAAAGGTAAAAAATAAATCAAAAGAAAACCAAAAAAATTGGAAAAGGGGCCAAGGGACCCACAAAACAAAATGACCTAGATTGTACTCATTTGATTGTGGTAAAAATGGCCATGAGACTCTAAATAGTGTTTTGGACATTTTAGGAGCATTTGGGCTCATATCGAGGCAAATAAATAGGCAATCTGTATGCTTCCAAGCATTCTAGATTGAATGGTGGTATTATCATTAACCCAGAGTAAACATAAAGTAAAGTTGTAAGGACAACACAAGGCAAGGGAAGTTGATATGGGGCCCAACACAAGGGAAAATATGCCAATAAGAGCCGAATTTGAACCAACGGTCCATATGCACATAAACACACTAATACCATAGAAAGAAAATAGTTCTATACCAAAATTATGTGTCTACACACTAATACCATGTGATTTAATTGACAACGTTTGAGTTTTAGATTTTCCATTCACTCTCTAGTCCCTACTACCCATGAGTGAAGGGCCAAGCAAAGGCCACTGACAAAATATTAATCTCAATGATTCATGAGTGTGCGGTATTGAGAGTATCGATTGGGAAGAAAACTTGCTTGCAGTGTTGTGGGCCTATCATATGACCTACAAATTAACTATGAGTCGTACACCCTCCCTGCTGATGTACGGTCAAGAGGCAGCTATATTTGATGGAATACTATGTGCCAAGCCTAAAGATAACGGTGGAGAATTGACTAGGCGACGAGGAAACTTTTAATGAATGACTTATTTGTTTGAATGAATTAGATGAACATTGGGTAATGGCATCGTGAGTGATGAAGGCCATGCAAAGAAGTTGAAATTTGTGGCATGATAAACATCTCTTAAGAATGAATTTTAAAGTTGAAGCCTTAGTTCTAACTTCTAAGATATAATGTTAAGCGAGAAATCAAGCCCAGTAAATTTAGAGTTATGCGGCCTGGTCCTTTTAAGATTTAAGAGATCTTGGAAAATGGAGTAGTGGGGCTGGAGAACTTGGACTAGACGGTTATCAGACACAGTGAGTTGCTCCAAGTTAAAATTATATTAGCTAAGGATGAAGGATATGAATATAATTGATATCGAGCTGAATGAGAAAGTACCTAAGGGACCCACTAGGTGAAACGATAAAGGTACAATTGTTTTTAATGAAAGAAAATTAAAAAGTAATTAAACAAAAGACAAATATAACATTGAGGGCAAGGGTCAAAAATGACTGTACACACATGAAGGAGATGGTTTAAATGCATATGACCAATAGATTAGACCGTATGTCCTTGCAGTTGTCATGTCCCCTTTTCCCCATAAAGTGGAAAATAATAAAGTGAATATTTTAAGTTGTCTAAGTGGCTTACTATATTAAAAAGTGACAACTTAATATTACTTTATCATTATTAGAATTAAAAGAAAAGGGAAAAGTAAAAATAAAAGTGTACTTTATTAAAGTAAAGTAAGAGACCAACTTGGGAAAAAGGGACAAAAAAAGTTATAAAAGAGGGCCTTGGAGGTCATTTGGAATCATTTTGTTTATTACATCTATTTTGAGTTTGGGTATTTGCTTCCAACTTTTGCATTTGAGGACAAAAACCATCCATTGCATTCAGATCTAGAGGATGAAAACCCTCTAGGTTTCTATTGAGAATTTCTAAAATTCTGGAAACGCTTATTTTAGATCAAAATATGACATTTAATTGCCACAAACCCTTGCAAAATATGAAAATTCAAATATTAATTTTTGGGGTGAAACCCTTGAACATCAAATCTGATTTTTAGCCCAAATGCAAGCTTGAAAATTAGAATTAAACACAACTGATGTTATAAGTGAAAAACAATAATATCCGAACCCTCAAATAGTATCAAGGTCAATTTTTGACCCCTCTGGTGAAGTCTCTCCACTCCTAGAGGCTTCTTTGAGTTGCGGCCTCCTCCCAAACATTGCCCTATGGCTGCGTCCACCTCAATGAACCCTCCAAACAGCGGCACCCACTCTCAATTGGCTCCCAAACTGCTGTGCCACCCTTCAATTAGGCCCTAGCTACCAACAAAGGTGATATTTTGCCCAACTGCGACCCTTGAATGAAGTCACCAAGATGACTTTGAGGGTTTTCATCCCCAAATCAGAAAGCTAATGAGGGTTTCATCCTCAATGGCCAAATGTGCAAGCAAACGTGCTTAATTTCAAAAGAATTGATTGTTAGATGATAGATAGATGTCAAAAATAGACCTCTCCACCTTCTTTTATACCTTTTCCACTCAAACTCCAAACTTACTTTATTTTAATCATAAAACATAAGTTGGCGACATTACTTTTTGGCCACTTAGTCATATTATTAAGTTTACTTTAAAGTATTTAAGTGTACTTTTTCTTTCAATAATAGTAATATTATTAAGGTCAAAATATTAGAAATGACTGGGCCCAACTTAAATAATATTGTTAAATCATTTAAATTTAGAAAATGAGACATTATAGTCTGCCCTTTCCAAATTTTTTTTGCCTTAAAAGCAATTGCAGCCTCCTATGCCCAAGTATCACTATGCCAAACTGATAGGTCATGTTATAGTGCCCATAGAGCCTAGATCCTGCACCTGTCAAGTGGGATAACTCCTGCCAAAAAACATAGTGTGATATATCTCTGATATCCCAAATGGATAATGAATGCAATTCATCCACAAGATGGTCCTCCAAAATTTGTTGATGTCTCAAGGCACCTGCAATCTCCCACAAGACGAAAAGCTGCCATATGCTTTCCCCATTGTGTTGTTGTCCCATAGTTGTCAAGTGGTACAACCTCTGCCAATAATTATCATGGGGTCTACTCCTTCCATTATCCATATCTATATGCTCCCCTTTGATGAAGTCTTCTATCCATGGTTTAAGACCATCTTTCATATATTTCCTTAAGGCCAAAGGCCGCCTCAAGGGCTCACCACTATGTTTATGTTGCACTCATCTGCTCTTCTCATATGATGAAGGATCCCAAACACTTGCTTCATGACTATAGCCTTGAGCTCCAGTGGGTCCCATAATGTTACTGTGGGTTGACATGGCACAACACAACTTGCATGTAAGCTGGAAACAAGGCATAACAGCCACGACTTGCTTGGAATTCCAACCAAATCAACACTAGGATGGTTGGGATGATTGTCTTCCATAATAGGATCCCTCCAGTAACATTATCATGCAAGGAAACCCTCTCAAATTGCACAAATGTACAACTGTTCATGATTGTAAATATTAAGACCAACAATGTAGAAATGATGTAACAACTATAAATATGACAAACCCATGCAAAATTCAGTAATGCGGTCGATGTAGAGGTAGTAGGTAGCTAGACAAGGATTGAAAGCTCTCCATTAGTCGTCATCAATTGGAAAATACTCTTTCCCATGACTAGAAACCCCTATAAAATCACGTGAGTGCTCATGCAGTGATGTGATGGCTGATAATACTAATGACAACAACATTAGTGCTGAAAATTAGGCTCATAACTGTCTTGGGAATGCTTCTGCTGTCATATGATGATATCATCTTGTCATTGTTTTCATATTCGTCACCACGTGCCTCTAATACTTGGAAAAACATTTCCTCCACGTCAGCTCCAGCTACAATTCCATACTCTTCATCATTAGCTTGAGCTGATAACAAACTCAACTGCTTTATCTTATCTGTCTTCTTTCTCCTTCATACTCTCTACCTCCCTTCTAGGCTGATTACACTTCCTTTTTTACACTTGATATTGCATTCTCCAAAGCTGTATAACCTGCCATAACCTCATATACTTGATCTTCTAAGAATTGGAGATAGCTGTGGTAAAAAAACAACCATTTCTCAAATGCAGACAATGATTTTCCCTGAACAACCTTTATGTCTCCCAGTTGTTGCAATTGGACTTCCTCTTGCATGTCTTTTTAGGAACATCCTTGTACAATCAATTTTCCACTCTCTTTTGTCTCCATGATGACTTCAAGACTATTCTCGACCGCTGTCATATCCTTATCAACTATCTCTTCAACTGCCATTGCCATACTATCATCTTGTTTTACTTCTTCACTTTGCTTCTCATACCTATGAGCATACCAGATTGAACCACACTCATACCTTTTTTTTCTATCTTCTCCATTGCTGGACCTGCACATAGAATACACACATTATGGAAATCAAGAGCTCCCAACATCACTCCTTCAACTGCTTCATCATGCCTCATAGACATGTTGCCAAACTTTCTTCCATTGCTTGCATTTTCCTCATATCTTCCATTCATATGATAGAATTTCAAAGGTCCATTCATGTTGCCCCAAGCATCGCTGTAACATTGCATATTCTTTCTCGGATACAGAGTTGTAGTTGCTGAAAACCAATTCGCACTAGTTGTACATGCCTCAATATTGATAGTAAGTAGGCTGAAAATTCTTCCACCTTGTGACTAAAAATCATTTTATGGCTACCATAAAAGCGTAAAGGGGGTTAGAACTGTCATTGGTAGCAGACAAAAGAATGGTACAATAGATGCCATACTGAAAATCTTTCATAAAATACATCAATGGTAGTATTTTAGACGCTGGAAACAACCACACTTTGGTTGAAAATACTTCAACAACAGCGACAAACTGAAAAACACCCAACTTTCAACTAGGAACCACTGGTGTGGTTGCCAACAAAATGTTAGGCAAGTTGAAAACGTGAATGACAGCAAGTCTACAATCTAGAATGTTGAAGCCATTTTGTACTCTTATCCTCCTTGACTTCTCCTTCACACATCCAAGGGTGGCAAATTTGTATGTAGCTTGACTCCAACAAAACCATGCATTGTTGAGTCATAGGACCTTGAACAACAACCAAATAACATCTACTGTATTCACCACTTTCCCACATCAAATATCTTGCTGCGCCGACAATGGTGACTTTCTATATAGCCTTGTCTTGAAGTGTAGGATTTGGTTCGAAGGAGTGATCATTCTTGTAGCTCAAATGATCACCCGAATCCCACTCTTTTATGCACACACCATTTGGAATTTGTATGAAAAGATTTATGTGCCCTTTGCTACTTAGCGTTTTCTTCATCTTATCACCATTTTTAACATGTTGTCCGTGATGACAAACTTCATGCAATGACATAGTAAGAAGCGATAAATCTGAAATGTGACTTTCCTTATCATATCTTGGGCTGTAATCAAATTGTTTACCTCTTTCTGATTTGGCAATAGGAGCTTTTGAGAGATTTGCCTTGACACAACCATCCTTGTAATTTAGAATTTTAGAATTAGTGGCATCAATTGACACATTCTCCTTGCTCACATGCTCATCACTATAATTACTCTTACTCTCATACGACAATGACTTAATTTTTGCAGTGCTTGAAAGATTGATGGGAACTTCTAGGTTTGTTTCTATTGAAGAACCTTCACTTTCCACCTACATGGTGGATTCCTTTGTGGGCTGCTCACTAACTTCTTTCAGATTTGAACACTCTAGCTTCCTGATTTCTTCCTTGGGATCCCTTTGAAGTTTTGGCTTTTCATTTTTTCTTCAAACTTCTATTTATATTTTCTTCATATACTTTCAAGAATTCCTCAAAGGTATTATAAAACGTGTATATATCAACTTTCTTATCATATTCATCAAAAACAAAAAGTTTGACCTCATATCTATCAAACTCTTTTCCAACCATGCCTCTTGAATATGGTTATTCTTTTACATTTTTCTAATTGAATCTTGGGCTTTATAGCTGATAGAAAACTGCTTCATACGTTGATTCTTAATATCTTGGCTTTTCGTCTGTACTTCTTGTCTTGCTTTTCTCTAGATTTCTTCAAGACAATCCTTAACTTTTTGTTGCTCTTTTTGTATTCACATCCACACCTCTTGGATAAAATCTATGTATTCTTTCATTGGTAAGAACTTAGGTTGCGAATCCATTGTAGACAACTCAGATCCCACAGCTGGCCAAGAGATGACTCTGATACCACTGAAATGTTCCTTTTAAGGCAAAATTTAGCAATTTTGGAATTTGGAATAAACCCCTAAATTGAAAATACAAATTTTGATTTTTTTATTAAACCCTAACCATAAAAAAATTCAGAATTTTGGAAAGACTTATTTTAGATCAAAATACAATATTTAATTGCCACAAACCCTTGCAAAATATGGAAATTCAAACATTAATTTTTGAGGTGAAACTCTTGAACATCAAATCTGATTTTTAGTCCAAATGCAAGCTTGAAAATTAGAATTAAATGCATCTGATAGTATGAGTGAAAAACAATAATATTCTAACCCTCAAACATTATCAAGGCCAACGTTTGACCCTTCTAGTGAAGTCGCCTCACTCCCAAAGGCTTCTTTGAGTTGCGGTCACCTCCCAAACAATGCCTTATGGTTGTGTCCACCTCAATGAACACTCTAAACAATGGCGCCCACCCTCAACTAGCTCCCAAACTATTGCGTCACCTTTTAGTTAGACCCTATCTGCCAATAAAAGTGATATTCTAACCAACCGTGACCTCTGAATGAAGTCACCAAGATGAATTTGATGCTTTTCGTCCCCAAATTATGAGTCTAATGAGGGTTTTCATCCTCAACGGTTGAATGTGCAAGCAAACATGCTTAGTTTCAAAAGAATTGATTGTTAGATGATAGATAGATGCCAAAATTAGACCTCTCCACCTTATTTTATACATTTTCCACTTATACTCCAAACTAACTTTGTTTTAATAATAAAACAGAAGTTGTCGACATTACATTTTTGGCCACTTAGCATATTATCAAATTTACTTTAAAGTATTTAAGAATACTTTTTATTTTAATGATAATAATATTATTAAGTTGCCCAAAAGATTAGAAATGACTGGGCCCAACTTAAATAATATTATTAATTATTTTAATCTAGAAAAGGAGACATTACAGAAAACCCTCCCATTCCATCATTGGTGATTTCATATAGAGATCACATTTGGGTAGACAATCAGGGTATTTTCAGTATTCCAGGTGGTTAGAAAGGTTTGACAATTCCGAGAATTAGGTGAGAGTTATTGGATCAGCTAACCCTTGTTTCCGTTCGTGCAAGGATTGTTGTACAAGGGAGCACCATGTAGGAGGCAAATTGCTGCCCTTTGATTAGCTGTGTACCACCTAGAGGCAGATCGCTGCCATTGGAGCAACAACGTAGGTTTTTGGAGGGTTGTTTTGGCAACCAAAAAATAAATTGTTTATTGATTTCATTAGTTTATTGTTCCAAAACTTATTTTCCCAGTATTAATCAATTGACTAAGATACAGATATAGTTGGGTTTTCAATATTCCATGTTGCATGTGTTATTTGATATTTGAATGCGAATTGTAGAATTAATTATAAAATCAGAATTCAAGAAATTTTAATAATGAGTCGTTTCAGTGGTATTAGAGCATTGATCTTGCTAGCTTGTGAATCAAAATAAAAATCTATGGAACATCTTTTGAAACCAATTCATAAGGATTATGAGATGCTCACAAGAAAGGATGTGGAGAAGAAACTTTACCAAGCAGGGAAAAGCCTCAAGCATCCACCTCAATCGAAGGGTACACTCAACATTTTGGAGGAAGTGGGAAATTGCTTGTCTATGGTGGAATGATCACCATCTGGGATGGTGATTCTTGCTATGACTCCATTAATTATTTCTTTGGGAAAGCTAGAACTTCTAAGACATTAAGACAAAGATATGAGGCTTATGGTTATCACTTGCATTAGTGAAATTCCCTGAATAATAGCACCTGAAGTCTTATACCATAATGACACAATGAGGGAGATATTTCAATTGATTCTGGAAAGTTTTCAAGGTATAGATGAAGTCAAAAGTCCTTATTTTGCTAAGAGGGTTAAGATTTTAGAAATGGTTGCAAAAGTCAGATCTTGTGTTTTGATGATAGATCTTGGTTGTGATGATCTTATTCTTAAAATGTTTCAACATTTCTTTACTACTGTTAGTAAGAATCATACAAACAATATTATTACCTCAATGCAAACAATTATGTCTTTGATTTTGAATGAGTGACAATATTTCTCAGTCACTCCTATTAGTTTTATTGGATAATATGAGAAAGGATGTACTCACCAACAGTGCATGCACTAGTTAAAAATGTGATTGATTAGTGTGAAGGAAAGTTGAGGCCATACATACCAACAAAAATGACACTAAACAATCAAGAGAACATATTCAAATGCAACCTCACAAAATTTTCTAGCAGAGATTCAAAAATTTGCTTCAGAGATTTGAAAATTTGCAGCAAAGATTAGAATATTTGCAGCAGAAATTGAGAAAGTCAACTATTCCCTCTAATTTTGCAACAGAAATTGAGGAAGTTAACATGGTTCATTGGGCTATTAGAAAGTTGATTATAACTAAACTGTATGTTAATTTGATTACAATCAACGAATTTCATGACGCTGAAATGGCATGCATAGAGGTAATTGAAGAAATAGCCAAGACTTCAGAAACATTAACTCTTAATGCAAACAACAATTTATATGAAAGTCAAATTAGAGTAGTGCAACATAAGCGAAATGGAGAGATCATTCTCCATGAAGAAAAGTTTCTAGGAAAATTAAAAGTTGCAGATACAAATTTGGGCACAATTGAGAAAGTTTTACAGGGAATTGAAGATCAACAAGCAAAACAACTATAGGTGCTCACATTTGGATGGGAATCAGAAAGAATGATTTGGGATCCAGGAATTTGTAGGATGGTTCAAGGACTCTTTGAGGACAAACAATATTTGGGAAGGGCAGACTGTCACGTTCCCTTTTTCCCATAAAATGAAAAATAATAAAGTTAATATTTTACGTTGTTTAAGTGACTTTATTAAAAAGTGTCAACCTAATATTACTTATTTATTGTTAGAAATAAAAGAAAAAAAAAGTAAAAATGTACGCTATTAAAGTAAGAGGCCAACTTGGGAAAAAGGGACAAAAAATTATAAAAGAGGGCCTTGGGGGTCATTTGAGATGATCTTGTTTATTACATCTATTTTGAGTTTGGGCATTTGATTCCAACTTCTACATTTGAGGACGAAACCCCTCCATGTTTCTATTGGGGATTAGAGGACGAAAACCCTCCCATCCCATCATTGGTGATTTCATTCAAAGATCACATTTTTGAGTATTCTAGTTGGATGGAAGGATTTGACAATTTCTAGAATTAGGTGAGGGTTATTGGATCAGCCAACCCCTGTTTCTTTCCGTGCAATCACTATTGTACAAGGGAGCACCACACATGAGGCAAATTGTTGCCCTTTGAGCAGTTGCGTACCACCTAGAGGCAGATCATTGCCATTGGAGCAACAACACAGGTTTTTGGGGGGTTGTTTTGGCAGCTAAAAATAAATTGTTTATGGATTCTAGTAGTTTATTGTTTCAACACTTATTTTCCTAGTATTATTTTATGTAATCAACTGACTAATATACAAATACAGTTGGGTTTTCACTATTCCATGTTGCATGTGTTATTTTCATATTTGAATGTGAATTTCAAATTAATTATATAATCAGGATTCAAGCAATTTTAACAAGGGAACATTTTAGCAGTACATAAAACTTTAACAAACGACCTCCACAAGCCGTATGCTCTAAACTCTGTAGAAGTACATCCCCCAAATTGTGTAGTCGTATGCCTCTTCTTGCAATCGAAATCTACCCTTTCCTCTGTACGCACCGTGTCTTTTTTAAATCTGCATGACCAACCTACATCACCAATGTACACCCTTGCATCATTGTAATACACTCCTTCAACTGACCTGCAGTACACCCAAGTTTGTAAATTTATGTATGACACTTGGTTACACCCTGTCGAACGCCCAACTCCTCTAGGCCAAATGCTCCTCTAGGATAGTCATACACTCTGTTAGCATGCCCTTCACCGTACAATTTTGCATCCTCAGTGTGCAATCCAACATATTCACAGCTGTATGTCTTTGTTTCTATATTTCATGCCCTACAACATAACTATTCATCACACAATCACTTAAATAGTCATTTCTCCCAATTGTACACCTCTTCCAATGCTTAAATCTGTTGTACACTTGGCTTGATGGGCATCCCCCTCTCCATCTGTGTGGCCATATAATTACTTTCGCTACAGTTCTGTACGCTCCATTGTCCATTTTGCAAATTATGTTACCTATAGAGTCTAAGGAGGACTTGCTGGAAAAATTCAGATTTTGCTTCCACGAGTAGGAAAAAGTTGGACAAACAGGCATTCAATGGAGGCATTGGCATCAAAGAAATCTCAAATGCACAAAAGAGTGTTATGCAAGGTTTCGGGGAAATATTGAAGATTCAAGGACCAAAACCTCTATCCAAGTGAACCCTGCCCATGAACATGGCCACAAAACGTACATGGGAAAAAATCAAAGGGAATATGAAGATGCTCATAGCTCAATTGAGAACCAGGTCACACCAACTTAGATGCGAGATGGTTGGGTGGAATATCCCAAAAGAAAAGTGGAAAGAGAGAATGTCTCTTCTGTGCATCAAGGATAGTTGAGACGGATGGCACTGTATCATGGAATGCTACACTTATGATGACATTCGAGCTAGATACCTGGGCAGCCTGCAGGGGGTGTCTATGTCCACCTTATTCAAAGGAGAAAACATTGAAAAAAGCGGGGAACTTTTGACCAAAATCCACAGTAGAACAATGAACCTTCATAGGCAAAACAATAGCAAATATTTGAACTAGGGGTCAAACTGCGTAAATTTTATTTTTTCTGGCAGCTTCTCTACTCCTTTGGTTATGCTTATTTCTCTCGGGGTCCCATAGACTGTTTTGGTCTCGTGGATGTTATTAAAATTTCTGTTTTTGTGTCCATCCAACAATCCAAAACAAGATGGTTTTAGCAGACATTTTTCAGTTGAAACTTATGGTTTTGATGCAACAATTATTGCAGACCAAAACAAAAACTCTTTAGCTTCAGGTATGACATTGTATTCGGCACGACTTAAAATCTTGAAGAATGCCTTGGATAAAGCATTCAATTTTTTTGGTATTGCTAGGGAATGTCGTGTGATTCCCAAGCCAACCTCTACCACAATTTCGATGATGGTCTAGACTTCATAGGTAGTGGGAACGAGCCCCAGGCAGGGGACAGCAAAGGGTATGACGAAACAAAATGTTAGAGAATCCTTGCCAAAGAATAAATCTGAGGTGCTGCTCTCACCAAAGATGCTTAGTTGGGAAAGCCTTCTGGCCACCACATCCTACATATGGTAGGCCAGTAAGCCTAAGGACCATGAATTTAAAGTGGTGTTGCACAAAGCTAGGGTGGACAAGATTTTGCAGATGTTCTACTTTAGTGCTAGAGAGTTCAAGCCCTACATGGTTTGGATGGCTTTCAGCTTTAACCATGACAACATATGTTCATTTGTCTGATACATGGACAAAGAGGTAAAAATTACTTATGTTTCCAAGGATTTCACATGAGGATTTGGCGAGTCCTTACATGGACAATTGGTTAGTAAGCAGACATGCAACCCTCATATTTCCCAGGCCGAGAGGGACTTTATTATGCAAAATTTATGCAGGCCGGATTTGATTGTAGAGGAGTTGGCTCGCATGTGGGGCAAGGGACAATGTGACATAAACAAAGAATACCTTGCTTCAAAGGAGTGGCATTGTCTTTTGCATGCGATATGATGTCAACTAGTAGGTGCCACTCGAGCATCCAACATTGTGGTTTGGATGACAAATCACATGCTTGGCTTAAGGAGAGGCAAGATCTATAACTAAGGGAGCTCTTGTTTGCTTGGATTCATAAGTTCCTCTCCATGCAATACAAAGGATTTTATATGATACATCATGTGTAATGCTCCAATTGGGACAATTTGACCAAATACGGAATCATAAACAATATTCAACAAGCTGTACCTTTAATTCTGCCAAAATTCTGATTTGTAAACTAGCCCCAACTCCCCTAAACCCTGATGCCACAATGAGCAATTACGAACCTTGCTCAAACACACTCAAACGGCTCAAAACTTGATAAATAAGGTCTCAAATAACTCCCACACTTTGGTGATTCACCTAGAACAACAACCCTAGGTCTGAAACCCTCCAAATATGATGATGACACCCTCCCAATAAATCGTTCCACTAAGCAAAAATTTAATAAATATTTTCTGATTATTTTGAGCAAGTTCAACCATCAAACCCTTGTAAAATATTCGCAACAATTCAGAAAAGAGATGATAAAATGGGAACCTGCTTTTTGGATCATGAATTCTTCTTTTTAGGCCTTCAAAGGTATTCACCACACCTCCACAGGGGTTCGCTCCTCTCTTGCAAAAAGCTCTGCTGTCATAAACCCTTGAAATGCACAAAAAAATGATCTATACTTAATAAATTATTTCCAAAAGATTAATAATTTTCCTTTCAATGGTGGTGTTACAAAACACCGTTTAGATAGTTCCACAATGCTCGAAGGGTGACATTCTCCAAGCAAACACAATGGTAACCAAGCTTGACTTACTTGATCGATCCACACAATATCAAAAAAATGCTTAACCTTCAAATGAGATCCACTACCTCCTTATATATCCACCTTTTTGTTATGAAGGGAGAGTTAGTGGATTATAAGGACAATTTGCTTTTAAAATCACTTAAGAGCTTAAATAAGCTCATGACCCTCAAAAGGTCCCAACTTAAGTGAAAAGCAAATTAGACTATTATTACTTTATTTTAAGTATTTAGAAATACTTTTTATTTTAGTAATAATATTATTCTAATGTCCAAAAAGGGGACATTACAGTTACTTCCCAAACCCAGACACCACAAGGAGCAAGGCAGAAAATCTATAAAACGCACTCAAATGACTCCAAAACCAGCAACTAGGGTTTCAATATTATTCCTTCTGCTTGGCGAATTATCTTGGACAACAACCCAAGGCTTTAACCCTTCTAAACATGATTAAAATACTCTCACAAGAAATCGTCCCATTCAGAAAAATTAATTAAATATTTCTGATTGGTTTTTGTAAATTTAACCTTCAAACCCTTGTAAAAAATCGCTAATACTGCAGTAGAAAATTAATAATATTTATGTCCAAAAAACAATATTAAACATGAATCTATTCTATCCTCCTTTAGATTCATAGTGTTAAAAAAATTCCATACGTTCATGTAATTGGAACCTTTGCATTTCTAAATAGCCCCCCAATTGGGAAATATCTGTTCTCCCTAACATGTTTTATGGCCTCACATCCCGGGGAGCTCTTATTTGCTTGGATTCATAAGTTCCTCTCCATGCAATACAAAGGATTTTATATGATACATCATGCCATTGGCCTATTCCTAGATGTAGTGTATTCACAATCGACATTGTTTGGGGGACTTCACTTTGAATGGTTAATATGACCTAAGTTGGTCATCAAAATATTGGCAGAGACATCTTGGTATCCCTTTAATTGATGCCAAGGAAGATAATATCAAACACCGTGCAGTGGCCAAGAAGAGGAAGCAAACAATAGAGCTGCCCATTTCAAAGGATGATGAGGGGTAAAATTCTAACACGGACAACGATGGCAGTGGATGTATGCTTGGGCTGTTAGAGCCTCATGCTACTATGAACAATATATCTAGATTGAACCATGTTTATCCTTTTTATTTCCAATGTTTCGAGTCTGGCTTTTGGACACTTTTTCAGGTAAAGTTGGATCTTAGGGAGGAGAACGGATTGTTGTTTAATGAATATAAATATAAGAAGTTTAATGTACTTATGTAGCTAGATACTGAGTCATCTTTTAAGAATAAATGAAATTCTTTCTTGACATCTTGTATTAATCCTAAAGTAAAAAATATTTTAAACTTTAATTAATATATTAGTCCTCCCTCATTTAGTTTATTATTAGTATTAATGTTTAATTTTATTTATACAAGTTACTTAAAAATTAATCTAAGATTCTAGTATTTAATTCCTAATTTTTATTTTTGTATAAGCTACTTCAAAGTTAATCTAAGGTTCTAGTATTTAATTCATAATTTATGTTTTTTAATTCATTTTTATATAAGCTACTTATGAATTAATTCATAATTCTAGTAAATATTACCTAATTGTTTAATTTTATAAATTTTAGTATCACTTTCTTAATTTTTATTATTAAGGTTGTGTATGACGGGCTTCTAGGTTTTACTAATATTCAGACTGTTATCTCTATTAATGTTATTGTCACACTACTAATTTTTGTTTGTCTCCTAATGTTATGCGCAATTGAGGTCTATGCCTTTTGAGCTGAACTTCAGCAGCTGAAATTAGAGTAAACAACCTCTTCAAGATCACCTCTAGTGCCTCCAAGAACGTCTTCCTCGTCTCCCTCTCCTTGTTTTGATGTTGTATAGTTGTTAGAAGGGACTCTGACTTATCTAAAAGAGGGGGATAATATAGACTGTCATTATGAATAAATGCATTAGGTAGTGTTGTAACGACTTTATGTTCAATTGTTGATGGTTGTGTTAATTGACAATTGTTGAGTCGTGTCATACAAATAGCGTGTTACATGTTGGGATAAGGGTGTTGTGTATCAGGTCCTCCTTGATTTGGACTTCTTGTATTAAGCACTACCTATGAAATTAACTTGTGGTTACTCTCATATTCTTCTATGCTACATTGTTGTATGTATTTACTGCTGTGTAATTGATGTTCCATTAGTAGTGTAGTTTGTATAACAAACAAAGCAATTTTGGCATACACTGAACAATTGGAAAGACACCCACCGGTGTGACTAGTGTTGCATATAAAATGGTCCATTACAAAATGGAGTTTAACTGGCCAAAGTATTTTGCAGAGGAATTGTGGGAAGCTCAGGAGAGAATCTTCCAAATAGTGAAATATACTGCTTTCCATAAACATTTTTACTTTTGTTGATAATTTTTGTCTATTGGAAGACGTACGACAACAAGGATAAGTCTAAGGAAAGATACAATCTAGAGAATGCATTCAAGTAGCATGCATATGTGGAAGAATATGGATTTTCAGAATACTAAGATAGCCTTATGGCTAATTCAAATGGAGTTGATCATGCAAAACCCTATAATCCCAAAGCCAGTCATGGAAGAGCATTGTAAAGGCATGGATGTTGCATATACTTGGAATGGAACATCAGCTATGGTGAAGGCCTATAGGCATATGATTTACTCTTTTTGGTGAGGAACAACTATTGGTAGATCTTGCAAGGCAAGTAACAACATGCTGAAGGAAAAGTCCATTTGTAGAACAAGAAAGACCCTAGAACAAAAGAGAAGGCAAGAAAGCAAGGAGTTGAGAGGAAATAAATGGAAGAAAGAGCCAAGAAAGCTAAGTGTAATATTCCAAATCGGAATATTATACGGTAATTTGGATTGGAATTCCTTTTGAGATAATATTTTATAAATATAGATTCGCACTTAAAAATAATAATTTAAATAATAAAATGTAATTGATTAATGGTTTACTTCAGAGTTTCCGATTCAAAATAATGGAATGTAAATCCTCAAGGGGTTTTGTCCTTGATTAGAGAGATGACAAGGTTTTCGTCCTTGTAATCTGATTCTACAATTAAAGGGTTCCATCCTTAAAAGTAATGTAAAGTTGTTGCTTGTACATGGTTATATATTTGAATACATGATTGAATGATTCCTTCCATACCAATGGCTGATTAGTAATATATTCATAATCTTCTATCAAACGATATGTCTCCTCCAAGGGTGGCGACCTTTTAATGAATGTTGTTTAGTAATTAACTATTAATGTTGTTTACTAATGCTGTTTATTAATTAACTATTAATACTATTTAATTACTGCTATGTATGCTCATTAAGTGGTGCTCCTCTCTAAATGGGATGATCTCCTTAATGCTGGCGATTTAATTCAAGGGCTGAATACTTTCCAGCGATTTCCTTATTTTTTGTCTAGCGATTGCCGTGAATACTTTCCAGCGATTTAATTCAAGGCTATGATGTCTCCTTGTGTTATGATTTCTCTTTTTGAGGATATTACAGACTCATACGATTTCTCTTTTTGGGGATATTACAAACCCCCCTTCTTCAAATTGCTTGTCTTCAAACAATTGTAAATTGTTATGTTCAAGAATTATTGCGCCTTGTCACATGGTATCTTCTATTGGCAAATTCTTCCAATGAACTAAACATTATCTGATACTTCTATTTCTTAACTTCTTTTCACGCGTATCAAGAATAATCTTTGGTACTAGAATGAATTTACCTTACTCAACAATTGGGGGTAAATTATCAATGAATGTAGCTACTCTCTCTGGTAAATATGGTGGACTATGCTTGGAATATTTAATGGTGAAATAAAATCCCACATGACTATGATGGACTGTAGAACAACAAACAAAATATCCCAGCTACTTCTTTGTTCTCAGCGCTTTGTAAAATGGCTCATGAACAATATACCAAAACAGGTTTGCCATAGCATGTGCTCTCATGGAAACTGGATCTAGTTGGAGAATAATCTGAACAGAACAATTCACATCTGACTTATTTTTAACATCATCCTTTACTTTTTGGGCTCCATGCTAGCATTTTTGTAATTCCTTTCCATGTTCTCTCGTACAAAATCAAAACTTTCCTCTATGGCCTGCAATGTTTTGACAATTTTCAAGATATTTGATGTTAAAAGTGGTAGCTTTCCACTCAAACCATATATCACAATTTTAAAAATGTATGTTCCAGTTGCACAAATTTTGCTATTTGATGGAGCCACATCTGCTTGGTACAAAATCTCTTGAAGAACATCCAAGAATGGTGAGGCATACATTTCGCTCAGTACGTTGGACTTTACCGGTGAAAAGCTTGATACATTATCACAATTTATGATGAAGTAGGCCTCTGCATTAGGAATATTATTCACTTCATTATGCCATACTTTGATCAAATGATCATCTACTGCACATTTTGTAATTTCAAGGCCCTGTTCGAAATTTTTCAAGCCAATTAAGTTTGTTGTACAATAATGCTCTGGAATATAATTATTTTAAGTGGTAGATGTAAAGTGGAGTGTTTCAACAAGGGCCTTTTCTAGTCCTCTAAAATAGAAAATGGAATGTCTTTAATAATGTAAGGGACACCAAACCATGGTTCATGTTGGACATTTGAAGATTCATAGGGCAATGATTTGGTCACTATGTCAACTCTCATATTTTGTGGCTTTAAAAAGCTTAAACATCCTGATATCAAGTTTGGGTCCCATGTTTTGTATTAAAGCTTAAACTTTATGATATCATGTTTGGGTCCCATGTTTTGAATACAAACTTTCCATGAAGAATGTCCTCTTCCCTATACACTAATGAAGTTTTAACAATTTTAAATGCAAAGCCAAGTTTACACTGTTGAGACTCTTGATACTGTAACTCGACGAATATGAATTCTAAATTATTGATGACTTCAAAAGTTTGATCACCAATAAATGCACAAAGTGTGATTCTGTCTCATCCAAATTTGCATTTGAATACTTCACAATGCAAATGGCAAATGTGTGAGATTGTTCCTGATGGCAAATACGACGAGCATGTTCTCCAAGATGAACTGTATAGATGTGAAGTTTCTGAATGTTGTCAATTGTCCCAATTGTAAGCAAGTCATCCTTTGCAATTGCAAGGTTGTCAGGGAAAAAAACTGAATTGAAAGGACATATGTGATTAACTTCAACGGTCACATTGCTATAAAGCAACACCTTGTTGCTGCTATAAATAATTGTTGGCCTGTCTGATGTTGCAAAAACATGCATTGTGTTTTTAGAACAAAATGTTCGAAGAGTAATAGGGTTTGTACCCAATGAAATCTTCTTTCTATCAAGTAAATCTCCAACACTCATATCCAATACATAGTTAAATATGTATCCATCTCCAAGCCCACATAATAAGTATGAAATCCTTTCAAATCTACAAGGAAGAATAGATCGAGGTGGTACATCTTTCCCCAGGTTTCTACTTGTAATTAGGTCTAGATTAGGAAGAGAGAAAACCCTGATACTATGTTCTTTCCACAGTCCAGTGATTGCCAACTCACCACACATTGGATTGTCACCAAAAGGATTTATATCAAGGCAAGATACATCATACTCAATCTCCAAATGTTTGACCTTGGTTAGGGATCCTTCTCCTATTCCCAAGTAAACAAGATTTCCCCCTCCAGCGGCTAGGAAAACCTGGGTAGCATTAGCTGTGGCTACAATGATAGAATATCCAAATGGCACTCTTCATTCAGTCAACAACTTTCGTGATGATGCACTTACTAATGTCACATAATTCGTTGTTACCAGAACAAGCTGGTCATGAATGACATCATGACAAAATAATAACTGAGCATCAGAGGCAAATCCTTCTATTTTTGTTTCTTCTAGTTCATTTTTTGCTGTGGTTGATTGTGTGCAATTTGTCTTTAATTCATAGCCTTCACGGACTTCTGGATTTTTTAAGTATACCTCTAAAAGCTCTCCATGTTCGTGAACTTCTTATTTTTCTAGGATAGCTAGGCAAATCTAAAAGCAAAGGTGCACATGCAGTGTCTTGTTTGTTATTCATAATACCATTAAAGTCATTTCGATATCCTTTAACAGGTGAGGTACTTTTAATGGTTTTCTATCTCTTAGAGTATCAAGGTTATCTTCCTCATAGTGCCCTTTTCCATTCCGTGATTCACGCAATTCCATAAAGTCTAAAAAATAGATATCTTTTCGAATCTCTGCTGAAAGTGTTTTGTAGGAATCGAAACCGACCATGATATCCTTGTATAGTGACCCCATGGTTCGTAGGTTGGAAAGAAAACAACTCTGATACCACTGTAATATTCCAAATTGGAATATTATACGGGAATTTGGATTCCTTGGAATTCTTTTTGAGATAATATTTTATAAATATAGATTTGCACTTAAAAATAATAATTTAAATAATAAAATGTAATTGATTAATGGTTTACTTCAAAGTTTCAGATTTAAAATAATGGAATGTAAATCCTCAAAGGGTTTTGTCCTTGATTAGAGAGATGACAAGGGTTTTCGTCCTTAAAAGTAATGTAAAACTGCTGCTTGTACATGGTTATATATTTGAATACATGATTGAATGATTCCTTCCATACCAATGGCTGATTATTAATATCTTCATAACCTTCCATCAAACGATATGTCTCCTCCAAGGGTGGCGGCCTTCCTTCTAATGAATGTTGTTTATTAATTAACTATTAATGCGGTTTACTAATGCTGTTTATTAAGTAACTATTAATGCTGTTTAACTACTGCTGTGTATGCTCATTAAGTGGTGCTCCTCTCTAAATGGAATGATCTCCTTAATGCTGACGATTTAATTCAAGGGCTGAATACTTTCCAGTGATTTCCTTATTGCTTGTCCAGTGATTGCTGTGAATACTTTCCAACGATTTAATTCAATTCTGTGATGTAATTCAAGGCTGTGGTGTCTCCTTCTGTTGCTGCGATTTCTGTTTTTGAGGATATTACAGACTGTTGCGATTTCTCTTTTTGGGGATATTACACCAAGCATGAAGAAAAATCGAAAACCATAAATAAGGGCCCAAGAAAAGAGAGGATTTAAGTGGAGCAATTTGATTTCTCATCATCTGAAGAAGATTCTCCAGAAGAAAAGGAATAACAATCTCAGAGAATGCACCAACACAAGGAAGTCCATCAAAGTCAATTTAAAGAGTATGCGCATAGAAGCCACCAGAACAACAAAACCAATTTCACCATCAACACGAGGGAGCAAGATGAATAAGGATGGAGAACTAGAGTAAGAAGCAGAAGAGTCACTACTAAAGTGCAAAAACATTGCCCCTAGAGTTATGAAAAACTATTTGCAAATTATTCAGGGGAGAGAGGAGTTGATAAATAAGGTTATTTCAGTCATAATTGGGAGTAGGCCGTTGACAAAGAAGGAAAGACATTCGTATGAATGGATAGACATATATGAAAATCTGGAACAATTTGGCATGACAAGAGAAGTTATGGAATTGTTGTCAACCTGGAGTTGCACCCTGAATTGAATACGTGCTGAAATGGCCAATCCTCTCTCCGATTGAAACAATGGGATCTTCTCACGAGCGTGGGTGCCTCAATAGTGAGAAGAACCTCTAGAGAATGTTGGTTCCTGTAAGATGTATCAATGGATCTCTACTTTGTGTTGTGAATCTACCATGGAAAAGGGAGAAAGAAACTTGAAAGGGAAATCCTACCTAATGACGGTGATACACCAAAATGTTGATCCACTCTACTTGGAACCTTGAACACTGAATCAAACAAGGGAAAATGAAGACCTTTGATTTCAATTGATCACTATGCATAAATATTTCATGAGAAGGTTCGATCCAATGACAAAAAACATGAGGAAAAACGATGGAGAGAGGTCTGATACAAGACACTTTATAGCGACCTAACATCCACTTACAGTTTCAACAAAAGACATAGAACACTGAACATGACCTGCATAACATGATGAACTAGCAACTAGGTACGAATCAAAATTTGGGAAGCGAGAGAAATCTACCATGTATGCAAATTGCTGAATGAATGTACACTATGCCAGCACTTGAAATCTGAAAGTACAGTCCTTTTATTGATTGAAGAGGTTACACAACTCACCAATGGCAGAGTCTGATCTTACCAAGAGGAATGGATTTTACATGGCTGAAAAGCCATTAATATAGAAAATTACAAAAAACCAAGAGATTGGCGTTGGAAAATAGAGAGGGAGTAAACTCAAACCAACTCAGCCTTTACAAAAAGTCTATTTTGTCTTCTTCCTCTTTGCATGAAAGCTCCTTGGCGCTAGAATTAGACGGTGAATTCATACTTTTGACTTTGCTTGTGCATGCTCAGCTAAGCCATGTCTAAAATTAAAAACTTCACTAGCTCTTTGGCGTTTGAGAATGGTCGGTGGGTTTGTTAAAACATCCACCTCTCTTTGCATGGAAGATTATGCCAAGTTTCCAAAATAGACTCCCCTTGAGCTGCTCGCGTTTGCATGGAGGACAAAGAAAACGTGTAACGAATGTGCCCAGTCAACTCCACTTGGACTGCCAAATCATTGAGAGCTTTGCAACGTGGAAGGAACGCCCAAATTTAGAAGTCAAGCTTGAACTGAACTGGAACGTTTGGATGCATGTGGTTGACTAAAACTACAGAGAAGTGTGACTTTAATAGCGAGTCAACTCAAGAGTTGACTAGTCAACCAAAAATAGTCTTTGCTTGCATGTATTTTCTCTTATTTTGCCCTGCCTGTGTCTTGTCTATTTTTGGCGGGATTCTATTTTTGTCTTCAACTTCCCATCAGGTTATCTATTTTCAACCCTTTTGCATAGTCAGATTTCCTTTAGACTTTCCTCGGATATTTTGTTTCAACTTAGTCCATCCCTTCCATTACTTGTATTTGATTCGGATTATTTTGCTTGTCCCTTTGTTTCATTTCCTGCGGCTTTTTGTCGACTTTACTTATTCCTTCAGACTTTTTGTCTGAAGGAAGGAATTCGTTTCCTTGTCAATTTCCCCGAATTTATTCCTTTTAGGCTCTTATGTCTTGCCTTTGTCTTGTCTATTTTCTCCCGAATTTCTTTGGACTTTTTGTTCGAAAGGAATTCCTTCGGACAAAAAGTCCGAAGGAATTCGTCTCCTTTGGCTATCTTTTCATGCCCTTCGGGAACTTTGCTTTTGTCCTTTGCTTGTCTTTGCCCTCCGCAAGGGCTTCTACTTCCCAATAATGCCCTTTGGAACTTGTGAAAGGGTCCTTCAAAATTTTGCCAAGGTCTTCTTCGTGCTTGAAGTGTCCCCCGCAAGGGCTATGTCTTCCAGGAGTGCCCTTTGGAAGAATTGAAAAGGTCCACTTCACCGACCAAGTGCCCTCCACAAGGGCATGGCTGCCTTCAAAAGTGGCTTTTTGGAAGAATTGAAGGGCACCCGGGCTTTTTGTAACCGTCCTTATTCCTTCGGACAAGAAGTCCGAAGGAATTCTTTTCCTGACTTGAAAACCAGTCTTCCCAACTGTGCTTTTCTCCTTTCTTCCGGACAAAAAGCCCGAAGAAAAAAGCCTTGAACGACTGCCACTTAGTCATTTTTTTGAACAGTCCTTTGAGAGCTCTTTCTCTTGGACAAAATGTCCGAAGAAATAGTCCACTTCTTATACTCGAAAAATTCCTTGGGAAGACAAAACAAATAAACTTACAGCTTGAATATCTTGGCTGTATTTGCACATTTGGCTGTAATCAAGCAAGCTCCTTGGAAACCTCTGCATGACTAAACTTCACCTGGCTGTAGATGGCCACTTTGGTGGCTGTAAATGCTTATTTAAGGACCCCAAAACTGATTCACGAGACAAACTTGGCACCATAGCAAAGTTCCGAAGTGTAGGGGTGACAATTTGCCCTGTGGGGGCAAAATTGTCAACAGGAACATCTGTCTACTCCAGAGTCATTGCAAATAGAACATGGGAAAGTTGTGGCAAAAATAATAAGAATTGCGCAAGCACAAAGAATAAGGCCACAAGTGACTGCAAATTTGCCTCATGCAATTCCAGTTGCTTTGTCTATCGATGCTATGCAAGAACACATGGCGGAAGAGGTAGTCCCATTAAAGGAAAGAGTAAGGAGAATAATTCGGACGTGGAAACCAAATATTGAAGTGGCAAAAGCTCCACTTTCACTGGTGGACATCCAAATTGCAAATGTATAGGTGCCAGAGAATTATGAAGAAGGTGTACAATTTCATTTCAAACGGACACACAAATAGCACACAAAGCCTAGCCCAGACAGCCAAATCTTTTGCAGGGTTTGCAGATAAGAGGCTCAATTTGAAGAATCAAGAGGAGAAGATATAATTTGGCCAGTTCAGTAGTTGATCTAGCAACTAAAGAAAACGGGGTGCACATGTGCATTGATATGATGGAAAACAATACAAATTCAGAAGTCCCTGGTTAAATATTCAAGGAAGAGAATGGAGAAGAGCACAAATAGAGAGGAAGAGTTCCAGAAAGACATTGCTGTACAAAACACCACTGCAGACCCCACCAAAGAATCAACGTACCAATCTCAGAGTATAATGTGTTCCTTGAGGAGAATGCGGCTGCAGTATCTTCACATATAGTTCCAAAGATATCCCCACCAGTGGCCCGTCTAGATGCCTTAATTATGTTGTATGGCTATAGCGAGACATCTGATGTGGTCACTATGGTGATAGGAGAAAAAGGAGTAAGTAGCTATCCATTAGCCCTGAGTTCCCAAATAAATCCTTCCATTTCATACCTTGCAGGGCAGTTTGGCGAAAAGGTTACTGGAACACGAGAAATCTATTAGTTCTACTGTTGATAACAATGATTTTTAGGTGTGCACACTGGAGGGAGTAGGTAAAGGAGAGGAAATGACTCAGCCGCCTCTAACTGAAGCAACTGCAGAAGACCTACCTCCGAAATTAAATGACAGTGATGACGGTTTGCAGAATTTGGCAGCAGTAAACACACAAAATGAGCCCGATGTTGAGACACAAGTGGATGCAGGGGAAAGCACTCAAGATACAACCAAAAGTGTGCAAGAGGGAGCGAAGCATGACACTACAAAGAAAGATGAGGCGCAAGGATCTGAGCAGCAAGACACTGCCAACTTAGATGTATAGGGTACTGGATCCAGCACAAATATGATCTCTTTTGAACCTCAATGGAAAAGGAGACAAATGACTGTGATGATGCATATGATCCGTACACTTTCAGTACCTAGATTGGTAGCTACGACAAGCGACAAACTTCAATTTGATCCCTAAAAAAAGACAATGACTTGCCTGAGACTTTGAATGTGAATCCCCAAACATTTACAAACAAGGATAAATTGGTATGAGCAGAGATTTGGTTGACCACTACACAACAAGAGTATTGTGATTTTGTAGATGCCATAGAGAATTTACAGCAAACATAGCAACAGAATGCTCCAGAGATTTTGCAGAAGGCAGGGGATATTTTGTCAAGCTTATATGTAGACAAATTGATCACATTGTCTTCAAAATTAATACAGGTGTACATGGAGCTTAAGGATCAAGGAGCTAGAAGCAGCTCTCAAAGTAACACAACAGTGGATGGCTAAGGTGCAAGTGTCGGAGCAACATGCAATCCTTTAGGGTGGCTCTTATACACTTGGGTTCTTCCTCAGATTGATGACAATGACGGTGTAATGAAACCGTGGCTCAAGATAAAAGAGGCAGATGATAAACTTTGGAATGAAACTACGGAACACACCACGGCATTGCTGTAGCAGTTGAATAAAGATAAAGAGCATTTGAATACGCTTTTAATCAACTATTTGTTCCTTTTCGAAACTGTCATTGTATTCTGAAATCACCGTGTCTACGAGGGGATCTGTACGGTCGAAGTAAATATAGACCCTTAGCATATGTGCTGCCTTGTTCTCCTTTGATTCATCTGAGATACAGATGAAGGTTCTAAGGTGCTTGCTTACCTCCTGGAGAAAACATTCATTCTAGAAGGTCCAGTGAAGGTTATATGGTCTAATATAGATTGAAGTCCACAAGGGTTTTTTAGAGATAGGATGAAACTCTTCTTCTTATAGTTTCATAAATAATCCAACATTCTTAAAAACCATGGATCTCGCTTAAATTTTTTTTTGGCATCTGCAGAGTTGTTGAAAATGGCAAGGAACCCCAAGGAGGAGCCACAACTTGGTAACATGATTCTTCCAAGAGATCTCTTCTCATTCCCATATATCTTAAATCAAGGGTCATATTCCCATGAATATATAAATAAGGTCCTTGTCAGTGAGTATTGAGCCTTTGTCGCTTGCCTTTGCTCTCTCCTATCGATTAATGGGCAGTTGCTTTGGTGCTTGTGAACATTTATACTCGAAACTCTTTTGGGTACCAATGGTTCGGTACATTCAAATTGATGTAGACTTAACTTGCCTTAACAGTAGATTCTGGTGATATTTTTTTGGGATGCCCTGAGACCCCCTTGTTCCTACATTCTTTTGCTTCCTTCAGTATGTGGGGTTTACCACTGTTCCTCATATTGTAAACAACTGCATGCATATCTGTGCCTAAGAAATATGCTGCAGGCTCAGAAACCCCAGCATCATCTGTCAGGATCATTATGACAAATGTTTTTCATTTTTTTCCTTTACCAATCCATCTCTTGTTTTTGGGGAGTTGTTGGCAAATTAAAAAATATTTGTTTCCTTCTCCAATTAGTAGACACTAATGGACACATTGTTCTGTGAAATAGTTATTGTTTACAGTCCTTGAAGACACTATGTATAGAGTCTGATCTAATGGTACAGCACATTTACCATTAACCAAAATCTTAATGTTACAATAAATTGCAGCTCATTTATCTTTAACTAAAATATTAATATTACAATTAACTGCTTAAAAGATTTATTTTGTCTCTTAAGAACGCAACTGAATTTTAGCAACAAATAATTCAGAAACAGATGGCAAAATAATCAGGGAAAATTGGCATAGACGGGGTAATGATCATTCCTTGCAAACTAGAAACATACGTGAGAAGAAAAATGGGGATTGACAGTGCTTTTCAATTTTAAAAGGACCAAACCCCCTTTTAGCTTGTTATTGTAATAAGACTACAATTATTAACGGACATACATCTTGCTAAAGTGTTCGAGATATGATTACTTATATTTAGTTATGTTAAGAGTGTTGTAGCTTCTGAGGGCGTTTAGACTGTTGCTCTGGCATTTTATCTATTTAAGGCTGTGGTATATGTGAATTGTGACACCACTGGGGTATAGGACATTTTTAACTATTCCCAACTTGCTGAGGTATAGGACATTTATCAAATATTTTGATGGCATTTGACAGCATGATAAAAGGCATCAGAATGTTTTCTTTTGGTTCCTTTTGATCCTACATGATATGACTTCAATTGCCATGCAGAATTATATTTTTCAGTATATGAAGTTGGTTGCGTTCCATTTTCGTACATTGATTATATGTTGAGCCTCTTTCTATTAGTTCAGCTGCCTAGCTAGAGAATGATATTTTACTTGTGAAATGGGAAAACATATCTTCAAACTTATTTTTGCAACTCATGTTGTGATTTTCTGAAAAAGGGACGCCTGGCAATCCATTATTTTATACTTTGTTTTTATGTGAAGATTTTTTTTTTGGCTGAGAATGTTTCAAGAGAAGTTTGCAAGGCCAATGTCGTAGTTTGTTTAATAATATTCATCTCAAGAAAATCAAGTGGATCTTTAATTTTTGTGTCAAATTAAGCGCACAATTTATTTCTGTTATCAGTTGGCAAAAGGTCTTAATAGCTTCATATTCTATTTTCTGTCTGGCTCTTTTATTCAAGTTCATTGCTTATTTTCATTTGTTCAGGCTAATTTTTTTTCTTTTATTAGTGGCCAGATTTGTCTAATTGATTCTTTTGTTTTAATATTTTCTGAGAATTACAATGCTAACCTCTAAATACTTATGTTATTTTGTAGATGATGAACACTGACTTCTGCTATTTTCTAGATGATGAGCTGTATCCCATTAGTGGTGAAAGGAGACAGACATATGCATATGAAGTAGATTCAGTAAGAAGGAAGAGGGAACTGTCAGAACATTGGAAGGCATTGGGGAAACTTGATTTTCCCAAAGCATTTTTAGTGTTAAGCTATGTTACACCGTATGTTTGAATTTGATACTATTTTACTTTGTCGATGGATGTGAAATTCTTAGCTTGTAGCATTCTAAATTCTTGTTCATTGATGTCTTCAGATATGTATTGGAAGAGGTTTTATCTATTCAGGAGGTACATGATCTGCAGGGGTTGCAAATTGCCGATGTTGAATCATATCTTAGGCAAGCAGTGGAACTGAAAGGATTTCCTACTTTTCCTTTTGAAGGGAAGGTGCGTCTTTATTGCATATGGCACATTTATTTTTCATTATTTTATGCCATTTTAAAATTTTTTGCATCTTATATTACATCTAGAAGAACAAAACAGTTATATCATTATTTTATGTAATTTTAAAATTTGATGCATCTTATATTACATCTACAAGCACAAAATAATTACATAAGGGTGCCACATTTAAGAGGCCCTTTCTCCACAAGAGCAAATGGAGCCAGCATCTTTGCTTTTGAAATTGCTGTCATAAAAAATTGACTTTCCTAGAACTTCTCAATTTTTGTTCCAATGTGTAGACCAAGTCCCAAAAATGAATTTTGACTATAAACACTTAGCGTAATTTTTTCGTCTTCTACATCTAAGTCTACTCTGGTAGTTTCACATAGTTCACGTACTTAGGGAACTTTTCAAAGTTCCCCAAGTTCACGAAAAACATGGGGTACCTGTAGAGTGTGAAGTGCATGAAAGTGGCAAAGTTCACAAAGTAACTTCTAAATGCCAAATCTGCAAAATGTAGACACTTAAATCTGGGCACCGATAACCTCCAACCAAGGTTTTGATCAATTTTCACCAAAATGCACAATTTGGCCTAAAAACACTAAAACACGTTAAATGAGTTGAAACTGACATATTCAAATGCCAATTTTGGCAAGGGTATTCCTAAATGGGGCAATACAATTTCTGGGCTGGCTAACTTTGATCAGATCATTCCGAGTCAAAATGCCAATTTTGCACCTAGGTGCTCTGGATTGCTCTTTCCTATCAAATCTCTTGCATGAGACACGTGCCTTTGCTATTTGGTGTTGGTAACATCCTAAATGGGATAACGGATCCAACACATTTAACATCACCTTCCAATTCCAATCCAATCGAATTTTGGACGAATAACAAGGCATTTTGATCAATTTGAGTAATTTGTGCACAAAGTGCTTAATCATGCTTAGGAGCTAATTAAACCAAATTAGAGCCTAATTAAGAATTCCATGAAAATTTGTTAAATAATTTGTTTTAGAAATAAATATTGAATATCTGCATCATCAGGTGACCTCATTTCTTGGGAAGACATCCCTAAGCCATAAATGCCACAAATATCAGGATTCATGCCTTTTATGCCTCATCAAAACTCTCCATGCCTCTTAATTACTCCTCTATCCCAAATATTGATGAGCCGATTTATTAATTTTAATTGCAAAATTGGATTAATCCTTAGCCATACATCTCAATTCTGAGATGAACGGTTCAAGTTGATTATGATCAATTTCAAAAATCTATAAATAGGAGGCCTTGCCACATCATTTCTAAGCTATTTTGGTGCAAAGTTATAATGCACAAATATTTTCAAGAAGCCATTGCAATTAGTGTTACCATGCCAAATTGATTCAAAGCCAAGCCAAGGCCACAAGGTGCCAAGGAGAAGAGGAGATAGCCAAGCCTCTTTTGATGAAGACTTCATGAGCACAAGCCGAGCAAGCCATTACAACAAACATTTTGGAGTATCCAAGGAAGGTAAAAGAAAGTTTTTTTTGCATTTTAGTTGTGTGTTTTATTCATGTTTGTTAACTAAGCTATCCCTAGTATCTAAGCCTAGAGATGTTATGCTAGTTAGTGTGTTTCTTTCATTTTGTTTTCATTTTAAAACTAACACGATACTAACCATCCTCTCTTGAGTCAAATTCTTAGATCACATATGGCACGTCCGGTGGGACAAGATGCATCCCACACATGAAGAAGATCATTATGCAACTTTAACATCTTCATTTGGATCATTAAAACTATTGCAATTTGATTTTCTAACTTTGTTTTGCTGTTTTTCTTTGTCACGGGTTTACACAGTACCCGACGTCGGTTAGTAAAACCGTCATCGATTGGATAGCTGTCGTCGGTCACTATTGGTATAACCGATGTCAGTTAGATAACCATCATCGGTTATTAAGTGTAACTGTCATCGATTATTTAACCAACTTCGGTCACTGTGTTTTTCTTAAAACACAAACTTGAGAGCTCTTTTTTTTAAGTTCATTATTTCAAACCCAAAATAGCTTCAAGGCTAAAGGACATGTTAACGTTTTTGTTGTAGGACTAAGCTTGACATTTGCTAAAAACATGTTTAGATCACCTTTTGCATGCTTAAAAATGAATTAAGAACATTATTTTGGTGCTTAAAGTAACATTTAAGGTGCTTAAATAAGTGTTTTTATCATTAATTTTCAAAGTTACAACTAAGACCAAGGGGTCAAATGAATAACACCTCATTTTTCATTTGGGCTTAAAAATGAACTCACATTTCCAAGTTTTTTGTATTTACTTAGTTGTTTAAGTTAGATTTTGTTTGGCAAAAAAAGGGATGCCGCGTGTATGCTCTTCCATTTGTCTCCTTTAGGGAACTTTTGGAATCAAAAGCGTCATTCCTATTACAAGTAGCCTAGTCCAAGGCTTAGAAAGAATGTCGTCTAAAGCGCTCCCCAAAAACTCGTTAAAGTTTGGGTGATCTTGAAAATGACCCTAAAGTCTTTCTATTTCATGCTTTCTTTATTTTATGCAAATTTGGCTTGCGAGGGGGATGCCATTACCTCCCGTGAGTTCTTTAGGGAAGCTTTGACCTGGGGGTTTCACCTCCCGGCATTGACTTCATTTGACTCCTTTGGAGTTGCACATGGGACATATCTGTATTTGGACATCGCACTACACTGAGCGAACAACAGGATGTAGTTATTGTAAAAAAGATGACTTTTTTACAATGAGCCAATGCCGCGATCACCCAATTTTCATGCTTGTCTTTTGCATCGTTTGACGTGAAAGTAATTGTGCAATTGATTTCTTTAGAATGATCGAAAACCAATTAGTTATAGTCAACCCCATTTTGCCATACTCTTACTAGGATTTGGACGATTATACTTAGTGTATTTTGGTCATTATTTGCTTGGTATGCTTTGAGGCTAAAACTTGTTTGTTTTTTCATAAGCCATGTCAAAATCATGTATTTGAGTTAAGGGTAGCATTATGTTGCCCAAATCACGTCAAACTATTTGTCTTTGAGTCTTTCAAAACATAGCATTGATCACATCATTCGAGCATGCTTACGTCGTTACATTGCTCAATTTGTTTCAAGACTTGTTTACCATTGCATCAAAAACCATTTGTTTCAAACCATGTCATGTATACCATTTGGACCTTTGTCTTATGCCGTCATGCTATCCAATCTTGTTTAGCTTGTTTGGTCAAATCCTAGTTTGCAATGTTGAGTTTTCAGTTAACCCTGTTAAGTTTGGATTCAAATATTGATTTATTTCTGTTTAGGCCTTAATTCGTGGGGTTGATACACAAATGTTTCTCTTTTGGATTGCATAACTTCGGTTAATTGATTACCGAAATTTGAAAACTATTGATGGTTTGTTTGTTCAATACCTATCCTTATCATTGTTTGTGCCTTTATTTGGAAAAACACAACGTTTCTCAAAGAGTCTTTTGTTTTATGCCTTATGCCAACTGATCATGTTTATGTTTGATTTCGTGTGCCGGGTCTATGTTGAAGTTGTTTCCAAACTTGTTAGATTAAATCAAATCACATCAGCGTTTGTATCAAGTCTAGCTTTTGACGCCGTTTGGCCAAAAGTCCTAGCGTATCTCTGCTTGTTTGAGCCTAGTTTTTGACTCCGCATTTGGACAGAAGACCTAGTAACTCAACTTTTTCCTTTCCTAGTTTAGACCTTGTTTGGAACACTTTGACCTAAACCTTTGACATGTCAGTTTTTATTCAGACACTTGACCTTTTGTGCGTATGACATTTGACATTTGATGTTAGGTTGTTTTATGTCAAGTCTTAGCACAAATCATTTTGGAGATACAACTCCACTTTCAGAGTACATTGAAGATACAACTCTACTTTCAGACCACATTGGAGATACAGCTCCACTTTTTGACCAAGTTAGACTAAGCTTGAACCATTTGTCCTTTGGACATAGTTTTTTAGAGTTTGTAGAACTCTAAGCCTTTTTGTTTCAGAGCTTTCATCATTTACACAGATATGTCTCGCTACACTTATGATGGAGTCGCGCATAATCCAATTTAAGATAGAATGGCCGCACAAAATCCCACTAGGAACCCCTATAGAGAAAGATTTTCTAAGGAGTTTTATTATTCACCCTACAATACTCCATATGGGGAACATAGTCAAAATCCACAAAATCCAAATCGAGACTTGGATTGGTATGAAGAGACTTGTGAGGAAGACTTTGAAGACCCAACTACAGATAATGTTGTTTGGGATACGAATCCATACCCTCTTTTCAATAATCAGTACATGGAACACAGTCAAGAACCAACTTATGAGCCAACTTACAACTAGAATGATATGGTTTATGAGGAAGACTTAGATGCTTTGGATTATGCGAGTAATCAGGCTCCACCACATTGTACCATTTCTATTCCAGGATCACAATGTCGCACCATTACCATTTCGAGACCTCATCTTTTGGCTTGTGCGAGCAATCAAGCTCCACAATGCCTCTTCATCATTCCAGGACCTAGTCTTTTGGCTTGTGCGGGCAATCAAGTCCCACAACACCCTCTCGTTACCATTTTAGGACTTCATCCTTTGGCTCATGCGAGCAATCATGCTCCCCAATGCCTTACCATTATCCAACCGCAAGTCATTCCTCGTCTAGTACCAATCCCAACCAAACCTCAACCAATCCAATCATTCAAAGACCACGTTGTGTTCAAAACTGGTATTTTCCAACTCATTGGAAACCAAAGCCAAGAAAATCAATCAATCCGAGATGTTTTTGTTGAACCAACCATCTGTGATAAGTCAACTTGTGATAAATTACTTATTGATCTTATACCAGTTGTTGAGGAGGCTCACTCTGACGAGCCAGTCTTTGCTGAGTCACTTTTTAATGATTATAACTGCCTTAGGGCAAATCATTACCTCAACCATGTGCTTATTTTTAAAGAGCCTCCTATTGACAAGCCAGTCTCTGAGGAGTTGTCTCTTGACCTATTTCCCATCCTAGAGGAGTCTCACTTTGACAAACTAGTTTTTGTGGAGCCCATTATGCCATCACAGGCTATTACTTATTCAATATCAAATATTCAACAAGACATCATTGTAACAAAGTACCCATCAGATGAAGAATCAGAGTTAGAGTCATTTTCTATTCTTGAACCGACATCGGATTTAGCATCAAAATCACAATCAACATTAGAGTCAACATCGGATTCAGAGTCCCTTGAGTTAGAATTAGATTCAAAAGAGTAATATGTTCGTGGTTGTTACAACATTGGCTACACATGCCTTGCAGATCAATTTGAATACATTTGTGATCCTTCTACGATTTTTGAGGATGAGTACTTCAACTTCGACACAAGTTCTCCTAGTATCTTCTTCAAGAATTGTGATGCCAACAGCCATTCCATTACCATTCCACAAGGCATTACCATCAACCAAAATAGCCATATCATTGACATTCCATCTCCCACAAGTGTCGATTGGGATTGACAGAATCACACTTTATTGAATTGCATCCATGGTGACATAGTAGTTGAAGAAGAGCAAGGAGGCCAAGACTACATTCATATAGCAGAAGAACACTCTCCTAGTAAAACCTTTTCGGAGGCGCTAGGGGACAATCAAAGTCACAACTTAGCATCTTCTAGTGAAACTTTTTTGGAAGCGCTAGAAGACAATCAAAGTCAAAAGTCAGCATTCCTTAGTGAAACCTTCTCGAAGGCGCTATGGGACAATCAAGACAACTTCATTGTTGAAAACCTCTTTGAGGCACCAATAGCTGAGCACAAAAATTCTTCATTGCTTGATGAAGACAAAATCAAAGATCGAATCAAAATAGCTTTCAATCTACAACGTAATGAGATGGTAGCTATTCTCAAGATCAAACAACAGAAAAATCTGGTGGTCCTATCGAGAGAACAAGTCTTCGGCCCCGTCACAACTAAAATTATGTCGAATTCGGCATCAAAAACATTACGTGATTGAACATCTTGATCTTCATTTGTTTTCCAACTGTTGACCATTTTTGGTCCAACAGGTCAAAAATCGGTCCCCTTTCCCTGTTGTTCTAGGCCAGTTCATTTTTTGATTTTGCACAAGTCTGGGATTTTCTACGGACTCCACACGAATTTCTACGGACTCTGCAGGTCCATTTCTACGGACTCTACAGACCTTTTCTACGAACTCTGCAAGCAGGGATTTTCTACGGACTCTGCAGGGCCATTTCTATGGACTCTGCAGGGCCATTTCTATGAACTTTGCAGGTGAAGTTTCTACGGATTTTGCAAAGAAGATTTCTACGGACTCTGCAAAGAAGATTTCTACGGACTCTGCTAGTGAAGTTTCTACGGATTCTGCAAAGAAGATTTCTACAAACTCTGCAGGCGAGTCTTTCAGCACATGAAGAACAAGTCAAAGAGTGCAAGGTTTTACAAAGCTTCTTCAGACTCTTGTCCGAAGAAATTCATAAGGAAAGAGAGCTAAAATGGTTCAAAGACATTTATCCTTAAGGTTGGAAAAGTGGTTCAACGTCAAAGTTCAACGACATGATCTTTCCAAGAGTTAGCCTCTTTGAACCGTTGAACCATTGAACAGATTCAATGCTTTGGTTCAATCACTCGGTTCAACGACTTGGTTCAGTCGGCTTGGTTCAAAGCTTGGTTCAACTGCAAAGTTCATCGGCAAAGTTCAATGGCGAGGTTCAATCAATGGTTCATCGACTTGGTTCAAGGCTTGGTTCAACTGTTTTGGTTCAAACATTCGGTTCGATACCTTGGTTCAACAACCGTTTGAACCATTGAACCGGTTCAATCAAATGGTTCAACGGTTGGTTCAAAGGAGCGGTTCAATCAAAGAGTTCAAGAGAGCCTCTCAAAGGACAAGTGCCCTTGCGGAGGGCACTTGGTTGGCAACAGCACCCTGCGGAAGGGTCATTTTCAAGAATCCCGAAGAGCACTTTTCAAAGGGCAGTTAAAAAAAGGCGCAGAAAAGACTAAGGCAAGAAACGAAATCTTTCGGACTTTTTGTCCGAAGGAATTCCTTCGGACAAAAAGTCTGAAGAAATTCGGAAGCTGCAGCAGAAAGCCCGAAAGAGAATTTCTGAAGGCAAAGCGAACAAGGCAATTCTTGCGGACTTTTTGTCCGCGGGAAAAAGTCTGCGGAAAAAGTCCGCGAGAAAAGAAGCCGACGGAAATTCCGAAGGACAAAGTGCAAGACAATTCTTGCGGACTTTTTGTCCGCGGGAAAATGTCCGCAGAGAAAAGCCGAAAAGACAAAGGCCGCCGAAGGACCCCGAAGGGCAGGTGCCCTTGCGGGGGACTCTCGGCTACCAAACGAAGGGACACCTCCCCTTCGGGAGAGTCCAAAGCAAAGCCCGAAGGTAAGGTAGCGACAAAAGGCCGAAGAGAAAAGACCGCAGAAATTGCCAAAGATGGTGACGTCTTCGAAGCCGTTAACTTCAAGGAGATAGACTAGCTGTTGTTTTTCAAACGGTGACGGGCCCACGAACGTCATTTTTACGGCAGAGAAATAGCTGTTTGACCTTTGAATTCTTGAGCGCCAACAAAGAGCCCAAAGAACAAAGAGAACAAAGAAACAAAAGCCAGCAAAAAGGACAAAACCAGGAAAATGACGTTGGAAAAAGACAAAGGTTGAGAATGAACTCAGTGACCTGCTAAGAAAAGAGCCCAAGGAGCCAACAAGGATGAGAAGATAGCCCCCGAGGGCCAAAGGAGCCAAAAGAATCAAGGCAGGGAAAAGACAAAAGTGCCAAGTGTAGAAACAGACAAATAGTCCAAGTGGCGAAGGGAGGCGTCGACTCAAGGAGTTATTCCAGTGGTTGGAACAGTGCTCGCCAAGTGGTCATAAATGGGATGCAAACAGTGAACGACGCGGCCTATTTTTTCTTCATTTTGCATCTATGAGCAGACAAACCGCGTGGGTGCCTTCAAGGAGCAGTCTTGGTTATGGAGAAACGGCGTGGCCTATGTTTTTATACGCCTGAAGTCAGAATCGGAACCGACACAAAATTTATATTTTAGCGGCTTCCTCTTCCCAACGCCCTTGGGACGGGCATGGGCCATTTGTAAAAAGGGTGCCAAAAGGCCTCTTTTCTTCCTCTATATATTGTAGACTTCTCATTTGGAAAAATCTATCTTTCACATTTGTAAGGCGAAGCCTTGGCAAATTTTCACCTGGAATTAATAAAACGCATTTTTACCTCTATTCTGGTTAGATATCTCTGTGTGTGTCTGAGTGTTAGTTTTATGTTTAGTCATTGCTTCCTAATGCTTTCACAGGGTTGACACCAACGCACCTGGTATTTATAAGGCGCCATTCCTGCAGGTGATAAGAAGAGCTGTACCTAGAGCGTAGAGACAGAAGAAAGTTACTATATAGTGTGCTTTTTTTACGGCGCCTATGGTGAGTCCCTGCTTTTGTGTGTTCCATTAAAGCCTCCCTGTTAAGCTTCCTGCAGGCTGGTCCTTTTACTAGTTAAAGTGTATGTGTCTTATGGTTCAGAGTGTGAGTGTGAGTGTGAGTAGGTCGAAGTTATTTTGGTGCATCACCCTCTTAGAGTAGGTTTTGTTTTCTGTAATCTTTCTCCCTTTTCATCCCCCCCATTATATGTATATATATATGTATTAGCACTTATTGGAATAACTCAGATGCATCAAAGGGAGCTAGCCCTTATCTAGAGACTCTCCCCTCCAGCTTCGCCAGTCCCACAGGCGAGAGGGGAGTTTTCATTTTGACGTGTGGAAGGCAGGAGCTCGGCCTCTTGCCCAGGGTGCAATCCACTGCGTCAACACCAACCATTCTACATTCCATTATCATCTGTCATTCCATTTCACACTCAAACCTACCATCCATCATTTGTCCTTATTTACCATCCATGGTCGCACTTTCCTTTGGTCGCACTTTCCTTTGTAGAGGCTACAAAGATACCTTGTCTCAACGCTTGAAGGAATCAGAATCAACGATCAAGGAAAAACACAACATTCTCGGCATCCAGTTTGACAGAGCAGCTTTTCAGATGAGGTGTGGGCTAGCAATTAACATGATCGAGTATTCTATTTGTATCATTTGTTGATTAGGACGTGCATCTCCCCATCAACAGGAACAACATAATCAAAAACCACACCTAGGCGAACATGTACCATACCGTTTCACATTGCCGTGCCATTACCATTGTTACATATCCTTTTGCCATTATCGCGTATCCTGCCATTCACCCCATCACTTGGGGACAAACCCTCTTACCATTTTATACATCCTATCATTCTGTTCCTATCTAGACCAAAGCCTATTTTCAGTCATCCCACCCAATCCTGTTTTGATCTTGGTTCATTTGGTTCTTTCCGCACCTTTTGTGAGAGGATTTCGATCAAGTTTTAACAATCAATCTAATTTGTGTTTCAATGACAGTCTATGAAAGCAATGTGATAGTTGATCTGGCAAGATATCTTTCATTTTCCATCCTGTATCAAGCTTGTTTATATGACCTTGATTATAACTGCCAATGGGCAAATCAGTGTCTCACCAATCTTGCTACTAATTATAACCGCCTATGGGCAAATTAGTATCATTGACCTATGCCATTGTATCTTAGTTATAACCGTCTTTGGGCAAACTAGGGGCAACATTTGTTTATCATGCATTGCCGCATCACCTTGCCATTACTGTTTTCATTTGACTGGCCATTTGTCGTTTTTGAGAACTTGTTTGGACCTAGTTGGTTTTTCCCCACCTTTTGTATGGATGGAATTACTATGACTTGAGGTCATTTTAAGACTGTGTAAGTCATGCTCAATTCATGTTGAGTTCACCTTAGCCCCCCTTTCCATAAACTTTCGCCGTTTTGCAAGCAACCTAAGCCAAACGCTCTCTTCGTTTTGCGAGTAGGTATCTTGTCATTCTCTAACGAGTTAAGATACCTCAAAATGCCAAAAACATTCATAACATTTCAAAAATCCAAAAATATTTGTCATGCCAGCCTAGTCAGTTATCCTCGATCTGCCTTATTGGGGCATTGTCATTGTTAGGATGCTTTCTTTTGCTTTTGTTTTCAGGCTTTCTGTTTATTTGTTTATTTCAAGTTGTTTGTTTCTCTGTTTATTTGTTTGTTTATTCGCTTGCCTATTTGTTTGCTTTTAGCACTGTTGCCTTGACTCGGTCTATATGCGTTTGTTGGGTGATTCTTTGCACACATTATTCTTGAGTCCATCCATATTCATATGTTAATATTGTCATCATAGTTTTTATCATTGGTGTTTTGTTTTCGAGTGTTTATTGGATATCGAGAGTCAGTCCTTATGCACTTTTTGGCCAAGTCTTCATGGTGTTCTATCATGATGCTTATCGTCACATGCTACAACAAAAATCAGCTTCAAGGTCTACAATCAATGGAGCCATTGAAGTTTCTCCTTGGCACCTTGGCAAATCCTCTCATCCCAACCTTGATCAATATAACTCATTTGACCATTCTGGTTGTATCATTGTTAATCAGGAGAGCATCTCCTCATTGACAAGTACAACTGAATCATTCTATGGATCAATTTCATTCCTCTATCCATCTCTTTCATCACTTCGTGCTCACTCATCTTTAATCTATATTCTAGGTTATATCCTTGAGTTATGTTTGCTAATTAGCCCTAATTAGGGCACAATCATCTTTAGCCAATCTAGGTCCTCTTAATGATTATAACCGCTTATGGGCAAATTATTATTTTGACTTTTATTCCTGATGTTGACAATTTGAGCAAGGAAACAGTTGACAGTTTTGATATCATGATCCTGAAAGCAGTTTGAGGACTGAAGAATTGTCATTCCCATCTAAGTAGCATGGAATTGTCATTGATGTCAAAGGTTGATGTCCTTGATGTCATTGAGATTGAATCTGATCATACATTAATGCCAAAAGTTGAGTTGAACAGAGTTGTGGAGTAAATCGGGTTTGTGAAGTGCTCTTACTTAGAAGAGGCAATTGGGATAAGTCAAGAAGGATGGAAAACCCGAAATATTCTTGAAGAATTCCTTCAGAGGAATTCTTTTGGAAAAAATGGTAAGGAGAATTCTTTCGAAAAAATTGTCAAGTCCTTTTCGGGCAAGTGGACCTTTTTAAAATGTCCAAAAGGTATCTTTTGAACGTTCCAAAGGGCAAGTGGACCTTTACAAAAAGTTTGAAGGGTATCTTTTGAACGTTTCGAAGGGCAAGTGGACCTTTTCAAAAAGTCCGAAGGGTATCTTTTGAACGTTCCGAAGGGCAAGCGGACGTTTTCAAAAAATCCGAAAGGTATCTTTTGAACGTTTTGAAGGGCAAGTGGACCTTTACAAAAAGTTTGAAGGGTATATTTTGAACGTTGCAAAGGGTATGTGGACACTTGCAGAAAAGCATAAGGGTAGATTGCAGAGAGTCTGAAGAAATATTGGCAGAATTTTTAGAATGAAACCGTAGTCTTTTCCTTCCAATTCCTTTCAAACCCTTATGATAATTTACCACAAAAATAAAAAAAACAGAACTTGTACCTTGTCAAATGGAGTTTAAAAACCCTTCGAGATGTTCAATTCTTCTTTCTAACTGGTTCGCCCTACCTCAAAAAATATAGGAATAAAATCAGAATATTTTACTCACACAAAATTCCTCCGAATAACCTCCAAAGGACCCCTAGGGCAAGTTGCCCAAGCTGAAAAAGTAGTATAAAATATTAGCAATATTTTATACACTGCAAAGCACTCCCAACCAGCTTCAAACCTTCAAAATTTGCTCTCCAAACAAGCCACCTTAGTTGGAAAATTCAATAATATAATGTGCAACCTTTTTTGGCATCTAATGACCCCTCCAAGTGGTTTGCCTAGCTCCCTAGACAAGTCGCCACCCCTTGGGAAGGTCTTCCTCAACATGAACAAGCTCCCAAATGATTTGCTCCTGTCCAAACCTGTGAAATTACAAAAAATCTGTTTTCGATAAAAGTTGCAATATTTTTTCAATGAAGGTGGTGTCTAGAAACACCTTTGTAGATCCACTTGCATGAACACATGCAATTTGAAGCTCACAACTCTTGAATAGAGTTGGCCAAGTATAAGGAATGGAGGTTTTCGTCCCCAAACCTATGATACTTCTTTAAGGTTTTCATCTTGAAGAGGTGGAAACCAAGCTTGACATACTTGATTCAATTTTCTAAATCAATCTTCAATATAAACTTTTCAAAAGAGCCTCCCTTTCTTTTTATATTTTTCCTCCAATTGTGGTGCCCAAAATAGAGAGGGAGAGTTACTTTTTCCTTTTAATAAAAAGATATATAACAAGCTTCCTTATAAAAACACTTTTATGATGACTCTTAAAAAGGCCCCGAAATTAGATAATAAAGTGCTTTATCAAACATATCCTTGAAGCTTACCAATGTTCCCCTTTTTCCTTTAAAAATCCTTAGCCCTAAGGAACGCTCAAGCTAATGGTCTCACCTCAAGTGCTAGCTCAAAAAGGGGACATTACAGTCCTTACCCAAAATTGCTTGTTCTCAATCAATCGCAAAAGCCATGAAGCTGTCCCTATCTCCAAAATATATCTTTTTATTGAAATGATTTCCCATTGCAAAGAATCTTCAAATTGTACTCCCTATTTGCAAAACACATACCTTGTCGGCTGCCCCCATAAGTTTGAGAGGTCATAATTATCTTCCAAGAATCCTTCATAACCCTCAAAGACATGCCATGCTTGATTGCTTTTGATGTAGTATCCCAAAGTGTATGATGTGCCCTCAAGAAAAATATTCACAATTCTGAAATTAATCAATAAAGCCTCTTTATAAAACATACCTTGAATGATGACAATGCCTATGCACCACGTTTCTTGTGTGAGTCTTCTACCACTCCTTTTATGCATAGGAAAGATGTAGTTTTGACCAAACAAAAGCCTATGCCAATCCTGATCATGGAATTGCACCTCCCCTATTGTACTAAACCAAAAGTATGCTTCCATATGCATAATTCCAGATTGTACTCTTGGCTGTATTTTACTGAAAAAATCAGATTTTTGGCTTCTTATATACTGCTGTAATTGATCATTAGAATCAGATTTCACCTTGTGATCATTTTCAGAATACACCTCGGTACCAAATCTTCCCAATGTAGGCTGAAAATTGACAATAAATCGCCACTTTTTCCCTGCTTAATGTGGCTGAACTTGATTTTCTAACTCATGGAATTGGAAATTTTAGACCTCTTACCATCTTTTCTTATTCTTTCTATTGGCTGCCATGTGGAAGATAAATGGGTTTTGAAGTTTGCAATGCTCCATAGGTGATTCCCTCCAAGTTTGTCCTTCCTTTGCAAGAAGAAGGATTTTCCTTTTTTGCCATTTGGATTCTTTGTGCAGCTGCTCATCACTCTCATTTTTTCAACATTTATGGGGTGTCCACTTTTTCTCAATGCCTCACTATTTCCTCTTGTGCAAGAGGGAGTAGGGTTCTGCCCTAAGCATGTTTTGGGTTGCCCTTGGCAATCCATTCTCTTCCCCTCTCTTTCAAATAAATCTTGGCAACAATGACAATTTGCAATGCTTACCAAATGCTTTTGAGAAGGCTCAAAATTTAGATGAAGGGGCTGCATTTTATGTCTAGGGGCAGCCTTCTTTTCCACTCTCTTCATGTTCATGATACATCCTCCTAACAATTTATTGGCTTTGGAAGAGGAGGCCTCTCCATCACTTAAACCATGCAAAACAACCTCCTTGCCTGCTATTTTGAATTTGAGCTCCATAGTTTGGTGTATATTCACCAAGTGAGTGTAACCATTGAATACCAAGGACCATGTTGGTCTCCCCTATGCCCACCACATAAAAATCATCCTCAACCACATGTTTTTCCAAAGTGAGGCTAAGCTTTGGAATCTTGGTTGTGCAAGGGATGGTGAATCCATCTGCTACTGTAACTCTGAAACCCTTGAACTCCACTGATTGTAGTCCATATGATGTTATCAATCTCCTATCAATGTAATTGTGAGTTGTCCTACTATCAATAAGTATGGTAATAGGTGTACCTTTTAATGAACCCTTAACTCTGAAGGGGTAATATCTAGGAGCCCCAGAAAGTGATGCCAAGGTGCCACTCAATTCCTCCTCTCCTATTTCCAAAGTGTGCTCCTCATAGTTGGCTGTCCCAACTTCTTCCTCCTTAGTTTCCTCATCAGAAAGAACCTCGATGTAGTGAACCCATCTCTTTCCGTGACAATTGTGGCCTTTCTCCCAAGGGTCCTTGCATGTGAAGCAATTACCTTTCCTTCTTAGCTCATTCTTCACATCAAAGCTACTACATGGTAACTCCTTCGGCTACCCCAAACTTGGTTGGTTTGGTCTAATCAAAGGACCCACATGATTGGCTTTAGGTGGTCCTCAAAAGCTACTTTTGGGCTGCCCCAAACCGCCAACTCTTTGCTGCCCAGTAGGTGGGAAAAATTACTCTTTGGCTGTCCCAAAGGTGGAAGTCTGCCCCTTAGAGTAGAAGACTTCAAATCGTAGGCTTTCTGAATGGCCTCCCTCAGCGTAAGTGGATCAAATGCCTTGACCAATCCCCTCAGGGAGTCAATTAAGCCCTCTATGAATAGTATTACCAATCTCCTATCTGAAATATTAGTCACCATGACTGAAAGTCTTTGAAACTCTGTGACGTGATCATCCACTGAAGTTCTTTGCCTCAATTGAGCTAAATCACGGAAGTGAATCTCAGAATTCGCTCTATCGAACCTCTCAATCAATCTCCTATTGAACTCCTCATAGGAGTGTATGTGTTGATGTCCCTGTGTGATCAAACCATGATACCACCAATCATGGGCTGCTCCCTCTAAATGTAAGGTGGCGAACTGGATGGCCTCTATCTCTGCCATCGGTCGAAGCAAAAAGAAGGTATCTACTTTTTGAATCCAGTCCCTAGGTGCCTATGACCCATTAAAAGTAAAAAGAGATAATTTCCCCAATGCATGTTGGAGATCTCCCTGGCTGCCTCTCTGCGTCTGATTGATCCTGAGCCCAACTTGGACTCGTTTCCAAGCTGAAAACTCAAAAAATGTCATAGCCCTCTTAAATGTCTCAGACAAGGTAACATACTCATCCATGTCTCTCTCTAACTCGTTGAATAACCCCTCCCTCGCTGGTGTGGGGCTTTCTCTTTGAACAAATGTAGGTTATGTGGGCCTACGTGTGGATGCCCTATTTCCCGAAGGGGGTGTATGTGCATCTGGCCTGCTCCTTGAAACACTGTTATTTACATGTAGTGGCTTCAAGACACCCATCTTACTGAGGGAACGAAGAAACCCCTCCACAGCTGTTATCCTCTCCTAAGTTTGAGAATACTTCTCAAACCTCTCCTTGGCCAACTTGTCTCTCCTCTCACCTTCTGTCTCCTGGTGCTCCATGTCACTCATAGCTCAGTCCTGCTTAGGTGAACCAACTGGTAGAAGCTCTGCTTCCCTCCTGCAACTTCTCAAATAATACTTAACCTCTTTGTTGCCACTCATGTATCAATCCTTTGCCCCATAGAATAGCCAAGATATGTCTTTGATACCACTGTAATGTCCTCAAATTGGGACAATAATGACAAAAAAGGGTTTCCCAACAAAAATTCTTAAACACTCCAAACAAACTAAATTCTGAAAATTTTAAATTTGCAAACCATAGTTGATATATAGATGCTCAAAACACTCCAAATAGAAACAAACTAGATGCCATTGTTGCACAATTAATTCCACAACTACTGAAGCATATATCCACTGAATTTTCACCTTAAATCCAAATAATGTCATACATAAACCTTGAATTTGTTGCTGTAATAAATACCTATTTATGTGTGAGAAAGAGTGGATGTACTTTGGAAAAATACCCTTCAATATTCTAATTTTTCTCTTGAAAGTACAATTGCATTTTCCCTTGTTAATTCAGCCTTCAAAGCCTTGCAAAACTCACCAAAAATAATAATAAAATATAGAAATATTTCAGAATGAAATGTTTCCAATGTTAGCCCTCCAAAGCTTCCAAAAACCCTTCAAGGTAAGTCACCCATGTGCAACAATTACTGTGTGAAATAAATCATAATTGTCCCTTGGATTCACTCACAAAATGATGTCAAAGGGCCCCGAAAAATATGCCAAAAGCTCACAAATAATTAAAATATTATTTGTCCACTTTTAGGGCTTAAAAACACCCTATAAATCTCAGAAAATACTCAAGTGAATCGCCCCACTCATAAAATATTGGCAGAATATTTAGAATGAAACTCTAGTCTTTCCCTTCCAATTCCTTTCAAACCCTTATGATAATTTACCACAAAAATTAGAAAATAAAAGAACAATTTGTACCTTGCCAAACTGAGTCTAAAAACCGTTCGAGATGTTCATTTCTTCTTTTCAACTGGTTCGCGCTACCTTAAAAAATATAGGAATAAAATCAGAATATTTTATTCACCCAAAATTTCTTCGAATAGCCTCCAAAGGACCCTTTTGGGCAAGTCGCCCAAGCTGAAAAAGTGGTATAAAATATTAGCAAAATTTTATACACCGCAAAACACTCCCAACCAGCCTCAAACCCTCGAAATCCGCTCTCCAAACAAGTCATCTTAGCTAGAAAATTCAATAAAATAATGTGCAACCTTCTTTTGCATCCAATGACCCCTCCAAGTGGTTCGCCTAGCTCCCTAGGCAAGTTGCCACCCCTTGGGAAGGTCTTCCGCAACATGAACAAGGTCCCAAAATGATTCGCTCCTCTCCAAACCTATGAAATTACCAAAAACCTATTTTCGATAGAAGTTGCAATATTTTCTCAATGAAGGTGGTGTCTAGAAACATCTTTGTAGATCCACTTGCATGAATACATTGAATTTGAAGCTCACAACCCTTGAATAGAGTTGCCCAAGTATAAAGAATGGAGGTTTTCGTTCCCAAACCTATGATACTTCTCGAAGGTTTTCATCCTCAAGAGGTGGAAACCAAGCTTGGCATACTTGATTCAATTTTTTAAATCAATCTTCAACATAACCTTTTCCAAAGAGCCTCCCTTCCCTTTTATATTCTTCCTCCAATTGTGGCATCCAAAATAGAGGGAGAGTTACTTTTTCCTTTTAATAAAAAGATATATAACAAACTTCCTTATAAAAGCACTTTTAGGATGATCTTTAAAAAGGCCTCAAAATTAGATAATAAAGTGCTTTATCAAACATATCCTTGAAGCTTACCAATGTTCGTCTTTTTCGTTTAAAAATCCTTCGCCCTAGGGAACGCTCAAGCTAAGGGTCTCATCTCAAGGACTAGCTCAAAAAGAGGGACATTACAAGCATTGAAAGATTTTTGTATCTCCATGGTGTAAGGAATGATGAAGTTGCTTTGTAGTGACTCATCCTTCATCATGCTGTTAAAATACACAAGAAATTTTACATGACTCTTCCTAATTCTTCTTACATGCCAAGTGCAAGAGATGGAGAACTCAATAGTGACATTTACCTTGATCCTCACCAAACCATCTGGATCCCATATGCACTAACAACCTTAGACTTGTATCGGAGAATCTACATGCTTATCGTTGCAAATTGTGTTCTTGGTCTTGATACACATCTTGGATACCTCCTAGGAGCATGCTTATCAACTGAATTAACAACAATATAAGGGAAAAATGTTTCTGTTCTATCAAGCATACCATGGATTTTGATTAGAGGGTAGTTATCTCCAATCACCAACACATAAGCAATCATAGCTTGGACATCAAATTTGAAAATATCAACATTATTTTGAATTTGTTGGCCCCAATTTTGAAGTGTCTTATTGCTGCTCGCTTTTAGAGCACCTTTGGATGTGAGATGACAAGTCTTTGGACCTTGCATTTGCCCCATGAGCTACAACCATTGAATTTCCATGATCCGGCTAGTGTTCACCACATATTTCTTATGTTCCTCCAAGGTGAGTTGTGATCTTCTTTTGATCCAGAACATGTAATAGCGACCTTATTAGCGATATTGATTTTGAAATCAGAAATTCCAATTTTAATGGGTCTTTGGACAGCACCGGTATCCCACACTGTTATGCACAAACAATTTTGAATTTGATCAAAAAGATCTATGTGCTCTATATTACAAGAAGTCTCCTTTACCTTATCATCATTTTTAGCATGTCGTTCATGATGACAAATATATTGCAGCGAGATAGGAGGGAGCAACAAATTTGAAATATGATCATTATCATACCTTGGTTTGCCAACAAAAAGCTCATCCTCCTTTGGTGAAGCGGGGTTTGTGGAGATACCTCAAACTCTTCTATCCTTATGATTCCCAATATTGTCTTCAAACATATGTCTCTCCACAATGCTGTTTTGAAAATCAGTCAATGGTTCATACTTAGGAAGTTCGAAGGATGGTGCATGTTCCTCCACTCTGAGGTCATGGTATTCAACAAGTGAAGCCTTGTTCGCCTTGGTTTCATCCATATCTTTTTGACACATGCATGGATCATTTTCTTGGTTTTTGCCAAGGTCACGAACACCATCATCTAGCTTCATATTGATTGCTGTTCTGGATATTCCAGCAAGCTGAACATCAACATTATCATCCAACAATTGGGCTTTAACCGTAAAATTCTCTCCCCAATCTTGCAATTCTGACTTTCCTTCTTCCTTGGGTTCGTAATTAGAATTCTCATCTCCTTTGGCTAAGGTAGAAGCCTTTGATAGATTTGCCTCCACACTATTAATCTTGTCAAGTATCTTCCCAAAGTTGTCTCTGAAATCCATTTCATATGGCAATGGCTCAATCATTGGAATGCTCGAAAAATGGATAGGGCTTTTTGGAAAAGATCCTCTTTCCATTTGGTACCCTTCATCTTATCCTCATTGTTAGAATGATTCTTATGTCTCATGATGATCAAAATATAGTAAGGACATAGTATGATGGTGATATAATAAATCCTTGCTATGAAGATAACCAAATTGTTTACCCTTCTCTTTAAATTCGTTTAGGTGTTGTCTTGTTTGAATGGCTATCAACTTTGTCTCTCTCGCTCTTCTTAGTCAATATCACACCTCCTTTGGGTCCTTATCACATCTTCCATGCTTGCTTGCAAGGTAGCTGGTTTCCTTACAACTTAGGATCCACTTTTATTGTGGATGGTGGATCATTAAATTCTGCCTCACATATGTAATTTATTCCCTTCTTTTCAGCGGAACTCTTAGGGCAATCAACCAATGGTATTTCCTTTTTCAAGATTTCTTATTTGGCTTCCTGATTCCTTTGGTCTTTTGTAAGGTTTTGGAATTCAGACCTTGACTTTTCCATTTTCTTTTCTTCTACCCATGCCCTTAGCTCCTTTGAATGTTCTTGCATAGCTTGCAACAATTGTAACATGGATTCTTCCAATGTCCTCATTATTCACAGGCTGACTAGATCACAACTCTGACACCACTGCAATGTCCCTTTTAGAACATAATTAAACAAAACTGGAAATGACTACAAATCCTTAAAATAACAATATAAATTCTGTTTTTTATTAAAACCGAACCACAAAAATTTCAGAATTTTGAAAAGACTATTTTTATATCATTTTCAATATTTTATTGTCACAAACCTCGCCAAAAATAAAAAAAATACAGCCATACAAAATACCTCCACATATGAGTTTTTGTACCACATATGGTTGGAAAATATTTGCTGAAGGTATATATAATCAAACATCCAAATCACCATGAAATCACCCCAAAAACTGCAATTTCTAACCCACAAGGGGGTTTGCTGCCCTAGGAGAAGGCTCCCAACTGCTGCGCTGTCCCTTCAAGACCCTCCAACAACTTCTCTCAGCCTTCAATGATCTTTCAACAGCTGCACTCAGCCTTCAATGACCTTTCAACCATTGCACTCAGCCTTCAATTTTTGCCGAACTAATTTGCTGACCCTCTAAGGCTGCCAATATTGATTTGTTGCCCTTCAAACTGCCCTAACTGGTTCTCCACTCTCTACAAGTAACCCAGATGGTTGAAGATGACTTTCCAAATCAAGTGTGACCTCTGAATAAGGTCTCCAACTGAGTGTTTGAGGGTTTTCATCCCCAAATACAAAAACTAATGAGGGTTTTTGTCCTCACCAGCTGTGATGCAAGCAATCGTGCTTAGCAATCAGAAATTTATTCCAAGATAATAGATAGATACCCCAAAATTAGATCTCCCTAACTTCCTTTATACCCCTTTTCCCTTCAATATACTTTTTAAACTAAGGGCCGACTTATAGCAACTTAGAAAAGTCCCTTTCTTTATTCTAACTCAATTTAGAAAGAAGTTGTCGACATAAGTTACTTTTTGTCAACTAAGACATTATTATTATTATTTTACTTGAAGTATTTAAAATACTTTTTATTTTAATAATAATATTATTATAATCTCAAAAAAGGGGACATTACAACTTCTTCCACCACTCTTCTTGCAATCTTGGTTGCACAAAATGACCCATCAACTTGGAAACCATATGTTCCGAATTTCTCACTTTATTTTTTTTCTTCTGTTCCTTCTCTTGGAGACCTCGCCAACACACAATTGCATTTCCACATAGCCTTTTGCTTGCAAACTTTACCTTCAGGGGGTCTTCTACATTCTCCTCTTCAAATAAATTCTCTAACTCAACTATCCATTTCATGAGCTCCTCTGGGCACTTTTTGCCATAAAACAAAATAACATTGCAAGTGGGCTTACCTTTTTCTTTTATTTTGACCACTCCAGGTCTCTTATCCTTGCTGGAATCTTCCCCTCTTGGCTTTACGAGCTTCTTTTTCTCAACAAGTCTCTTTCCTCTACTTGCTGATTTTCTTTCCAAAGCATCCAACCTTTCTTGTAAGGATAACAACCCCATCATCTTTTCTTCTTCTTCATCTTCACTCACAACTGCAACATCTTCTTTACTTTGCGCATCCTCCACCATATCCAATCTTGCTATGATTTCCTTCAACATCTCTGCTAGGTCCTCTGTTCCCAGTGTTCTTCCTCTTTTTTGTGCCATATTTTCTCTACGAATAGGGTTCTCTTTCACAGCTAAAGTAATTCAAGCAGGCTTTTCTTTCACAACCTGCATTAGACTCTTACAAGAGTCTCACTTTTTTTACACTTGCAAAATTTCTCACACACCTCCAACAAACTTATCCTATTTCCTATGCAAGCTTCTCTATTTGCAATTGACTCAAGTGTACTTCTCTTTCACAACTTACATTAGACTAAAATAAGAGTCTCTCACACTTTTACACAACTCTCTCCCCTTGCAGAACTCCTCTCTTACCTGCAACAAACTTGTCTTCACTCCAAAGCAAGCTTCTCTTTCACAACTTTATAATTACTCAACTAGAGTTTCACACTTTATCGCACTAACCTTCTTCACGTGTAGGAATTTCTCACACTTGCAAAAAAACTCAATTGGACTACTTTGGTACCGCTTGGTGCGGTCACAGTAGGGGGTCCTAGTGAAGGCATGCCCTTGTCCATGTTGCGGAAAATAACATTCATTCTTTGATATTAACTGAAACAAGCCTTAACGACATCTACATTCGGTGACTCTGTGACTCTATTTTGTATTCTCTCCTTTATCTATAAGCCTCTTTGGGCTCACAATCTAAATCCCTAGTTGCAAACTCTCCACTGATCTCTATTCCCTTCTTCTGAGATCTATTTTTTACTTCTCATCCTTCTTGAATTCTCTTCCAAATTGTTTGTGATTCCTAGCGAATTTGTTGTAATAGTGATCACATGGTTGATTTAATTGCCTCATGGTCGCAACCAATTGAAAGTTCTCATAAAGAGATTTCCAACGAGACCCATCACCCACCATTTGGCACCTTCTTGTGAAAATTGAGGCCACTTGAAGATACTTAGTGTTGCTTCCCATTACATGCCATGATTATGACACTTGTCACCTTCATAGACTCTTGGCCTCATGTGATCTCCATGAACTTTGTGGGTTCCATAAACCCTGTGCACTCCATGAATCCCTTGACTCCATGGGGTGTTCTCGAGGCCAATGGACTCTGTGGAATTTTGTACAGTCTGTGGGGTGTTCCCGAGACTAATGGGCTCCGTGGACTCCTTGGATGTTTCTTGAGGCTAATGGACTCCATGGACTTCGTGGGTGCTTCCTGAGGCTAACGGATGCCATTATAAAAACTAAGTCATAGGTCACTTGGTGAATTGTGTAGTTGCCATGGGACTTCAACATATAATTGCAAACACTTTGGATATTTAAATTTGGTCGCCGTGAGACTTCACATATAAAGTTGTGAACACTGTGATACCATTAAACTTACAACTTGTAGCTGTGAACTTTGTGAACTTGGGACTTGTCCTTTGTGACTCGGTTAAACTAAGAAATTAGCTCTGAGACTCTTTATTGAAAGCTACCAAAATCCCTTCTTGTTTTTGGTGATGCAAGATTGCCCATACGCCTTGGATGCTCTCGCATCATTTGCGATTAAGTCCATCTCTAGAAAAGAAAAAGTTGCCAAAGATTACTTGTGACAGATTAGAGGATCTCATATGGCATTGCGGGACATGATTACAATTTGGACTGCCAATGGATGCATAAAACGTATTTTGTTCGGTGCTTTCCAGTCACACTTTGAGGAGTGGCCATTGATTGGTACATTGATCCAAACACTCATAAGGTTACATGGGAGAAGTTAAGGAAAGCATTCAAAAATATTCGAGAATGAATCTAAGCTCCTTAGAGACGACGATGAGATTGTTATTGAAATCTATTATATTCAACAAGGTAAACACGAGAATGTTCGAGCCTATAACAAAAGACTCAAAGAACAATTGGACAACTTTGAAAAAGAACATGTTGACGGCTTGAAGAAGAGATAGTTCATTGAAAGGTTGGTACCCTTAGTACAAACGACGATGAAGATGGTACCACCCTCATTTGACAAAGATACATTATCGAGTCATGGACATTGAAAGCAAGAGTTAGACATCTTCGTGCTTGAAAAGATGAGAAGAAGATGACCCTCGCTCTAACGATGACAGTTAACTTGGATCGGTGTGAGCCTTGCAAAATAACATGCTTTAGATGATAAAAGAACTAAAGGTAGACGCTAAGAACAAAGCCCAAGGTCTTTTGTGTGAGATTTGTCAAGTTACAGGGCATTCAGTTAAGCATTGCCCATACAATTTGTGGGATAAGAGCGACCAAGTATTATTCACACAAGGTATGAAGTCGACACCACCCACCACCCTACCAAGAAACTATTCACAATAGAATAATAGTGATGGTGGGAGATGGATTCGATACAAATCCCAAGGATGACCAATTGTGCTATGTCAAGAGTGCAATGGGTGGGCCCATTTTGCAAGAGATTTCCTTGATCAAAATATTATTGGACTTCTTTGTATATAGTGTGGACCTGAGGACCATAACGATGGAAATTTTCCAAAGCAAGCAAACCTCAGTATGATTGATGTAGACAAGCGCAATGAATTTATGGCAATTACTGCAACACAAGTGAAGAATACCAATTACCTCGACTCACATACGGAGAAGGAAAGGTTGGTCGAAGAAAAGGTGGAAGTTGAGAGGGCCATGGTAGAAGAACTATGTCAATCGCAAGAACATACAAGCACAATGATGATCATATTTGAGTTCAACAAAGCTATTTCATGACATGTCTTGTAGGCCACTGTACTTGTGAAAATAAGTGACTTATTGCAGAACATTCTGAAACTTGAGAATGTTGTAACAACTACCATACAAGACATTGGCTTGAACGTGGAGCACACAATGGTGAACCTAATGTCAAATGATGTAGCAACGGGTGCTTGGGAGTGCAAAAAATAAAATAATGAACTCATAGTCACACCCTCGTTGTTAGGTGACCAAATGATTGATTTATGCTCTTGGCAATAAATCTAGCCCAACATCTGACAATCGTGCATATGGAAATTCTGGGTAGGAATTTGACAAACACTGTCATTGATGGTGGTTTTGGCTTGAATGTTCTCCCAGAGGAAACTTGGAAGTGTGTTGGGAAGCCAACTTTGTGGCCTCTGATTTTCCATTGTAGGAGCATTCAGCATTGCATTAAGGCATTGGGAATCTTGATGGGACAAAAGGTCTTTATTGGCATGCAACCTCTTTTGTTGAATTTTGTGATCATCTCATATCACAAGGTCTATGATGCACTTTTGGGTTGAGGCTAGTTGATAACATTCAAAGCCAACCATATTTGGAAAAAGAATATGATCTCCATTGAAAACAAAGGCTGAAACTTCATAAGTATATCATAGATTTGAAGAACCAGGGAATTAGTCTGGAAGTAGTGTCTTAGACTCATTGGATTTAGACATTGAAGACGAACGCTTAATGGATAGGAATTGAAGTACGATGGAGTCGAATGATGAAGGGATCTTGGAGTTATAATTGTGCTTTGAAGATGAGACGAACTCCCTCAACGGTTTGTTTGTAATGTCCCCAAATGGGACAAATTCAACAAAATAGAGGTTCTCCAACGAACCCTTATGCAAACTGAAATTTGTGAATTCAAAACTAACAAAATCTAAGTAAACAATTACTCCCAACAAACGCTGTAATAAATAACTCGTTTGCCAATGTATTGAAGATGATAATGTTGGTTTCCTGTCCGTCAATAATTCAGAGTTTTGACTGAAAATGCAGTAGCCGTTCTTTGACCTATTCTTTTCTGAGACCCTGACACACTTCACCAAAATTGATAGAAAAAATATATAGAAGTTTTTAGGTAATTAGACATGAAATGAAGCACCAAATGAGATTAATATCCTTCACAACAAGTCGCCCATGCACAAAAAGTCACAATAGTAAATAATATATGGTTTTGTAGTAGCAATGGCCTCAAAATGACCACCAATAATCATGAAAATTAATAGGCAAATATAAGAATAGTATTCATAATTATTTCAGACTTAAAAACACACTATAAGACTCTAAAATGTCTCCCAAGTTAGTCGTCCCACTTGCCAAAAATATATAAATAATCCTCTGAATTGTCTCGTCTCAAAGTGATCCTCCAATGACCTCCAAACCCTTACAAAAATCATATATAAATTTAGGAATAATTATAGAAAATTCAGAATAATATTTTGGCACAAAATAGCCCTTCAAACCCTAAGAATTTAGCGCCAAACCAATTCGCCCTAGCTGGAATAATTGGGCAATAAATTCATAAACCCTAGTAGAGGGTTATTTCCTTGTAGTGCAGGCCTCCAAGAGGTGTCTTCAACATTCTAATCAAATTGAAATCTTAGAAATGGCCTCACACCCAAGCAAGCAACATCTAGAAGCAAGTTGCCAATGTCCCTAGTATGAAATTCACCTGTTGAAGCACAATTTGCAGCGCTTGATGTAGAGCTACTCACAATGACGATGTGAAGGGTTTAATCTCCACACTTTGAAGCACTTGAAGGTTTTCGTCTTCAAGATGCTATATCCACTCTTGACATATTTGAGCAAAGAGATTCAATATCCAAATAGCATAACCTTCAAATGGAGTTTACTCTTTTTTTAAATAGTCTAAGCCCCCAAAAAGAGTGCCCAAATTAAGGAGGGAAAATCCCCTTTTCAAATATAACAACACATCTTTATAATTTTCTTTTTAGCCCATGAGTGCCCATGACCCTCAATAAGGCCCCAACTTAAGTGAAATTAGAATAAAATGTACTTTTTTATAACTCAAATGCAGATTAGAATTCATGATGTACCTTTTTCAATAATTGTTTTTCAAGTTGACCCTCAACGTTCCCTTTCTTCTTTTATTTTAGCCTTTTATGAACATATTTTAAGGCTAAGGACTCTTAAGTGACTCCTGTTAAAAAGGGAGACATGACATTGTTCCATTGGCAGATGGAAGACTATGAAATGTTCCAGCATGATTGCAATAGCATTGAGATTATGGAGATTGAAGAAGGCCAAGGCAAGTAGATGGGGGTGATGCCAATTCCATCCAAACCATCAACATCACAATTGACTTACCCATCATAGTTCAAAGAATACAACGTTAGGGATGCACAATTCGATGATAAGTTGGCCCACCAGCTTGATGGTGTAACCGACATGTAGTATATAGAGCCAACTATAGTGAGCCTACTACTTGGCATTGCATCACCTATCGTTGCATCACCCAACGTTTCGTCAATCGAAGCTTACCCACTCGATGCTCAATCACTTGGTGCTTAGTCAACTGACGCTCAACCAATAGACACTTAGCCATTCGATGCTCAATCAACCAGTGCTGAGTCCCCTGATGCTCAGTCAACTGACACCTCTACTGCCCAACGCTTAGTCAACTGATGTTTAGTCTCCTAGCATTCAATCACCTAATGCTTAATCACCTGACACTTAGTCAATCGATGTTGTCATACGCCCACGTACCTAGCGACCACCTACTTGGCATCCACCCATCCGTCAATCACCCCCTGGTGGCCATGCCCCTGGTGCCCACCCACCTGACATCCACCCATCCGTCAATCACCCCCCTAGTGGCCATGCCCATGGTGCCCACCCACCTGGCAGCCATGCATTTGGCATCCACCTACTTGGTGGCCAACTCATGTGGCACCAATCTACTTGGTGGCCAACCTACACAACAACCACACACCTAGCATCCACCCATTATATGACTAGGAAGTAGGTCCATGTGTGTAGGAGAGAAGTAGGTCTGTATGACTAAGAGGGAACATGTTTGTATGAACAAGTGTAATGTCCCCAATTTGCGACGACAACTAAAAAAAGAGGGTTTTCCAATAAACCCTAGCCAGTCCAAGCACCAAACTAAAATCTGAAAATCTATAACCAGCCAAACCTTAGCTGAAAAAAATTATGATATTCAAGCTAAAGAGCATCCAAATAAATCCACAAGACGTTGAAAATTATTTAGAGAAATAAGTACCTTTTTGGGGGTCAAATAAATTGAAGAATAGCTGAAAATACCTCTCAAAATATTATGAATTTTTCCTTGAAGGTACAGTTGTATTTTTCAACCCTTAAATGCCTCAAACTACTTTCCAAGTGAGTCGTCACACCTTAGTAAAATAGAAGAAACAAATCTGGAAATTATCCCTTGAATTTCTCTTACCAAATCATCTTTCGGAGCTTGCCAATCAATCGTCCAAGTGCCGAAATTATTATAATAAATTTTCAATATTCTAGGACATTGAATGACCTTAAAAACCCTGTAAAACCATTTCAACACAAATCGCCCAGCTAGAATAAAATACTAAAAATATCTCCAAACTTTAGAAGAGGGTTTCTTCAATGCAAGACCCTCCAAAAGAGTTCCCAAGACCTCCAAGTAACTCGCCGAAGATAGAAACTTGCAAATCAGCCTTTCCCAAACAATTCGTTGCCCACAACAATTATTATCTCCTACAAACAAAGTGAAACTTCAAAAATTCATTACTCCCTCAATACTTGGAATTATGATGCAAATAAGAGCTCAAGTTGACCACAAAATTAGTGACTATCAAACAAAAATAATATCAAACTTTTCCTTCTATAGGACGGCCACCAAAACTTGCTCTAAAATTTTAAAAACCCTAGTTTCTAGAATTTTCCTCCTCAAACCCTAGGTTCACTCAAATTTCCAAAAGTAGGCGGTGTTTTAAAACACTTTTGTAGATCCACTTGCATGAACACATGCAATTTGAAGCTCACAACCCTTGAATAGAGTTGCCCAAGTAGAAAGGGATGGAGGTTTTCATCTCCCCAAACCTATGACACTTCTTAAAAGTTTTCGTCCTCAAAAGGTGGAAACCAAGCTTGACATACTTGATTCAATTTTTCAAATCAACATTCAACATAACATTCACAAGATTCTTTTTTTTGCTTGTATACCCAACCTCCAAGGTTGGTGCCCAAGTTGGAGGGTTGTATTCTTTCAAACATAAGCACTTTATCTTTTTAAAACTCACTTTATTGAGGGTTTAGGCTCCCATGACCCCAACTTAATTGAACATAAGATAAAAAGTAACTTTTTGCAAACTCAACTAAAAATTAGAACACTTAAGTACTTTTTACCTTTCTTGTTCATAGATTAGGCCCCCTCCATGTTCCCTTTTCTTCTTTCCCTTTGCGTTGTGGGAACAACCAAGCTAAGGACTCCAAAAACAAGCTATGCCAAAAAGGGGGACATTACAGTCTTCCCCACCCAAAATTGCTTGTCCTCAAGCAATTGCAATATCCACGGGGGTGTCCTAACACTCCTTATGCTGCAATGGCTACTTGTAAATGTTTTCCAAGGAAGGAAAACCTCCCCCTACTGTTCTTGTGCTTCAAAGGCTGCCCACAAGTGCTGAAGGTGCTATGACAACTATTGTCAAACTCCCAAACAACCCCTAGGCTCATTACTCTCTCAAGCTCATGGCTGCTCCAAGTGTAACCCACTGTAGGAAACTCATCACAACTGCTATTATTCTGCATCATGTCCCAAACCTCTCAAAACATAACTGCCAAGGGCTACAAACTCCCAACTTGAAGCCATAATCAATTGCCTTCCTATCAAGGAGGAAGATATTCTATAAACACAACTGCTTCTGCTGTTATAAGGGGTGTAATGGTGATGTACAGCCTTGCCATTGCTCCAAGTTGCCAACTTATTCAGTACCAAGTTGGTCTCCAATGAACCCTTTATGTCACTACGATTAAAGTGAGTCAACATGCATACAAACATTATGCCCAAAGAGCTAGGGCTGCCAACATAATCAATACTGATTTCTATCATAAGGCTGTCCCTTATTAAGGTTTCCCATTGAATGTTGAACAAGGAGTGTGGGCTTCCATGGTACATTCCAAAACTTGTTAGGGTCTTCTATATGCCACGCCAATCTCTTCCCAAACCAAAATGGTAGCCCCTCCATTTGCAAAGAGAAGACAAACTTGAGCCAATTTGGAAGCATACCTTGTGAGGGGATGCCATGGGTATGCAAGTAACCTTGCAATGATGTCCTCATGTGCTCAACCATTGACTGCCCCTTCTCATCGTTGTTATGCATGTGGGAAACAAAATAGGAGTCAAGAGAATAGTCATCATGCACCAAAGAGTAGTGCCGTTCCATGCCTTCAATCTTTGCCCTTCTCTCATGCAACTTGTACCTTCGAGCATAGGCCTTTCCATTATTTGTTAGTAGCTTTAAATGGAACAAGAAATCAGACCTTTCATATACATTTCCAAAACTGGTTAGGGGCTGTAATGTGCCCAACAAATCATAATTTTTGACCACTTCATTGACCTCCTTGACTAGGCAACATATTCCCCTTTTTCCTGCTTACCTTGTCAAAAACATGAGCGATCTCTCTCATAAAAGATGGCTGTGATTGCGTCCATAACTCAGAAAATTCTAATTGACAAAATTCAGACCTTGCATTAATGTTTTCCTGATTTCCTACCTGCTGTAGCATGTCAAATAAAGTGAATTTCATGATGGTAGGAAGTAGTGGCTTTGGCCATTCAAACTCATAAATTTCTGGGTGTGTTTTTGACTAAAAACTCCTCAAAGATTTCCCCACTATGCTGCTGTTCACAATCCCAACCTTTACCCAAACTGAGGGAGTTTTTATACCCTCATCCAACTCCACAAAACCTTCTTTACAACTTGGAATATGGTCCTTCCCCTTGTAAGCTAGAAGCTGATTGTGCAAATTGAATTATCTATTTATTTTTTTCATTGAAGCACAACAAATTCCAAACTTGGCCATACTTACCAATTTCATAGTAGGGCATACCTTCTTTGGACTCATTGGTTTCTTATGCACGAAATTTGCAGCCTCTTCCCTACTACATCCTTCTTCTCCTCTCAAGCTCATGTAGGGAGTGCTTACCATGCTATTTGATGTAGTTACCTGTGGACCCCTATTGCTCACGAAATCAGAACTTTCTGTATAGATGTCCATCTGGGTTTGCATATTACCTTCAACATTCGACCCGTCATCAATTTCATAATTTATTGCCCCACAAACTTTGGAGTCTAGGGTGCACTTATCCACTTGAGTTTGCATCTTCTTCATAGTAACTCCAACATTTTTCAAGCATCAATTTGAATGATTTCTACGAATTCTAGGTGGTTGCCTGTGCACCAAATTTACAGCCTTCTTAGTACTCTTTGTTGCTATGACAACTGGTCCACATGGTGATTGTTGTAGCCCAAATTTGCACCCTAGAAAAGTCAACCAAACCTTCTCAAATTTGGGATAACATGGAACTATCTCTAATTATAGACAGATTACTACAGGAGATAGATATCTAGATTATAGGTTAGCTCCCTTGATCTAACTGTTTAGGCTCACACACTACACTTGACTAATCATTTGGGGGTGAAAAGGGGTAGAAGAAAACATAAAAGTAACCTACACTAATGGAGGTGATACACCAAAGATATCTCCACAAACATACTTGCATTTGCATTAAGAAGATAGACTGCTAAAACTGATCTCATCTCAAGGTTCTTCTAGCATAAGTGTTTCTACATGGAGATAGAATGCTATGCATATCCAAAGGTGGCTGAATAGGAGGTCTAATCTCAGACACTATTAATCTCTCTTCACACTTCAAAAACACCTAACAAACAATTACACTTCATGAGACTTGTTAGAAGAAGTATTACTCACACAATGCATACAAGAGCAAAATGGAAGCAAGAAGAAACAATCATCACTTGTCATCCAAATAGACTACTTGACATACTTAGGCAAGAAATCTAGAGACTAAACCAGCTTGAAATTTTTTAATTCAAAGGCAAAACAAGATGTCAAACCATCAGGGCTTCGCCATACCAATTATGGATAGTTTACAATACCAAAATGGCTTCAATAAATAGAGCACAGGAGAGGAGAGAGAAATGGTAACGTTGAAGAGTCACCATGCCACATGTCAAGTCTTGAAGACAAGTTACAATGCAAGAAGAGGAGTTAGAAAACAAGTCATGAAGTTCTCTTGAACAAGTGTCAATCTGAAACATGGCATCTTCCTCAAGTTGGAATAGGGACACTTCATTGTCCTTCTTGGAACTATTTTCTTGATGAGGAGTTCACTAACTGCCCATAACTGTTATAGCAGCCATTGACACATATACCCTACCCTGAGAAGGTGGAAACAAGATTTGTGAAGGTCATTATGCACCCCTCAACTGATGACCTTCTCTTTGCCAATTGTCATTTACCTTCTTGCAGGCACTCATTAGCCTTCTAGGCCTCAATTCTTACACTGTTAGTGTGGTTACTTGCACACACTCAAGGAGATTCGTTACAAATATGGGAGACACCTCATCAAGACTTCTTTGTCCTCTGCTCTATCATATAGACTTCAATGAAAACTCAAAATCACACTTCTCACAATCAACTTGATAGTCACCTTGTTTCGCATTGTTCTGTCCAAGACTGCCTATAACAACCAACCTAGCAGAGGGGTTTCCATGCATGATTGAGGTGAGACTGAGGTATAAAGAGTTAGAATACATCTCTACACAACTTCCACCATGAATTTCACCTGTTCATTCTTTTCTGCACCTTCAAATCACCTCAAATCCTACAGGAAACACAAAATTTGGCTCATCTGTACAAGTGATGGTACAGAACAACTGAATGGTGAGGAGCCTGAGAGAGTGCCAAGTAGGTCCAAATCATCTTCCAAGCCAATTGACCCCTCTTGAATGCATTACTCTTCATATCTTTCTCATCGGGCTCTTATGAGGGTTTTAGGTTGTTCAGGGTCTTAACTATGATTCATAAAGGTTAAGCCCTTAACCTTCGAACCAATGCCACTGAGTTCAAGTACAGGACCCCCTAAACTCTCCCTAAGTGTTCAAGACACCATGCATATTGTCTGTAGAAATGTGAGTGAAAGAAGTTGGCTCTCGAGTTCTTACTATGCATTCTTGACACCCTTGAGACAAATTGAGGCCAAAAATGGCCAATCTGGGTTGTTCTCTGCAAACTAATGGGTCTTATCAATCATCCACTCTCCCATGAAGGCTCTCAAATTGCTTGGGAAGATCATATGGTCATATGAATGACATTAGACACCTGATGGTGATCACAGTGAATGTAGGGCCTCTTCAACACTCATTTACCTTCAAATCAACCCTACACATCATCCCACAATGCTTCGAAGACTCTTCATTTCATCATTTTACCATTCATTTACTGGGTCTGCAAATTGCATTGACTGTGAAGTGCCTTAGGTCTGAGATAAAACAATGAGCACTTCCACTGTTAGTCTAACCCAAATGAGACCATGGAGGTCTAGTCCAACTCATGATGACACTCTGTATCAAGTTTCAAAGCCAGAGCATACTTCTAGAACCATTCAACATCTCAAATTCTCAAGACTAGCTTATAGGCCTGTGATTGTGTGTAGGATTTTGGCAGGGCTTAAGATTCTTTAGCTATGGCTATCTCTGCTCATTTTTGCCTCTGGGAGTCACATGGAAATGTGATATTATCACTCTGAGAGTGATTTCAACATGGTCATTCCATCCCACACCTCTGCTTACCAACCAAGCTTGCACCCTTCATTAGCATAGGTTAGTCTGAGTACGAGTCAAACTGTAGGTGTTCTTTAGGGAAATCAAAAGATTCCTGTAGGTGATGATATCTATTTGAGCATTGTATTTCACACCTTTGGTTTTTCCTGAGGTCACTAGGACCATTTCACACCTGGGTGGATTCATCTCTGCTTTGAAACCATGCTTTTATCCCTTACCATCAATGCACTAGGTGTCACTGTTGCATTGCAATGTTCCAGGTTCCTTTTGGCCTAATGGCATTGTAGTTATTTGAGTGTTTCCATCAATATTTTGACTGAGTTGAAAACCATTCCACCATCATCTTCTCTTGATCTAATCAACCTCCTATTATGTTCATATGTTACCTCTAGGCCTAGGCTGCAAGAATGAAGCCATTAGGCTTACGCAAACCTCATAAACTTCCACCATGAGATGACACTGTATAAGGCATGATCCTTTTTGGAGAAGTTAAGGTAAATCATCCCATTAAACAACTTTGTTCAACTTGACTGACTGTAGGTGTTGCTTGATGGGTCTTGACTGACTGTAGGTCTTGAATTGACTCTCACAACCAATCTCCAATCTCTTTTAATGGCTCAGTCCTATTGTTGTTACCTTGAGAATCTTCTCAAAACCTTGAAACTCCAAACTTCATCAATTACTCTGTCATAGTACTCCTACACAAACCTCTAAGTGATTGTCTGCTTGTATGTGAGTCCAATCTTCAATTTCACTTGGTTTCAAATGCTTTGAGATTTCCATTGGTCCATTGAATTCTTCTTAGACCATCACCATGCTCTAAGAGGTTGAAAACAAGTGCATTACCTTTGATCTAAAGCTACTTATAGGAGAATGAACTCTGCAACTACCAAAACATTGTTCTCAGCTTTCACTAGTGTTCACTCCTAGTGCAAGGGAGTGATTCTACTTATCCTCCTATGACCACATGTGCCAAACCAGTTGAATTCAGCATGAAATGGGTGAACATGCTCTGCAAGTTTGCATACACTACATGGTTCAGACAGACCAATCACCAAAGTGCAATCAGATGAGGAAAACCAAACCATTGGGATTGCACATGCAGTTTGGAGGTGCTAACAATCTTAATGATTATTCATACAGCACAAACTACCATTCTTGAACCATGACCATGAAATGGAAGGTCATAAGGACTAATAACATCCACCAAGTACACTCGCTCCATCTCTTCTGTCTGTACCAAATGAAAACCATTGACCCTTTTTGACCTGTCCAAGAGAGCGATAAGAGAGAGAAACCAGTTTTTGACAATTTTGGATCTGTTGAAGCCACCCGAACTTGGAAATGACCTGCGGGGATCTCAAGACACCTTGAAGCATTCACACATGTCAGATGAGTCACTTTAGTCTGTACAACATCTGAAAGACCTACATTATTTTGGTACCTGAATCCAAGGTAAAACACATGATTTTAAGTGCTGCCCATGACACTCCTTTGATTGGCCATCAAGGGTACTTTTAAGACCTACAAACTAGTGAGGGAAAGGTTCTATTGGAAGGGCTTAAAAAAATATCTCAGGTACATTTGAGAATGTTTTGTATGCCAAAAGAATAAAAATGAGCATGAATTTCCAGTAGGTCTCTTGCAGCCCCTTCCCGTTCCTTCACAAAAATGGGAGAGCGTCTCTATGGATTTCATTACCGGATTGCCCATGGTTCAAGGTAAAAATTGTTTATATGTTGTGGTTGATAGACTTACGAAATTTGCTCATTTTTATCAACTTTCAGCTAAGTACAATGCTCCTATGATCGCTGATGTGTTTTTTGAAGAAGTATTCAAGTTGCATTGGCTGCCCAAAAACATTATTATTGATAGGGACAATAGATTCATGAGTATATTTTGGCAATAACTCTTTAAGTTGACAGGTACTGAGCTCACTCCTAGCACCAGTTATCATCCACAAATCGATGGGCAAACGGAAATTGTGAACAAATAGTTGGAATGATATTTGAGGAACTATATTTCAGGGCAGCAGTCAACATGGATACAATGGTTGCATATGGCCAAGCATTGTTACAACACAACATTTCACATGTCTATAGACATGACTCCTTTTAAGACATTTTATGGTAATGATGCTTTTTCTTTCATTGATTTGGTGGTGACAGATAGTAGAGCTCCTAGGGCAAAGAACTTGGTACAACAAAGTTATGACATCATGAAAGCACTAAAAAAAAATCTACAACATGCCCAAAATCAACAGAAATTATATGCAGATCAGCATAGTGGAAAGGTCATTTGAGGTAGGAGATTGGGTCTTTTTAAGGTTGCAACATTATAAGCAATCTTCCCTCAAACAAAATGGTTTGAAACAATTGAAACCACAATTTTATGGACCGTATAAGGTAAAAGGCAAGGTGGGAGAAGTGGCATATGAACTAGAGCTTCCAAAAAAGGGTAAGATTCATGATGTGTTTTATGTTTTTTGTCTCAAAAAGGTTGTTGGACAGCATACTACTGCTTCTTCGGAGCTGCCCCCATTAGATGAAGGCAAAATAACATTGATTCCAGAATCTATCATGGAGGTTCGTGAAAAGAAGCTAAAGAATTGAAGCATCAGTGATTATTTGATTAGATACAAGGATTTGCCACTTGAAGATGCTACTTGGGAAGAAGAAATTTTAATGCATCCAAATTTGCAATTGCTTGAGGGCAATCAATTTTGGGAAGGGAGGACTACGATGTCCCCATTTTCACATCATGAATAAGTAGGTATTGAAGATCTTTAGTCTATTTTTCCATAGATTAAAGGAATACTTTTGGGGAATTATATTTTATTGGTTAATTATTAATTGACAAAATAGTGATTTTTATCATAAGACAATTATTACTTAATTAATAGAGTATTTGTTAAAAAGTGGTTTTTACCATTAAGGTGCTTAAATGAATTAATTATTATTTTATTTACCTTTAAGTAATTTTAATTACTATTTTAATTAAGGCAACTAATTAATATGTTGAACACACTATCTACTGAGAGGGTGGGTGAATCAGTAGATGAGCTAAAACTTGGGTCTGAAAACTTTTAAACTAGTACTTAAAGTACATGCAAAATAAAAAACAAAACCATAGATCATACACACACATAATAATGCTTAACACAAGATGTTTACGTGGAAACTCAAAAGGAAAAACCATAGTGAGAAACGCTGCTAGAAGCTATTGTTCAAATCCAGCCTCACAGAAAAGAAGTCTCACAGACAAACCTCACTAGTTACATTCAAGAGCATCCACTCTAAAGAAGCGTCAACTTCCTAATTGAGCACTAACTCAGTTTTTTTGATGGCACCAACCTATTAGAGAAATGAAGCTGCAACTTCAAAATACAGAAGAGATTTCGAATAAATCTTGTTCACTTTTTCTGTTACAAGTCTAGTCTGTAACTGTACCTACACTATGTACCTTCTCGGCTTATTTGCCTTTATCTCTTTGTGTTTGGATATCTTCTATATTGACACACCTTATTTTCTTTGCCTTTTTAAGCTGTCTACATGTCCTCACTTGACAATTTTGAGTTAACACTAATTATTATCGCAGTAGCAACAAAAGACTCTTTCAAATGTTCTGTTCGTAGCATATAGAGACAAATGCATCTTAGGGTTTTCTATCTATGAAGTGTTCATAGTTCAACTGTTCTTAACTGGTTCAAGCTTTTGATCTGCATTCAATGTGGCTTTGACTTCGTGTCTCGATTCATGCTTCACAAGGCAACATTCAAATTTCTTTACTATCTTTATCATCTACACTTCTACTGTTCTTAACTGTGCCGCTTCCTCGATCACTTTCGATCTGCATGCCACGTGACTCTAACTTCGTGTCTCGATTCATGCTTCAAACGACAACATTCAAATGCCTTTACTATCTTTGGCATCTGCACTTCTACTGTTCTTAATTGCGTCGCTTCTTCGATCACTATTGATCTGTATTCAACGTGACTCTGACTTCATGTCTCTATTCATGTTTGAAACGGCAACGTTCAAATGCCTTTACTATCTTTGGCATCTGCACTTCTACTTAACTCCGCTGCTTCCTCGATCACTTCGATTGAATTATCTTGAGCTCCGTGAAGATATATCGAGTTCATCACCAGTTTCAGTTGTTCCTTTACAGAGAGTTAGAAGACATTGATTGCGGGCTTTTTATTTCTTTTGTCGCGCCAAGTTCACATTTTTTTCTTTGTTGGATCTTTCCTTATGACCTTTTGACACTTGTCAAATGCGCGTGCATTTGGAGGATCATCTGGGTTTGCTTTGCACCACTGGATCTAATGCACCGATCAGACATGAGCCATTGATCTTTTAAAGCAAAATTGGTTTTAATTGTTGCTTTGCCATTAACTATCGAGCTTCTTTTCTTCCCTTTTTGCATCTCGCTGCTTTATATATCAAGGGTTCGTTTCTGCTCCTTTCGATTGTTCTCGATATGCTTGATCTTTACCCTTTGTATTGAGCGTTAAACATCGGCATGTTGGTGTGATCTTATTTTCTTCGGCATTCTTGTAACGTTCCTTGCAACATCGATCCTTGAAGACTTGCTCGTCTTTTAACCTTGCTTTAATTCCTTCGGAAGGTTCCTTTATACAAATTGTTGTGGGCCTTTGTTTCTTCGGAACAATTTTCACAGACTTTTTGTCCGGGTCCATTTCTTCCTTAAGTGTCCTCCAATTTTTCCGAATGAATTTGTCATTGGCTTCTATTCGGAGATGTCATTCGGAAATCTTTTCTTCGGATTTTTTGTCCGCGTCATTTCTTCGGACATTTTGTCCGCGTCATTTTTTCGGACTTTTTGTCCGCGTTATTTTTTCTAACTGTGTCCACGCCATTTCTTCGAACTTTTTGCAAGTGTCCACACACCCTTCGCAACGTTTAAAAGATACCCTTCAGACTTTCTGCAATCTACTCATAGGCTTTTCTACAAGTGTCCACATACCCTTTGCAACGTTCAAAAGATACCTTTCGGACTTTTTGCAATCTATCCTTCGGCTTTTCTGCAAGTGTCCACATACCCTTTGCAACGTTCAAAAGATACCCTTCGGACTTTTTGAAAAGGTCCACTTGCTCTTCAGAACATTCAAAGGATACCTTTTGGACTTTTTGGAAATGTCCACTTGCCCTTCGGAACGTTCAAAAAATACCCTTCGGACTTTTTGAAAAGGTCCACTTGCCCTTCAAAATGTTCAAAAGATACCTTTCGGACTTTTTGAAAGGGTCCACTTGCCCTTCGGAACATTCAAAAGATACCCTTCGGACTTTTTGAAAGGGTCCACTTGCCCGAGGACTTGATAATTTTTTCTAAAGAATTGTCCTTGTCATTTTTTCCGAAAGAATTTTTCCGAAGGAATTCTTCAAGACTATTCCGGGTTTTCAATACTTCTTGACTTATCTCCGTTGCCTCTTCTAAGTAAGAGCATTTTACAAACGCGATTTACTCCACAAGTCTGCTCAACTCAACCTTTGGCATTAATGCATGATCAGATTCAATCTCAATGACATCAATCAAGGACATCAGCCTTTGACATCAATGACAATTCCATGCTGCCTTAGATGGGAATGATAACTCTTCAGTCCTCAGACTGCTTTCTGTATCATGATATCAAAACTGTCAACTGTCGCCTTATTCAAATTTCCAACAATCTCTTCCTTTGTCATTGATGGCAAAACACCCTCAAGAGCAAAAACATCCTCAAAAGTCCCTTCTCATTCTGCTTGCTTGCTCTTATTCTGATTTATCCCCCTTTGATATTAATGACAAAGAGTGTTTACTAAACCAATAAGACACTGTTGCTGAGTTGTTATGATCCTTGGGCCTATCTGGATAGAGCATTATAAAGAAAGACTCCCCCTTGGATAATGCACACCGACCTGAACTGTTCCTATGACTCTCCGAGCTTTCGTATGCTTCAACCGATCTTGGATATAGCATTGGTTTGAAAGACCAATCAACAATAGATATATCTCTTACATAGAAAAACATAAAAGTCTAGATTCAACATACCTTAGTCTACTCCTCAACATCAAATGGCAAATGATGTGTAAGGTACATAGTAGATTGCCTTCACTCTTAATCCAAAAGTTTAATAAAAACCCTGCAATGCTCCCCCTGGACTTTTAACCTATCCCAAAAGTCTAGTGATATGGGGTGGGAGCTACAACTCTCAACTTCTCTTTCAGATACTCAAATTGCTCTTTGGAAAGAGGCTTGGTAAAGATATCTGCAATTTGATCCTTGGTTGGCACATATTCCATTGTGACCTCCTGACTTGCTACCTTTTCTCTAAAAAAATGATATTTTATGGAGATATGCTTGGTTCTGGAATGCATCACGAGATTCTTGGATAGGTTTATGGCACTTGAACTATCACAATAAATAGAGATAGGTGCTTGATATTCTACCTTTATGTCTTTGAGAGTTTGTTTCATCCACAAGACTTGAGTGCAACAAGTAGCTGTTGTGACATATTCTGCTTCAGCTGTAGAGAGTGTTATTGATTTTTGCTTCTTGCTCAGCGAAAACAAGTCTGTTACCTATAAAGAATGCACCACCACTTGTGCTTTTTCTGTCATCCACACTTCCTGCCCAATCAGCATTAGTATATGCAATCAAAGTAAGATCCTCGCTAGTTGGGTACCACAACCCATAGTCAATTGTGCTCTTGATGTACCTGAAAATTCTTTTTACAACATTAACATGTGATTCTTTTGGGATTGCTTGAAACCGTGCAACCATGCATACTGCTTGCATGATGTCTGGTCTTGATGCTGTTAGATACAATAGGTTGCCTATCATTGATCTATACAGCATATTATTTACATCAGGGGACTCGTCTTCTTGTCATCATGGGAGTACCAACTGGTTTGCTGTCCTTCATTCCCAATTTTTTGATCATCTCCTTCGCGTACTTTGCTTGAGATATGAATATCCCTTCATTAGTTTGTGTAATTTGTAAACCAAGGAAGAAGGAGAGTTCTCCCAGCATTGACATTTCAAACTCATTTTGCATTTGCGTGGCAAATTCTTTGCACATGTTACTATCACCACCTCCAAAGATAATATCATCCACATAGACAACACCAATCAGCATATGCTCACTTTCTGATTTAAAATACAGATTGTTGTCTTCCCACCCTTTTTGAAACCTTGTCATTGCCGGGATTGATCCAATCATGAATACCATGCTCTAGGTGCCTGTTTCAGACCAGACAAAGCTTTCTTTAGTTTGCACACATTATTTTCTTCCTCTGCTAACTGAAATCCTTCTGGTTGTTCAATGTACACATCTTCTTCAAGTTTCCATTTAGGAATGCTGACTTCACATCCATTTGATATACCTTGAATTTCTTGTGAACAGAGAATGCCAAGAACATTTTTATAGCTCCAGTCTTGCCACAAGGGCAAATGTTTCTTCAAAATCTATGCCTTCTACTTGTGCATATCCTTTGCACACCAGTCTAGCTTTGTTTCTTATGACTGCTCCATCTTCATTGAGTTTGTTTCTGTAAACCCACTTAGTTCCTGTTACATTCTTGTTCGAGGGTCTAGGAATTAATTCCCAAGTTTTATTCTTTTCAATTTCGTTGAGTTATTCTTCCATGGCTGTTAGCCACTTTTCATCGTTACTGGCTTCATTGAAGGTCTTAGGCTCAATTTCTGAAAGTAAAGCAAAGTTTACTTGCTCCTTGTTTATTACAGTTCTTCTCCTAGTCTGAACACCCTCATCTTTGTTGCCAATTATTTGCTCCTTGAGATGTTCTTTTTGAACAAACCTTGCAGGTGCCCTTTTACTCTTTTCTTTCTCTTCACTATCTTCATTTTTTGCTCCTGATTCTTCAATTCTGATCTCCTCATTAGGCTCAACTTGTTTGAATCCTTTTTCTACCTTGACGTTGATGCTTTCAACTATTTTATGCAGCTGTCTATTGTAACACACATAGGCTTTGTTGTGAGTGGACTATCCAAGAAAAATTCTTTCATCACATCTTGACTCGAAACTTCCCAATTTGGCTTCTTTTTTTTTGATGTAACACTTGCTTCCAAATACTGAAATATTTTACGGATCCAGGTTTTTCAAACCACAATTCATATGGGGTTTTATCACTCTTTACCCTAAGTTGAATTTTGTTTAGGATATATATTGCTGTTTGAACTGCCTCTTTCCAATATCCATCAGTAAGTTTTGCCTATTTTAGCATTGTTCTGGCCATCTCCTTCACAGTGCTATTTTTTCTTTCTACAACCCCATTTTGCTGTGGAGTTCGTGCAATAGAGTACTCTCTTAATCCCATGCTTCTCATAGTATTCTATAAACTCATTGGAGGTGAATTCTCCACTTTTGTCTGATCTTAGACATTTGATTTTTCTTCCTATTTCATTCTCAACCATGGCCTTGAATATCTTAAATCTTTCAAAGGCTTGTGATTTATCTTTCAAGAAGGTTACCCATGTCATCCTTGAGAAGTTATTTACAAATAGCATAAAGTAGTATACACCTTTAGATCCTTTTGTCCTAGTAGGACCACATAAATTTGTATGAACTATTTGTAGGGGTTTTGAGGTCGCATATTCTTTTGTTTCAAATCTGACCCTTGTCTGCTTTCCTAGTTGGCATGCTCTGCATGTGACGTCTGTAGGTTTGACTATTTTGGGCATATGTCTAACACACTTGTTAGAGCTTACTTTGACTAGATTGTCGAAGTTGACGTGACCCATTCTTTTATGCCATAACCAACTCATCGACTTTTCCCATGAGACAACTTGCATCATTTTCTTCAATCATGTTGTATATGTTGCTTTCAGTTCTTTTTCCTTGTGCAACGGTTTTTCCAGTGCTTTTCAGTTTACAACTTTCAGCATTAAATACGACTTCATAACCATTATCACACATCTGACTTACACTTAAAAGATTATGTTTAAATCCTTTAACATACAGGACATCATGTGTAGGAAGCTTGCCATCTATGTGCAAGGTTCCTTTACCTCTGATTCTGATTGTAGTGTTATCACCCAGACTGACAGTCCCTTCCTTGCATCTGCTTAAACTGGTGAATTTGCTCTTGTTCCCAGTCATATGCTTTGAGCAACCACTGTCTATGACCCACAAGTTTTGCTCTTTGGCATGGAGTGCCATTTGAGCAATCAAGGATTGATCTTTCGACTTCCACATCTTTTTGGGTCTCTCATCTATCGTTTTTCTTTTCTTTAAGAGTGGTTTTTGAAACTCTATTCTCATTTAAAGTCCTGCCTTTGTCTAAGCTGTACTTTCTTGTCATTGCAATGTTAGCTCTACAATACTTAGCTATATGTCCAGAATTATTGCAATTGTAACATATTAAGTTTGAATCTATCAAAGGAGCAAATAAATTTCTACTAGCAAAATTAAATCTTTTAGTAAGAAAGACTCTACAATCAATAGCCCTATGACCAAACTGATTACAGCGAAAACAATAACCATAAAAGGAAGGAGTGTACCTGGTCATAATGTTCTTTGGTGCAGTATACCGAGAACTTTTTACCTTTTCGTTTTTTTGAGGTCTACCACTTTGATGTATCCTTTTGCATTTTTCCTTGGATTGGTCTATATCTCTTTTCTGATCTTTTCCTTTGTAGCTTCTTTGTTGATCTTTTCGTTCATAGCTTTTGCTTCTCTTTTCTTGAAATTATCATACAAGTTCATTGATGCACAAGCTGAGAATCGTTTTTCTTTATCATATCTAAGACTTGACTTTTCATTTGAAGGCTTTTGCGCACTGATCAGTTCACTAAGAGCTTCTAATTCTTTCGTTAGCTTTAAGCTTTTGTTTAGTTGGTCTCTTGCCTTCTTAAGTTCTTTCCTCAAGGATACTACTTCTGCTTCAAGTCTTATGCATTTGTTAGATTTTGACTGGAGATCCATTTTGACGACTTCTACTATGCTGTTGGCTTCCTCAACTTGAGTTTTTAGCATCACAATCATTTGATTGGCCTTTTCAAGGTCCTTCTCATGCCTCTTCTGCATTGAGTTTTCTTTTCTCAAATTTTCAATTTCTTCAAGAGCACACACAAGTTCACCTTCAAGATCAATCTCACCTTCTTCTTCATCACAATCTTCATCTTCATTTTGTTTTTGATTCAAGGAGGTGAATTCGTCTGCCATAAATAGGAACTCATTTCCCTCAGCTAGAAAGGCATAGTCATTCTCATCGTTAGAGCTGTCACTATTACTTTCTCCTACTGAGTCACTTTCTTCTTTTATATATAACCTCTTTTTGTTCTTGAAGAATTTTTTCTTCTTAGCATAATGCGGTTTTACCTTTTTGATATTTTCAACTTGATTGGCGTTGTCCTTCTTATTGAATGGACATTTTGCAGTGAAGCGTCTTACCTTGCCGCAATTAAAACACTTGAACGGAAGTTTTCCTTTATACTTACCTGATCCTCTCTTCAGTTTTTTGACAATATTTGCTTTTTCACCATCAGTCTCCTTAGAATCGAACATAGAGGCTTCTTCTTTTGCAGACTTTTCTACTTTGAAGGCTGCTTCTCTTTTGACCGTGTCTGTTTCTCCCATCCTCATTTCGTACGCTGTAAACGTTCCATGTAGTTCATCCATGGTAAGCTTGTCCAAATCTCTTGCTTCTTCAATAGCTGAAATTTTGGAGTCATATCTTGATGGAAGGGATCTCAGAACCTTCTTGACAATAATCGATTCTTCTATTGTTTCTCCAAGTCCTCTTATGGCATTGACTATCTCATCTACCCTGAGGAGGTAGTCAGCAATCTTCTCTTCTTCATTCATCTTCGGGCTTTCAAACTGTCTTTTGTGCGTTTGCAGCTTGGCCTGTTTCACTTTAACATCTCCTTCATAGATACTTTTTAACTTATTCCAAACGTCTTTTGCATTCTGGCAGTGCATAACTTTGACAAACTTGGAGTTTGACAACCCACAAAGCATGACATTCTTAGCTTTGGTGTTGTTCTCATAAGCCTTTTTGGCTGCCTGATCAACAGGTGTTACAGCAAGAGCTGTGTAACCATTTACCACTGACATCCATACATCAAACTCTAGGGAAGACAAATATGCTTCCATTCTTATGCTCCAAAAAGCATAGTTAGACCTATCGAACAAAGGAGCTTTGTTTGATGAAGATCCTTCTTGACAAGGCATTGTGTTCCCCACCCACGATCTACCTACGCTGACTAAGCTTCTCCTAAGGAACTTGCGTTTTGATACCAATTGTTGAACACACTATCTACTGAGAGGGGGGGTGAATCAGTAGATGAGCTAAAACCTGGTTCTTAAAACTTTTAAACAAGATACTTAAAGTACATGCAAAGTAAAGAACAAAAACAAAGATCATACACACATATAAGAATGCTCAACCCCAGATTTTTACGTGGAAACTCAGAGAAAAACCACGGTGAAAAAAGCTGCTAGAAGCTACTGTTCTAATCCAGCCTCACAGAAAAGAAGTCTCATAGACAAACCTCATTGGTTACAGTCAAGAGCATCCACTCTAAAGAAGCATCAACTTCCTAACTGAGCACCAACTCAGTTTTTCTGATGGCATCAACCTATCAAAGAAATGAAGCTACAACTTCAAAATACAAAAGAGATTCAGAATAAATCTTGTTCACTTTTTCTGTTACAAGTCTAGTCTGTAACTGCACCTACACTGTGTGCCTTCTCGGCTTATCTACCTTTATCTCTTTGTGTCTGGATATTTTCTATATCGACACACCTTATTTTCTTTGTCTTTTTATGCTGTCTGCATACGTCCTCACTTGAAAATTTTGAGTTAACACTCTAATTATTATCGCAGTAGCAACAAAAGACTCTTTCAAATGTTCTGTTCGTAGCATATATAGACAAATTCATCTTAGGGTTTTCTATCTATGAAGTGTTCACATTTCAACTGTTCTTAACCGGTTCAAGATTTTGATATGCATTCAATGTGGCTTTGACTTTGTGTCTCGATTTATGCTTCACACGACAACGTTCAAATTTCTTTACTATCTTTGGCATCTGCACTTCTATTGTTCTTAACTGTGTCGTTTTCTCGATCACTTCCGATCTGCATTCCATGTGACTTTGACTTCGTGTCTCGATTCATGCTTCAAATGACAACGTTCAAATGCCTTTACTATCTTTGGCATGTGCACTTCTACTGTTCTTAACTGCGCCGCTTCTTCGATCACTTTTGATCTGCATTCAACGTGACTCTAACTTCATGTCTCTATTCATGCTTTAAATGGCAACGTTCAAATGCCTTTACTATCTTTGACATCTGCACTTCTACTTAACTGCGCCGCTTCCTCGATCACTTCGATTGAATTATCTCAAGCTCCGTGAAGATATATTGAGTTCATCACTAGTTCCAGTTGTTCCTTTACATACAGTTAGAAGACATTGATTATAGGTTTTTTATTTCTTTTGTTGCGCCAAGTTCACATTCTTTTCTTTGTTGGATCTTTCCTTATGACCTTTTGACACTTGTCAAATGTGCGTGCACTCGGAGGATCATTTGGGTTTGCTTTGCACCATTGGATCTAATGCACCGATCAGACATGAGCCGTTGATCTTTTAAAGCAGCATTAGTTTTAACTGTTGCATTGCTATTAACTATTGAGCTTCTTTTCTTCTCTTTTTGCATCTCGTCGCTTTCTATATCAAGGGTTCGCTTCCGGTCCTTTCGATTGTCCTCGATATGCTTGATCTTTACCCTTTGTATTGAGCGTTAAACATTGACATGTTGGCGTGATCTTATTTTCTTCGGCATTCTTGTAACGTTCCTTGCAACATCAATCCTTGAAGACTTGCTCGTCTTTTAACCTTGCTTTAATTCTTTCAGAAGGTTCCTTTATACAAATTGTTGCGGGCCTTTGTGGCTTCAGGACAATTTCCGTGGACTTTTTGTCTAGGTTCATTTCTTCCTTAAGTGTCCTCCAATTTCTCCGAAAGAATTTGTCATTGGCTTCTATTCGGAGATGTCCTTCGGAAATCTTTTCTTCTGATTTTTTGTCTGAGACATTTCTTCGGACTTTTTGTCTGCGTTATTTCTTCGGACTTTTTGTCCGCGTCATTTCTTCGGACTTTTTGCAAGTTTCTAGACACCCTTTGCAATGTTCAAAAGATACACTTCAGAGTTTCTACAATCTACTATTCGGTTTTTCTGGAAGTGTCCACTACCTTTTGCAACGTTCAAAAAATACCCTTAAGACTTTCTGCAATCTACCCTTCGGCTTTTTTGCAAGTGTTCACATACCCTTTGCAACGTTCATAAAATACCCTTCGGACTTTTTGAAAAGGTCCACTTGCCCTTCGAAACGTTCAAAAAATACCCTTCGGATTTTTTGAAAAGGTCCACTTGCCTTTCAGAACGTTCAAAAGATACTCTCAGGACTTTTTGGAAAAGTCCACTTGCCCTGTGGAACGTTCAAAAGATACCTTTCGAACTTTTTGAAAAGGTCCACTTGCCCTTCAGAACATTCAAAAGATGCCTTTCAGACTTTTTGAAAGGGTCCACTTGCCTTTCGAAACGTTCAAAAAATACCCTTAGGACTTTTTGAAAGGGTCCACTTGCCCGAGGACTTGACAATATTTTCAAAAGAATTGTCCTTGCCATTTTTTCCAAAAGAATTCCTCCGAAGGAATTCTTCAAGACTATTCCGAGTTTTTAATACTTCTTGACTTATCCCCATTGCCTCTTCTAAGTAAGAGCATTTCACAAATGCGATTTACTCCACAAGTTTGCTCAACTCAACCTTTGGCATTAATCCATGATCAGATTCAATCTCAATGACATCAAGGACATCAATCTTTGACATCAATGACAATTCCATGCTGTCCTAGATGGGAATGATAACTCTTCCGTCCTTAGATTGCTTTCTGTATCATGATATCAAAACTGTCAACTGTCTCCTTGCTCAAATTTTCAACATAATATATTATTCAAAAAAGAGAAAGTTTTCATGGGAGTTAAAACAAAGAAAAGAAAAGATGTACGAAAAAGTGCAAGCAATGGCTTGTGAGGTATTTTATCTTCCCGAAGTGGTTCGCCCCCCTTTGGAAGTTACAAATACAAGGTGAAGGTTACAATGGAGGATATGCTGAATTTTGATAATTGTTTTTTATGCTTGATGAAACTATTGAAATGTATGCCCAATAGAAGTTCGCTGCTTTGGTGTTGATCAATCTAAGGTGTCTTTTGACACCACCTTTGCTAAGGAGATTTTGTTCTTGCCCTAGAAGTGGGGCAATTTACTTTGAGGAGTTTGTGTGAAATTTTGTGAGGGTTTTGAGGTTCATTTCTTGCATGTTAATGTTGCTAAATATTTATCCTATTTTTGCAAGTGGAGTGAACGACCTTGGAAGCTTGGATCAAGGGTTTGGAAGCCTCTTTTGGTCTATTTTATGCAAATTAAATATTTTGATTTTATGCGCTAATTTTCTGCGTGTTGGCGTGAGGTATTGGAGGAGTTTTGTGAGAAGTTTGAAGCTCTAAATCCATAGAAAATTAAATAATAATTTTCAAAAATATTATTTAATTATTTTGATAGGTTTTGAAGACTTTTTCACTTGCGGAAGACAAGATTTCACTCTCTTATTTTTCTGCTAATTTTTCTGTACTTGGCAAGTGGAGCTATTGGCTTGTAGAGCCATTTCTATGCCCAAATAGCTTCGCTGTGTTTTTCTGGTATTTTTCAGGCACTTGTGGCCATTTTTGGCAAGGGTTTGAAGTGAAAAAACTTTCAAAACAACTGCTGTATTTTTGGAATTAAATCAGAATTTTCAGCCATCCAAAGTGGCATTTGAGCTTCAAAAATTTGGCAAAAAGAGGTACTTGTGTTGTGCATTTGAAATTCAGATTATTTTTGGAAGTTTTCAGTTAATTTTGAGACAAGTTATTGGCTGGAGTTCATCTATAAAACCCTACTACTGTGATGTCTAGGGTTTTTAGGGTTTGACAAGGGTTTTTTGAGCTTATTTTACAAACTAGGATTTGCTGATTACATTTTCAGAATTGTGGAATTTAGGAGAAAATCCATTTTATATGGAACCGTCCCATTTGAGGACATTACACATGACCCCAACTTAAGTGAACATAAGATAAAAAGTACCTTTTTGAAATCTCAATTGAAAATTAGAACACTTAAGTACTTTTTACCTTTCTTGTTCATATATTAGCCCCCCTCCATGTTCCCTTTTCTTCCTTCCCTTAGCTTTGTGGGAACAACCAAGCTAAGGACTCTAAAAACAAGCAATGCCTAAAAGGGGGACATTACAACAAGAACCACCATGAAGGAGCATGGCTGTATGACCAACAAAAGGCAAACATATGCCCATCATCACCAGGCAGTGTGCGACCGTTACTAGACTAACAAAAGATATATAATGTGTAGTCCTCATTGTATGGCTAGCAAGCAACAACCACCGTACAACAACCACTTGGCATCCACTCACTTGGCTTACCCACCTAGCGACCAACTCTCCAAATCGTATGGCCAACTTGAATCACCATACTATCACATGTAGGGACTGTATATCCAACTTCTTGCTGCCAAGATCTTGGATATGCACCTTGATATGCCCTTGGATATGCACATGTATATGGCTGGAATTTTGTTTCCTCGTCAATCTTATTTTTATCTTGTTATCTATGAATGATGTCGGACGGGACTCCAATTTGTTTTAAGGGGTGTGTGGGAGGTAATGAAGCTGGTTATATTAAAATTGTCTTGGGTTTTAGTGTCTGATCAATTACATAGTTTAGTAGCCGACGTTGTTATGTGATTAGTGATTGTATTGTAGGCTTTAGTTGGTTTTGTACGGACTCTTGTGAGTATGTTTGGTTTTGTTTACCCTATAACCGTTGGGTTTCTTGTCATATAATCAGAATGATATATGTTAGGGAAAGGGTGCTTGTATCAAGTGCTATATGAATTGTATAGAGAACTATCTTTTATGAATACAAAGTTGCTATTGTTTTGATACTCTTTTTTGCCATGGTATATTGTGCAATTACTTTTTTTGTATATGCTCTTATAGAAAGTATAGCATCTCTGTAAACATTCTCCAGAGACAAACTACCATAGTCCTCACGGTGAAAGGATCTGCCGTCTTTGTTGTATGTAGGAGGGGAGAAGGAAGGGCATTTTAATTTTAGATGTCTTGTCTACTTTGCGGTCCAAGGGAGTTAAACACCATTTATATAGAGAATCAAGATGTTCCCTATCCACCTTCTGTCATCTTGTCTAGAGGTTATTGTCATTTTTCTTCAAGAGGCTATTACTCTTAGATGTAAGGCCTTTTAAGGAACCTTCAACACTGCTATGCTTATTGCCTCCTATTAGCACATTTGGGACATTGGCGAGATCAAGTGCCCCTTGAATGTGGTCGATCTAAACACATGGGTCAATAAATGAGGTCCATCTTTGCAATTTGCTACTAGAGTATCCCAATCTTTTCACTCTCATAACAAGCATTGTGAACCTCCTTCTATCTAGTGTCGAGGGCCATCTAGTTCTTTTTTCTTGCAGCCCAAGCTGTATTGATATTTGTGTGTCTCCAGTTGTCACTTTTCCTTAGGAGATTTGTCGACCTTGGGTGTTTGGAGAGATTCTAGGGGGAACTTACCTTTCTCTCTTCTATGATTATCCAGCTTGCATCCCATAGCCCTTGACATTCTGCTATGCACATTATCAAATTGTGCATTGGCCTTGTCGTGTCTGGAGAGATTCTAGGGAGAACTTACCATGCTTTCTTCTAGGTTTATCCAGCTTGCATTCTGTAGCCTTGACATTCTGCTATGCACATTATCAAATTCTGCAGTGGCCTTGTCGTGTTGATGGATGATGATGTCATTAGTTTTTCTGCACTGACCATTGAGACAGACATGTGACAATGATTTATAAGCTCCTGATTCTCTTGAGGGGTCTTCCCCTTGCATGGATTTTTCTATTTGTGCTTGGATACTGTTTTTAGGGTTTGCTCACTTCAGGGTTATTCCCTCTAGTGTTTGCATTTAGTTATTTTTCATCTCCTTGGGTTTTAATGTTTGGTGATAATAGTGTTCTTACGCATATACTTTTCTATTGTAATTGGATGTACTTTCAAGTCCCATCGACCTACTCAGCTAATCATTAATAAAATTTCATTCTTTCTTTCTCAAATTGTTCTAGTTTTGAGGACCACCTTCTTGAGAATCCTTTTAGCAGCCTCTCTACAAGCGTTATGTTTGAGGAAGAAAAGATGCTTTGGAAATGTCCTCTGAAGACTTTTCTAGTTTTGTTTCATCTTCTATAAGATTGCCTCGAGCATCATTCAAAGCTGGGATGCATTGTAAAGTATGCTTATTCGTAGGTACTTGGATAAGAATTTAGGAGTGCTCATTCGTTCATCCAGTTAGCTCTTACTTTGATTCTAGTTTCCCTCTCTTTATATTCTTCCTGCCTCTAATTTAGCTCTTTAGATCACCAGCATTTTGTTATTTTTGTGTGTTAAAAATATATCTCTTGTTTTCTTTTTTTGGCCTGACTTAATTGGTCTCTTAGCTTCTTTTCCTCAACTTTTTTTTATTTGGTTATCGTTATATCCCATCCCCAGAAGAATTTGATAGAATGATGGATAACAGCTTCTGACCACAAGATTCATCCCATGCCACTACTTTTTCTGGGAACCGAGTTCCAAATTTTCTTTATTGTTCGATAAAGGTTGCAAGGAAACTTATGGTCCAACTTAGAATCATCTCCGAGAAACATAGAAGTAGAAGACAAATATGATTTCAACCAACCGTAGCGTCTTCCAATTGCATGGACCAATTCTGGCGAGAGCTAGATTTTGCAACTTGACAATCGGCATAAAACAGATTTAACTGAAAAACACGAACTCTGTAAGTCAAGGTTTTTGCAAGTAGGTTACAACAACATGCAACCATTATATATGTATGTGAGTCAATATATATCAATTTCCAACCGGGATGCATGTGCATTCATCAAAATGCAAGCATCAAATCCTCTTTGGAACAATCCTTCACAGAATGAACAGTAGTGGATAAAAACAGATTTCTTTATTGAGAAATAGAGTGATTCCTTATGCAATACAGATACTGGGTTGTACCATAGCATGAAATCTTCTGCATGTAAAAATGCTTACTTAGAGGTTTCAGGACGTCTATAAAAACAAGAGACCATAAATTAACTTGCTTGCATTTGATTCATGTAGACCAGGCTGATTTATAATATTTTGATTTCAAAAAGGCTGTCTTTTAATTTCACGAATACATTTGTTTTCAAAATTAATGTCCCTCTACAAAGGATTTTTCTAGGTTTGTTGGCTTCCTTAGATTGCAAAAGTTTTATGTGGGAATTTTTTTCCCAACTATTAGAGTTTTTTCCCATTGTGGCCCAGCGGTTGTGATTAAATGCTAATGTTGTTTATCAGGCATAAATAATTTTGTTTCAAACTGCATAATTTGCTTTTCTTTTCATGATGTAAGTGAACTGAAAGAAATGGAAACCTTACATCTTCAGATTTAAATTTCTCAATATTTCAGGTCTTCTTCTTGTGAAAGTTTTATACTTTTGAAGCTTTACGCTTCTAGGTGATGGTAAATCTTGCTGGTAAATGTTGTTCTAAGAGTTGGAATGTCTCTTGTGCTGCAGAAATATGAGTGGAACCCAAGTAAAACACACGAATACCATTGTTATGTGGATTTTGAGGGTAATTGCACATTCAAGGTATATTTCAAAGTTCAAACTATGCTGTCAGTATAAATCAAATGCCCTGTGCAACTATAATAAAAACTTATCACTGTCTAGACGTTCATTAATTATAATTACAGTCTTTAAAAAATTATGCAGGTTGGGAAGAACTAAAAGTTCTACGAAGTTTTAAAATTTTAAAAAGGTTTGGAAATAGTTGAAACAAAATGTGTGAACCCATGCGGCATACAAATATGTGTACATAATGACAGGAACAATTTGTATTCAACAAAAGAACTACTTAAATACCGAGAATGCATGCTATTGAATGCTTATATAATTTAACATTTATGGTGGTTCTATCTCTCCATTTTCTAGGGGTTAAATGAGAAGTTAAACATCTTTAAGATCTTAATGTGATAAATGACCCAGTTTATGATCAGCAGTCAGTAAATGATTAGTAGTAAAACCGTTGCAAACATATTAACATCATGACTGTAATGATGCAGTTTGTACTTTTCTTCATATTCCTGAAACCATATTTCTCTAGTGCAAGAATTGTTGTCTTTATTTAAGTGTGTAGGAAATCATAAATTTTGTAGACAAATACAATATCTCCTATATTTTGTGACCCAGCGAATTACTTTTTTAATTATGGATTAAACTGCTACACTGCTTTTGTTTCTTGTTATGCAGGGCCCATTTTCTACAGAGAAAACAACTCATTTGCAAAAAGTTGTAGGAGATTCAAATGTCTTGCAAGTGCACTTTGCTGAAGGAATGGTTTCAGGACAACTAGAGTCAAATGGAAAAATACAAGATGGACCTTCCAAACCAAATGCAGAGCAAATAAAACGATTTCACAAAATGGCCAAAGAAGGCATTTTTGTGGGCTTGCGGCGCTACCAGTTTTTTGGTAGGGATTTCCCAGAGTTTTTTTGAAAAAGGAATGCAATGTTTATCATTGAGTCCTCACTGCATTTATTATGGTCTCTGCTAGTTAGCACTACACATGTTAAAATGTTCTATCGTCAATTTCTATGATTTTTTATTTTTGAAATTGTTTCTTATACATTGCATTGGCATGGATAAAAGGGAATCAAAGTGAGAGCTTAAAAGTTGTCTTGCAAGTTTGATGGGGTTTTGCATGCTATTTAGTTCTCTTTAGGTGTTAAAAAATGTGTAGTAAAGTATGCACTCAAATTTCATTGAAATGACCTTCTCTCTGCTTCATCAATTAACATATAGTGGTCTCTTATTGATTCTTTCATCATTATCTCACCCACTTTATGCTGCTCTTTTATGCCGCTCTTTTTCTTAGAAATGTTTGCATCCAATGGATCTTAACATATAATAACTTTTTTTAGAAGAACGATAGCTAAGCTTACATAGATTCTCTATACATATTGTTAGAAAGTAAGGGCACCCTCTTTTATTTCCATCATAATAAGTTGACAATGGTTAACTTAGTGCGATCTACATGATTTGAATCCCAATAGATTTGTGGGGGACAACACTCTAAATTGTTATAATTTATATGTGCTATATGCGGGTGTTGAAGCAATATTAAATACTTAATCAGAAATGAACATTTAGATGTAGTTGCATAGGAAAGATAATAGAACCAAAACATACATGTTTATTAATTTGTGCATTCTTTACATGACATACTCTTGAGAAATATCCATGGCTTTCCACTAATTATGTTTATGCTCTGATATGCTATGCCAACTATCTATCTAGATATGTATACATAGAGTTACAAAGTTGTGAAGGTTAAAGAACCGTTATGGAAGATGAAATGGTTGCTCTTCCACATGACTCTTCATCTTTTGGCAGTTAGGTTGGAATTGGAATGTAAGGGTCAAATATGGCACATTGGGCATCACCCCACATGTCGTGGGGGCATTGCTCCTCTACTCTGTGGGGTCACTGCCCCTCTACCCGTGACTCATATTGGGGACCTATTCCTTTAGGAAAGATGGTAGCAACATTGTTGGAACTTGATGGTACATGTGTTGTGAGTGGACTTTAATGGTTTGGTCTATAGGTGTTTGGACCCTAACAAAGCCAATGATGAAGACCGCATAAGGTTTGGGGTGTGTTTGGATGAAGCCATGTTTGATCTACCCAGATTTCCCCATGCCATTGGAAACGTGCATGGCATTTGGTGGAGATGGATTGAATATCTTGGTAGTACTGCAGACTTCAAGAGAGTGTTTGTCCCTACCCCAGACCATGAAATATGAGTCACTATTACCATAGGCCATGAGGATGGGCTTGCAAGTGTCACTAGAACTGTATTTGGAGAATCATCTTGGATCACTACTTGTCAGTCCTGACAATCCTCTCTTGCCAAACATGTCTTCATGCTACTATTAACTCCACATAATTTATAGAATATTAAATGTTGGCTCTATTGTTGCCAAGAATTATTCTTCAAGTGCAAGATCTAGATCCTTTGTCAAAAACATAGTTCACATACTCGCACTTGATGAGTACTTGCCTAGGCCCAGAAAATTTTAATGGGCGATTAATTGATAACCATTCACCTTTAATCGACATTACTCAACAAATTAAAAAATACTTAAATTTATTAAAAAAACATAAATTTTATAGAAATTACAGTTGCAAAATGTATCAAACAAGTTTGTAGAATGTTGGGGAAGTGTTTTCTATTAGATTTAAATCCAAATAAAGTACAAAATCACATAATCATGATTCATGCAATACAATTGTGACACTGTCAAGTGTCAACAAAAACTGATACAATGATACTTATACAAGAATCTACAAGTACAAATTACAAAATTCAGCGTATGCTTTTATATGACAAAATTCAACGTTTTTTCGCTTATTACCAACGTCCTAGATCGTTTGCAGGGTCTGGATGCATCTGGACACATTTTGGACACGTACAAGTCATTAACCATGCTTGACGAGTACTGGCACAATACTCCTTGGGAACAAAAAAAAACCGTTATTTCGAGCAACGATTATTGGGTTTGCTTCATGGTCGGTGATTAATCAAGTAACTGGTGAGTATGCCATCTATGGCAAAAAATACTCCATCACATTATAGGCATTTGAAGGCCCTCCTCATTTAGTTCAACTCAATATCTGCAACTAAGAATCCCTATTTTTTATGGAGATTTGATAAGTAAAAATGTATTAGAGAGCATTTGGAATAAGTCAGTACATAATATACAGAGCAGGCATAACTGCTGGCTACCATAATAATTTTTTTGAGGAACAAAGAAAAAGTCTTTTAATTCATGACCATAATGTTGATTCTAGGAGGCCATGACCTTCTGTTAGGGAGGTTAGTTTTATTTTGCTCAGTCCCAAGGGTGTAGTAGAGATTTGCTGTGCTTTGAGTGATGGAGAGTATTATCAGAGTTTGAGGGAATAGAGTGTAGCTTCATTCAAAAAAAATTTGGGTTTGGTTTGCTTAATCCTCATTTCAAAAATGTTAAGTCGTAGTTGTTATTGCTTCATAGGAAAATCAATCCTCCACCGATAGGTAGTACTAACAATGAGCTAAACATTTTTAGTGAGGGCGGTTAACTGCGTTCATACCATCTGATTGCGACTGTGGAGTTAGCATGCTTATCTTTGGGATAGGTTTTGGCAAGAAGATAGTGGCGAAAGGAATGGATACAGGGAAGACAATATAGGTAGAAGGTGGCAAACAAAGCAAACAAATTGCTTAGAGGGAGATTGTTGTGCAATATCATCCAATTTCTCATTGTCATGTACCCCATTTGGACATAGAACAAGAAAAGACCCTTAGCCTTGTTTCTTGGTGTTTCCTTTAGGCTAAGGAAAAAGGGGACTAAAAAGGGAAGCACTAATCTCCTCCTCAAACAGTAAAAAGGTACTTTTCACTTAAGCATTCTAATTTTGTGTTAAGGAGGGCCCAGTATTGGTCTATGGGGCCCACATAGCCCTTAAGTGAAATTAAAAGAAGAATAACCTTATGACATATTCTATTTTCCCTCCAAGTGGAGCGTCGCACTTGGGGAGGGGTATTTAAGGAGAAGTGTGAATCATTTGAAAGGGTTATGCATTTTGGTATTGATTTTCAAGGTCTAAACTATTGTCAACCTGGAGCTGCGCCCTAAATCGAAGACGTGCATGAAATGGCCAATCCTCTATCCGGTTGAAACAATGAGATCTTCTCACGAGGGTGGGTGCCTTAATGGTGAGAAGAACCTCCAGAGAAGGCTGGTTCCTGTAAGATGTATCAATGAGGATCTCTATTCTATGCTGCGGACTACCATGGAAAAGGGAGAAGGAAACCTTAAGGGGAAATCTTACCTAATAAAGGTGATACACCAAAAGATTGATCCACTCAACTTGGAACCTTGAACACTGAACAAACAAGGGAAAAGGAAGACCTTTGATTTCAATCGACCACTATGCATAAGTATTTCGTGAGAAGGTTCGATCCAATGACCAAAACATAAGGAAAAAACGATGGAGAGAGGTCTGATACAAGACACTTTGCAGCCACCTAACATCCACTTACAGCTTCACCAAAAGACATAAAGAACACTTAACATGATCTGCTTAATGATAAGCTAGCAACTAGGTACGAATCATAATTTGGGAAGGGAGAGAAATCTACCACATATGCAAATTGCTGAATGAATATACACTATGCCAACACTTGAAATCTGAAAGTACAGTCCTTCTATTGATCGAAGAGGTTACACAACTCACCAATGGCAGAGTCTGGTCTTGCCAAGAGAGGGATCCTTTTTAATCAAGGCTGAAAGCCATCTTATAGAGAATTACAAAAGCCAAAGATTTGCGTTGAAAAAAGAAGAGGATCAACTTAGATTAACTCAAGGCTGACTTTGCCTTTCAATAAAAATATGTTTTCCCTTTGTCTTTGCATGAAGCTCCTTGCACTAGAAGAAGTGGACTTGTCTTTGTTTATTGAAACGCCCACCTTTCTTTGCATGGAAATCCATGTCAATGTCAATTTTAGCTTCTTCGTGAGCTGTTGGAATGTTTGAAAGCTTGAGATGATAATATCATACATGAAATCCAAAGCCAATGTCAATTTTAGAACTCTGACTTGATCCGTTGGAAGCCGAGCTGGACGTTTGAAAGGTTGAGTTGACCGTTTGATAAGCTGAGTTGGACGAAGAGATCATTCTCCTTTGCATGGAAAACTCCTAGTAGATGCGGCGTTTAACAATTAGTCAACTCTAAGTCTAGAACAGTCAACTCGATGTCCGAATTTGGGACTCCGATTGGGCTGTTGGAACGTTACGAGCTTGAGACGGATGAAAGTGCTTGCATGGAAAACTCCTTGTTGAGTGAGAGATAAATTTAGGTTGAATTTATTACCTGTCTATCTATTTTCTGTTTCTGTTTGTGTGCATGTGTTGCTCTTGGGTCTATTCCCGCAGACTTATCTTTGGTTTTGGATTTTCTTCGGATATTTTGTTAGTCCACTTTCCCGCGGACAGTTTTTTGGATATCTCCTTCGTCTTTTCTATTTGCAACTTTTTCGAAGCTTTGGATTTCCTTCGAAATTATGAAAGTGCTTGCATGGAAAACTCCTTGCTAAGTGAGATAAATTCAGGTTGAATTTATTACCTGTCTATCTATTTTCTGTTTCTGTTTGTGTGCATGTGTTGCTCTTGGGTCTATTCCCGCGGACTTATCTTTGGTTTTGGATTTTCTTCGGATATTTTGTTAGTCCACTTTCCCGCGGACAGTTTTTTGGATATCTCCTTTGTCTTTTCTATTTGCAACTTTTTCGAAGCTTTGGATTTCCTTCGGAATTATGGCTCCTCACTTTTCCTATGGATTTCCTTCCCTCGGGTTATCTACTTCGGACCTTGCCTTTGGCTTTACCCTCCGAAGGATTTCCTTTGGACAAATTGTCCACTTGAATTGTCTTTATCTTTTCCCGTGGGCTTTTGTCTCTGTTTATCCTCCAAAGTGTTCCTTCGGACAAAAAGTCTGAAGGAATTCCTTCGGACTTTTTCCTGAAGGATATATTCCTTTGTTATTTCCTTTTCTTTGTTGGTTTCGGACTTTATTCTGTCGGGTTTTTTGTCTTGTGGCGGACCTCTCCGAATTTCTTCGGACTTTGTGTCCGAAGGAATTCCTTCGGAAAAAAAGTCCGAAGGTATTTTCTTTTGTCTTTGCCTTTACCTTGTTGGCTTTATTCCACGGATTTGTCTTTTCTTGTAATTTCTCCGAATTTCTTCGAACAAAAAGTTCGAAGGAATTAATACTGTCTTTGTCTTTACCTTGTTCAGAATGCCCTTTGGAAAATGCGCAAAGGTCCTATTGCCGACCAAGTGCCCTCCGCAAGGGCTTGTGTCTTTCCTCTGTGTCCTTCGAGAAAGTCGCAATGGTCCTGTCGGCGACCAAGTGCCCTCCGCAAGGGCTTGTGTCTCTTAGAAATGGCTTTTCGAAAAAATTGTAGGGCACCCAGGGTTTTTGTAGGACACCCAGGCTTTTTTTAGGACACTTGGGGTTTTTTGCAAGGGTCCTTGTTCCTTTGAATTTTCTTATGGTTTTTTGACTTCTCTCTCGGATTTCTTCGGACAAAAATTCCAAAGGAATTATTCCTTGGTCTTTTCTTGCTTTTGGTGGACGTTTTGGGAGGCTGCAGGTCTTTCCTTTGTGCATTCTTGCGGACTTATGTCCTTTGCACTTTTCCGAAGCTATGTGATATTCTGCCTTCTTTGCCCGAAGGAAATCCTGTTGTAGCCAAGGCTTTTGCAAATGAGTTATTTCAATTGGTCTACCTCTTACCCAATGTATTATTTCTTCCTTGGCTAGAGACGTGAATTATCTGAATGGAAAGAGACAATCTGACCTGTGGAAGAATTGTCAACATAAACACGAAAAGCTTAACCTATGAATTGGAGACAAAAACCTTCAAGGCTAAGGAGGAATTATGAACAAAACCCTCTAGTTTCTATTTGGGCAGCATCATAGAGGCTATAATTGAGCGTAATATTTAGCAAAGGTCAACCTAAGACTTGGAGACGGAAATCTTCAAGGCTAAGGAGGAATTAGGGACGAAACCCTCTAATTTCTATTTGGGCAGCATCATTTCAGAGGCTGCAATTGAGCGTAATATTCAACAAAGGTAAAACATTGACCCTCTTGAAGGTGGCAAATTGCATAGCAAGGGTGGCGACTTGGCTTGAGGGTTAACGGTTAGGGTTGGGAACCATCCGGAGGGTGGCGAGCTGCTACTTGGTGTTGAAGACCCCAAACCTTTGGGCTGCTCTACAGTTTGGAGGATTGAAGAACCCTTGTCCTAGGGTTGCATGGGACACAATAAATATATTTATGCAGCTGGGAGACCCTCTTTGGGGATTTGGATTCATCAATTTTTAGGGCTAAGTCAGCCTAGAAATCAATTTGGAATATTGCACAATTATTCCACTATATTATTACTATTTTTGCAATCATTTATTGCCCCAAAATTTTGGAAAAAGAGGTATTTATGACAGCTACAATATTCTGTAATTTCTGATAAATATTTGATCATAAATAATGTGTTTTTGGGTTGAATTGATGCCCTAATATTCATTGTAAAATTCAGAAAATTGTTACTAGGGTTTGGAATTATTTATCATAGCAATTGCAAGATTTTTGTTTATTTAGGGTTTGCTGGGGAAATTAGAAAAACATTATCTTTGGTTAGGGTTTTGTGATAAAATTCAGATTTCAGGGTTTGCTCCAATTTGGGGAGATTACAGTGGTAGCAGAGCCATAATTTTGGCTAGTTGTTGGGTTTATGTGATCTTCATGCTTAACAATGATAGAGAGGTTAGGTATTTGGAAGGGAAAAGAAAAAAAGGCCAGAGCATGAAGAACAACAAATAGAAGAGAAAATATTCATAGAACAAACAAGGCATAGAGACAGGGAGGACAGGGACATTAATAGGTTTGAAAGGTACACTCAAAGTCAAGAGTGTTTGACAAATATGATGGCTGATTTCATACAAACTATGAAGGACATGAATGGAAACTAGACACAAGATGGTGAAGGAAGTAATTTAGGTACAAACAATAACCCTCCCCCAAGGGCAACTGTTGGATCTTCACAAAGGCCTTTTCAACCTACTTTCCCACGGAGAGAGGAAGCCATTCCAGAGAGAGAAGAAAAGTATTCCGTATTGGAGGATATTGCTGCGCACTACATAGAGTAGAGGACTCTTCCCACCAACATCAAGGGGGAAATGACCCTTACCAATTTCATGAAAATAAAGAAGTGTAAAGTTGGTCATGGGGTTGTCTATAGACCAAGAAACACTACAGGAGATCTACAACGTTCCTTGGGAAAGCTCACACTTTCAACCTTTGATGGTTCCCCAAAAAGTTTAGCTAGGGCATGGATACAAAAAGTTGATACATATCTCACACTTTGACCTATGATGGAAGATGATACCATCAAATTTGCTACATTGCATTTGGAGGAAACCGCCCACGAATGGTGGTACCATGGATTGATAATACAAGGGCACAACCTCATAAACACTTTGAAGAATTCAGTAGAAGGCTGATTGAGAGGTTTGAAACCGCTGATTCGGAGCTTCACTTCCGAGAATTGGCTCAATTGTGACAACATGTCCATGGAAGAGTATGTGACTGATTTTTAGAGAATTTCAGTCATTGTAGCGGATATTTCAGAGAAAAGGCTTGTGTCATTGTTCATAGAAGGGTTGGCTGATCCTATAAAGGGTTTGGTCAAGGTTCTCAGCTCTCCTACTCTTCAAGAGGCCATTCAAAAGGCTCTTGATCTTGAGTCTTCAGCTCCTAAATGTAAAATTCTGCCCTTTGGACAGCATAAAACTAACACATTTTTGCCTCTAGGACAACAAAGGAGCAACACTTGGGGGCAGCCACAAAACACTTATTCAGAGCTGCCAAAATCAGGCTCTTTGGGGCAGCTAGGTGGGCCAAACCAGCAGGGTTTGGGGTAGCGAAAGGAGCTGCCAAGATGGAACAATGAGACTTGGAATGAGCTTAGAAGGAAAAATCTATGTTTCACATGCAAGGAACCATGGACACTGGGTAACTGTTACCATGGAAAGGGGCAAGTGCACTATATAGAGGTACATTCGGATAGAGAAGAAGAGGAAGAAGAGTTAGGGGCAGCCACCTATGAAGAACTCTTGGAGATCATTGGAGGGGAAGACATGAGTGGCACCTTTGCATCATTGTCTAGGGCTCCTAGGTATCACCCGTTTAGAGTGAAGGGGATTTTGCAAGGTAAGCATGTGACCATCCTCATTGATAGTGGGGCAACCCACAATTTTATTGATAAGGGATTGGTTGCAACATGTGGGCTGCAACCTATAGAGTTTAAGGCGTTTAGGGTCACCGTGGTAGATGGCTTCACTATCCCATGCACCACAAAGATTCCTAAACTAAACATTACTTTGGAAAGGCATCAAATTCAGGATGTCTTCTATGTGGTGTGCATGGGAGAAATGAATGTGGTGCTTGGCATTCAATGGTTGCATTCACTTGAGGAGTACGCCCAAAACTACCAAACTGTGGAGCTCAAGTTTAAGGTAGATGGGAAAGAGGTGATTTTGCATGGTTGGAGCAATAAGGCACCCTCGGAAGTGACCTCAAGGATGATGGAAGGGACCTTCTATGAGAGACTGATTGCATGGGCAACAAGGAAAGCAAAGAAGGCTGCAAATTCTGAGTTAGGGCAGTCACTACAACATGGTGGTAATTCTGAAAATTTGAAGGAGATTCAGCCCATTTTGAGCTTGGAGTATGCTGTGGAAAAGGAAATCCAGAATTCAAAAATAGAAGGTTGTATGGAGGCCACAAATACTCTCCATCTCAGGGAGATGGAAGGGCAAGCTAGGGACAACTCCAAGGAGGAAGGAGCCCTACAATTTTTATGCACTCATAGGCCACTTTGGAAGCATGTTTGATAGGAGCAGCATGAGGGTAAACAATGGACACTTCTTGGGACATCATAGCAAGTTTGCCAACTCCATGAAGGTGTCCACATGAAAGGTATGGTTCCAAATTTGTTCAAGTTTGCTTGTTTCATAAAAATAGGTGAACCATATTTTTGGCTTGTTGGGAGAGCCTTAAGGCTTATTGGAAGTCCTAAGGGGCATTTGGGTACATACAAAAGGGCACCCACTCTAAGGTGCACATACGGATGAAAATGGCCATGAAGGGCAGCCATGGTACGTTCTTCCACCATGCTGTTCATAACAGTTCCAGCTCATTTGGCATGAGTTTGAGGGTTCCCAAATTTATTTTGAAGGTTCGTTGCAAAAGGAAACTTAAAAAATGTGAGTTATTGTTAAGTAGTTTCATAATTAAGGGTAATAAGAAGGCTGTTATGTGTGAGAACAGCCACTAATCACAGGAAACATGGCTGTCTATGTCACTCCTTTTGCAAAATTGAATGGATGCTTGTTAATGGGAAGTGAGGAGTGAGTTTTAGTCATTTTGGGAGAGTTTCCAGGCCCTAAATTTTGTGAAATTTTGAGTTTGGGGGCAAATTTGAGTGTATTAACAGCTATTCCATGCTCAGTTCCACCATGTACAACATAGGCAGCCCCTCTTTGCCCTCTAGGACAATCATTAATGTGTTTCTTGCCACTAAACGGGAGGAGAGTTTAGTCAAGGGTGCAAGCAAGGAAGGAAAGAGGAACTACATCCTTATATGGCATGAAAAGATGAGGGAAAAAAGATAAATGGAGGGCCTTGGATTTGATTAACATGTTTGTTTCTTGTGTAGGCAGTGCCATAAGGACAGCCATGCCCCAGAATTCTAGCAACTACCTTGCTGTAGCAAACATTTCCAGCCTCCAAGTTGCTACAAATTTAGAAAATTATCCCTTTCCAATCATCTTTTTAGAGCCCACGGGATGTAAGGCCTTACTTTGGAGTAAAGGGAGAGGCATGTCCTATTGTTATTGCACGTCTAGCATATGTGGGCAGCCATCTTTCTACAGGTACACTAGTAAAAGGCTTCAATATAAAGGCCTTCTTTCCATGGGAAGAGGCTAGAGATAGATTTTATGTGAGGCCAATGGTTGGGGCAGCCCCATGGATGTTGCAATTGTTTGTCGACAAACAATTTTGGGCAGGTAGGATTGTCATTTCCGCCTTTTGGACACAGAATAGGAAAAGACTCTTAGCCTTGTTTCTTGGTGTTTCCTTTAGGCTAAGGGAAAAGGGGACTAAAATGGGAAGCACTAACCTCCTCAAACAATAAAAAGATATCTTTCACTTAAGCATTCTAATTTTGCATTGAGGAGGGCCCAATTTTGGTCTATGGGGCCCACATAACCCTTAAGTGAAATTAAAAGAGGAATAACTTTATGATATATTCTATTTTCCCTTTAAATGGAGCACCTCACTTGGGGAGGGGTATTTAAAGAGAAGTGTGAATCATTTGAAAGGGTCATGCATTTTGGATATTGATTTTCAAGGTCTAAGCACGAATAGCTTAACTTAAGACTTGGAGACAGAAACCTTCAAGGCTAAGAAGGAATTAGGACGAAACTGTAATGTCCCCAATTTGGGACGAGCAAACAATAATGGGATTGGGCACAAAGCTCAATCAAAAATCTGAAAATAATAGAATAGACTAGCCACTCTAGGTATATCAAACAAACCACAATACTCCTCCACAGTGATCCAGATGCTAGATGCCACTATGACAAATTAATTCACAATTACAATGATATATATCCACTTCAAAAATTGAGAATATACTATAAAAGCTGATGCAAACTGCTGTAGTAAATACCTGGAATTTGTGTTCACAAGTAGCTGAAGATATATCCCCAAAACCAGCGATCCCAAGCCTTCCACTTGCCAACCCTGCCAAAAAACTCTTTGAAAAACAGTTTGCAAGATTAGGTAAAACCAATGACAATATCAGCCAAGGTAATATGAAATTAGACCTCCAAACTGGCCACTAAACAAGAGAAAATCAGATCGCCAATCTTCACAAGCAAGCTGAAAAACTACCACATAAATTCACTCTTAATTATTTCGTGAACATCAAGTGATTAATGAGGTCCAAACCCTCAACCAACAAGATGGAAAAATATCAAAAAAAATCACAAATATTAAGGATAATATTTGCTCAATGATTTAGGGCCTACAAGCACCCCAAACCCTTGTAACGTCCCCTCCAAGTGAATCGCCCAACTTATTTTAATTGCTAAAAATTTCAAAATTAATACTTTTATGTTAGCTCTCCACAAACCTTCAAAAACCTTATGGTTTTATCCTAAATAATTTAGAAATAATATTAGAATTTTACTTTTTTGAATTAGAGTCCAAAAGCCCTCCAAAAAGATTCACTTCCTTCCCAAATCAATTCGCCACACCTCAAAAATAATTATAAAATAAATCAGAATATTTTCTCACCAATTGATCACCAAATGACCTTTTATGATGCCCCAGGCAAGTCATCCAAGTAGAATAATTTCGTCAATAAATCTTCAAACTCTTATAGGGGTCTCCATGTAGCCAACCCTCTCAAGAGGGGTCTTCTTCTTGACCCAATCAATTTGCCGCCTAAGGGAATGGTTCCAAACCATGCAATCAACCTCCCAATGCAAGTCGCCAATCTCCAAAACCTGCAATATATTCGAAAATCAGCTCTTTATAGGGTTTGCAACAATTCTTAATGAAGGTGGTATCCAAAAACACTCTAGTAGATCCACTTGCATGAAACTATGCAATTTTGAAGCACAACTACAACCTTTGAATAGAACTGCCCTGAAAATAGGTATGGAGGTTTTCGTCCCCAAAACCTTTAACACACTTGAAGGTTTTTGTCCTCAAGATGTGATGAACAAGCTTGACATATTTGATCAATGATTCAATAACCAAAATAAGCATATTGTCCAAATGAATTCTCTATTGTTTTTTATAATCATCTTCTAAGGGTGGCTCCTAAGTTGGAAGGATGCATCTTTTGAATCATAAGCAACTTTACTTTTTTAAAATTCCTTTTTGAGGGTTTAGGGTCTCATGACCCTTAAAGGTACCTTAAGTGAAAATTAGATAAAAAACACTTTTTACATAATTCAACTGAAAATTAGAATACTTAAGTACTTTTCACCTTTTTGTTTTTTGAATGGCCCTCTCATAGTTTCCTTCTCTTTCATTCCCTTAGCCTTGTGGGAACAAAACCTAGCTAATGGTCCATAAGCAAGTTATGCCAAAAAGGGGGACATTATAGAAAATCTCTAATTTCTATTTGGTCAACATCATTTCAGAGGTTGCAATTGAGTGTAATATTTAACAAAGGTAAACCTAAGACTTGGAGATGGAAATCTTTAGGGCTAAGGAGGAATTAGGGATGAAACCCTCTAATTTCTATTTGGGCAGCATCATTTCAGATATTGCAATTGAGCATAATTTTCAACAAAGGTCAGAAATCGACTCTCTTGAGGGTGTTGAATTAGATAACAAGGGTGGCGACTTGGCTTGAGGGTTAATGGCCAGGATTGGGAGCCATTCGGAGGGTGGCGAGCTGCTCCTTGGTGTTGAAGACCCCGAATCTTTGGGTTGTGTTGACCATTTTGGCCCTGCAGGCCAAAATCAGTCTCCTTCCTTCCCTACCACTCTTAACCCTCAGTGTAAGTCATGTACCCACCTTCTGCAAAATCCCCTTTTCTTTGCAATAAGCCTTGTTCTTATAGAACATTGAAAGATCTAAGTACCTGCAGGTTTCGGTTCAGTATGGAGCTTTTTGCTTTGAACAAATGCCTTAGACAAATATGAGTCTCTTACAAAGCTCCGAAGGGCAGGTACCCTTGCGGAGGGCAGTCAGGCACAAAAAGGACCATTCCAGCAGGTTGCGGAGGACAGTTCCGGACCCAAGGGTGCCCTTGCGGAGGGCAGCTGGTCAAAAGGCCGAAACAAGGCAAAGTTTTTCTTCGGAAAAGACTAAGGCAAAAGGGAGTATTTCCTTCGGACTTTTGTCCGAGGAATAAATCCGAAAGAATCCAAGGTAAAGATCAAAAGTCCTTCGGACATTTTTTCCGAAGGAAAAGACACGGAAAATCAAAGGATCAATTCCTTCGGACAAAATGCTCGAAGGAATTCCTTCGGACATTTTGTCCGAAGGCATTTGTCGGAGAATTTTTCCGAAAGAAAGAAGCCGACCGAAGAAAGCAAGCGTTAAAACATTGAAGGGAACATTCCTTCGAACATTTTGTCCGAAGGATTTGAGCCCGAAAGATCCCGAAGGGCAAGTACCCTTGTGGGGGACTCTCGGTGACCGCAAAAGGGACCTTTCTCAAGGCCCAAAGGGACACCTTCCCTTCGGGAGGTTTCAAAGACAAAGGCTCGGACAAAGGAAAAAGCCGAAGGAAAGGAAAAGCCGAAGGAATTGCCGAGGGGGTGATGGGCCCGAAGACGTCAAAATTGAGCATTGCGAACTAGCCGTTGGAATCCAGACATCAAATGACGTCCCTGCAGACGTCAAATTCAGGGCAATAGAATAACCGTTGGCTTTCAAATGGCAACGGACGCGCGAACGTCAACTTTACGGCAATGAAATAGCTGTTTATCTTTAAATGCTTGAGCGCAAACCCGAAGGAATTCAAAGGCTTTAAGGCCAAAAGGAAGAGACTGTCGAGAAGGGAGCCAAAAGAGCCACAGATTGATAGAAGATAGCCTCAAGGGCTCAGATTGCCGGAAAGAGTCAAGAGAGGAAAAGACAAAACCAGGAAGAGACAAAGCTGGGAAAAGACAAAAGTTAAGAATGAACTCAGCGACCTGTTGATGAAGGAGCCAACAAAGGACGATAAGATAGCCCCGAGAGCTCAAAGTCCAGGAAAAGACAAAGCCAAGAAAAGAGAAAATGAATATGGACAAAACAACCCAGGTGGCAAAGGGGAGGCGAGTTATTCCTGCAGTTGGAACAGTCTCCGCCAAGTGGTCATCAAGAATCGCAAACAATGAACGGCGCAACCTTTTTTTCTCCACTTTGCATTGATAAGCAGACAAACCGCGTGAATGTCTTGAAGGAGCGGTCTTGTTTACAGACAAACGTCGCGGCCCATGATTTCACATATGGTGTTCGATATATTTTAAACGCCTAAAGTCAAAACTGGAGCCGACACAACATTATCTATCAAGCGGCTTCCTCTTCCCAATGCTCTCAACGCACATGGGCCACTTGTAAAAGGGCCCGAAAGTCTTTTCCAAAAAGGAGCGCCTTTTGCTTTCTCTTTCTCTATATATATAGTAATCTCTCATTTTGAGAAGGCATCTCTTATGTTGTAAGGTGAAGCCCTACCAATTTTCAACTGGAATCAATAGAATACGCATTTTTACCTCTATTTTGGTTGGATATATCTCTGAGTGTGTCTGAGTGTTAACCTTGTGTTCAGTCATTGTTCCTGTTGTCAACCTGGAGCGGTGCCTTGATTCGAAGACGTGCACGAAATGACACAGTCCTCTATCCGGCTGAAACAATGGAATCTTCTCACGAGAGTGGGTGCCTCAACGGTGAGAAGAACCTCCAGAGAAGGTTGGTTCTTGTATGATGTATCGATGAGGATCTCTACTCTACGCTGCGGACTACCATGGAAAAGGGAGAAGGAAACTTAAAGGGGAAATCCTACCTAAAAGGGGTGATACACGAGAAGTTTGATCCACTCAACTTGGAACCTTGAACACTGAACGAACAAGGGAGAAGGAAGACCTTAGATTTCAATCAATCACTTATGCATAAGTATTTCATGAAGAGGTTCGATCCAATAATCAAAACCTGAGGGAAATCGATGGAGAGAGGTCCGATACAAGACACTTTGCAACCACCTAACATCCCACTTACAACTTCAGCAAAAGACAATAAAAAACACTTTAACATGACCTGCACAAGGATAATCTAGCAACAAGGTATGAATCAGAATTTGGAAAGGGAGAGAAATCTACCACTTATGCAAATTGCTGAATGAAATATACACTATGCCAATGCTTGAAATCTGAAAGTATAGTCCTATTAATCGAAGAGGTTACACAACTCACCAATGGCAGAGTTTGGTCTAACCAAGAGAGAGATTGGATGATTTTTAATCAAGGTTGAAAGCCATTATATAGAAAATTACAAGAGGCCAAAGATTGGCGTTGAAAATTTGAAGAGAAGGATTCACTTTGGTTAACTCAAGGCTTTACTTGGCCTTTCAATAAAATATGTTTTCTTTTATCTTTGCATGAAGCTTCTTGCGCTCGAGGAAGTGAACTTGTCTTTGTTATGAACTGCCCACCTCTCTTTGCATGGAAATCCATGCCAATGTTAATTTTAGAACTATATGTGAGTTGCTTGATGCCGAATGGTAACGTTTGAAAGCTGAGTTAATCGTTTGGTAAGCTGAGTTGGATGAAGAGATCATTCTCCTTCGCATGGAAAGCTCCTAGTGAATGCGGCGTTTAACAATTAGTCAACTAGAAATCTGGAACAGTCAACTCGACATTCGAATTTGGAACTTCGGTTGGACTCTCGAATGCGTGAGATGATCTGGAGACGAGCGGGACTTCAATAACCAATCAACTGAAGCTTTGACTGGTGATCGAAAATAGCTCCCGCTTGCATGTATTTTGTCCTATTCTGGTTTGCCTATTCATGTCTATTTCTGGGGGGATTCTATATTTAGATGTATTTTTATAATTATATCCGGTCTATATTTCCTCCATTGGGCTTTGCTTTCGGAATTCTGGGTTTACCCTTGTTTCAACGGTTACTTCCCGCAATCAAAACTTGATGTCTTACGGGACGTCACCCTTTGGCATTTATTCCTTCGGACTTCTCTTTTTGGCAATTTCCTTCAGACTGTTTGAAGGGCCTTGTTTGAATTTCTTCAGATTTTTTGTTCGAAGGAATTCCTTCGGACAAAAAGCCCGAAGGTTTCCTTTGCCTTTGCTATTTGCTCATTTTGCCAAGTCATTTTCCTGCAGACAAAATGTCTGCAAGAATTATCTTCCTTTACCTTCGGAATTTTTCTTCGACTGTTATTTCCTCAGGTCTTTTTCCGCGTCCCTTTCTCCGAATTCTTTCGAACTTTTTTGCTTTGTTACGGCCTTCCAAATTTCTTCGGACTTTTTGTCCGAAGGAATTCCTTCCGAAAAAAAGCCTGAAGGAATTCATTCTCTGCCAAATCTTTGCCTTTGCCTTTGTTTTTCGAAGCCTTGCAGTTTTTCCGAATTTCTTCGGACTTTTTTCCGAAGGAATTCCTTCGGACAAAAAGTCCGAAGGATATCTTCCTTTGCTTTTGCCTTTGAGATGTGCCCTTTGGCTTTTTCACTGTGGTCCTGTCGCCGACCAAGTGCCCTCCGCAAGGGCTAGTAGCTCTCCCTTTGTGCCCTTCGAAAAAATTGGAGGGCACCCAGGTGTTTTTGAAAATGTTCTGAATTTGCTCCTGTGCCTTCCCAAAGGGTAGGTGCCCTTCGGGAATGTTGAAAATGACCCTTCCGAAGGGTACTGGCCTTTCCTTTGTTGACTTGGGTGGACTTTTGGATTCTCCCTGTTTGGCTGCGGGTGTTCCCTTATAAACTTTCCGAAGTATTCCTTTGTTTTTTTTTTGCCTTGCGGACTTTCCTATTGCCTTGAGGACTTTTTCGAAGTAAAAGCCTTTTGATGAACCATCCCTTCGGAATTTTCCTGCTGTAGCCAAGGCCCCTTACCAAAGATAATAATGTATTCCTCCTTCCTTGGCTAGAGACGTGAACTTTCTAAATAGCAAGAGACAATCTGACTTGTGGAAGAATTGTCAACAGTTCCATGATGCTTTCACAGGCTTGATACCAGCACACCTACTATAGACAAAGCGCCATTCTTGTAGATAGCAAAAAGTACTGTATCTGGAGCGCAGAGATAGGAGAGGGTTATCAGACAGTGTGCTTTCTTATAGCACCTGTGGTAAGTTCATCTTCTGTGTGTCTTCATTAAGCCTTTCTATTAAGTTCTCTGCAGTCTGGTCCTTTTACCAGATAAAGTGTATGTATGTGTTCTTATGTTTCAAAGTGTGAGTATGAATAGATCGAACTTGTTTGGTACGTCACTAGCTTAGGTTAGGTTCTGTTTTTCAGTAATCTCTCTCTTTTCAACCCCCCCCATTATATATATATATATATATATATATTAGCAAATGTACTGGAGTAAATCAGAGATGCATCAAAGGGAGCTAGCTCTTATCTAGAGACTCTCCCCTCAGTTTTGCCAGACCCACAAGCAAGAGAGGAGTTTTCATTGTGCCGCGTGGAAAAGAGAAGCCCAGCCTTCTCTCAAGGGTGCAATCCACAGCATCAACAGTTTTTGGCATGCCCGGTGGGACCATTTTTTAACACCATTTTTAACATTCAGCAAAGTTCCAGGATTGATGCTGGTCCTGTTACATCAAAATCAACCATTTTCCAGCATCTGGTGACTCCACTATTAAGAACGTCAGTCTGATCAAAGACCAGTCTGACCTCCTATGCCTAAAATCACCACACGATATGTTGCTAAGGGTGTCCCTTTTGAATTTGTTGAACTACTTTTAAACTCAGCAAGACAACTGAGGTTTGCAAGAACTCATCCTTATTCATCAAATTGTTTTCTCAGACCTGCCATAAGATACACCTACGCAAGAAGGCCTCGGTTGAATCCTGCTATAGCTATGGCTTTACCTTTTGTGGCCTTTCATGGTCAAAGTCTTTTGAATCTCCTGCATTATGACCCAATTTCAGGGCAGTCCTTAAAAGTGTGCCTCACTTTAATGGAGAAGGGCCCATTACTGCCATTGAACACATAAAAAATATTGTTAACCTCTGCAACATTCACAATGTCACTGAGGAAAACATTGCGATCAGATTGCTGGCATTGTCTTTCAAAGGCAAGGTTTTGAATTGGTATGAGACTTTGCCCATGAATTCAGTCGAATCTTGAAACGAGTTGGGCAGCCTCTTAACAAACAGATTTGGGGAAAAGAGCGACCACCTCTCACTTGCCGAGTAGCTGACCACTATGAAAAGAGCTCCACACGAATTCATGCAGGATTTCAATACTCAGTTTCAGAAGACATGGGATAGAATCCCCATTTTGGTAAGGCCGACTCCAAGCTATGCTTTCCTCTATTATTTGAAAGCGTTGAACAACGACATTGCTGTTATGATACAATCCATGGGAGGACATGTGCTGCCCGCTGCCTATGATATAGCCATAGCAGCTGAGAATTGCCTGGTGCAAGTGGGAAAGATAGCCCCTAGGCCTCATATGCCGCTCTTTCTTGAATTGCTGCCTCCAATTCAGACTGTCGCACCCACTTTGGCTCTTCTGCCTGGCATAGAAAAGCTGGCTGCTACTTTGTCCAATGACCTCCATGAAGTCAAAAGCTTGTTGCAAAACGTAACAAATGAACTAGTGGCTCTCAAAAGGCAGCAGGCTCAGAGTAATCGACCAAATCAAGGATATCAACAATATGGGCAAGCAAATAGACCCCCTTTCCAGAATTACAATCAAGGATAGGGTCAGTTTGCACAGGCCAGACCTTTTCAAGGCTATAATCCAGGCACCCCTTCATCATCCAAGGCTCTAGCGCTCGTCCAAAACAATTTGGTATAAGAACAGCCTAGTTGTTCACCCATGGGATATGGTCAAGATCAGGCTGTTTACACAAATAAAATGTCAAGTCAGTACACGAATGCACATAACAATCAGGCAGCCGTCCAATTCCCCAGCTTTGAGACGTCATTACAACATGGCATGGACAGCAGGCCGGCTCAGCCCGATTCCACTCTCATGAATCCCCTGAAAGGTGAATTTTATACAGTCAATTACGTGGGCAGTACGGACAATCAAGGCGACTATGTTGCATCCAACACAAGGTCCAAGAGGAGAGCTATGGAAGAAGCTCAATCAACTACTCAAGCGTCAACACCGCCTTCTTCATCACATGTAAACCAGAAATTTCCAAACTTCAGACGGCCGGTCACACCCTCAGCTCCTCGGCCTGCACCTCAGATTGTAAATAACCCCAAAGAAAATTTGAAAGAAGCTAACCCTCGGGTCAATGTGGTAGATCAGATGGAGAAGCTGCACATGAATATCTCCTTGTGGGATTCATTATCGATACCAGGACAAAAGGACATGCTGCAAAAAGAATTACACGGGCTGAATGAACAAGCTGTCCCAGCAAAAACTGATAATGTTCTGATAATGAATGGGCAGCCTTCCACATCAGGCCAAGTTAAGAAAGAAGAAAAGGTTCCCCCTTTTTATTTGTCCTTGGTCATAGGAGATTTTTTGGTACACAATTGCGTCATTGACAGTGGAGCAAGCACCTCGGTAATGCCCAAATGCATAGTTGATAAACTGGGGCTCCAATATGAAGAGATGACTAAGGGAGTCCTACAGCTGGATGGAACACCAGCAAAGACAGTAGGAGTGGTGAGAGGCTTGAACTTGACGCTCCATGCCTGTCCAACCTTCTCGGTCCCTCATGACGTGGTGGTGGCGGCGGATGTTCCTCCTTACTTTGCCATTTGCTTATCTGGAGATTTCACATTCAAAATAGGCGGGTACTGTTGACAAATCTTCCACGAGTCAGATTTTTTCTTGCCACTTAGAAAGTTCTCGTCTCTAGCCAAGGAAGGAAGAATGCATTGTTTTCCTTTGCTGACTCTATGGACTCACTCAGAAGAGTTTCTACGGACTCAGAAAAATTCTACGGACTCACTCAGGGAGAAGTTTCTACGGACTCACTCAGGCAGGCAATTTTCTACGGACTCACTCAAATTTTCTACTGACTCAATCAAATTTTCTACGGACTCACTCAGCCAAAATATTCTACGGACTCAATCCGTAAAGCACTTAGAAGAAATTCGAAAAAGTTGAAAAAGGCAAAGAAAAGACAGTTTCAAGAGTTTCGAAGGGCAGGGTACCCTTCGGAAGGGACACTTACAACAATCCCGAAGGGCACCTAACCTTCGGGCAGGATGAAGACCAAAATCACAGACCCTTGCAAAAAGCCTGGGTGCCCTCCAATTTTTCCGAAGGGCACCGGCGGACACCTGGACTGGCAGAGGACACTTGGACTGGCGAGGACACTTGGACTGGTTGCCGAAGGGCACGTTTGAAATCCCGAAAGGCATTTCGTAGAGCAAAGGCAAAGAAAGAATCCTTCGGACTTTTTGACCGAAGGAATTCCTTCGGACAAAAAGTCCGAAGGAATTCGAAAATAGCATAAGTCAATATATAAACAAGACCAAGGACGCTTCAAAAAAGCAAAGGAAAAAAACAATTGGAATCCTTTGGACTTTTTGTCCAAAGGAATTCAGAAGCTTAGACAAATTAAAAAAAAGAAAAGGCCACAAGAAATAAAGCGAAGGTGAAATAAAGCGAAGGGGACCTTTGGACTTTTTGTCCGAAGGAATTCCTTCGGACAAAAAGTTCGAAGAAATTCTGACAGATAGCCCCAAGGAAAATAAACCCGCGGGAAAGAGGCAAAGACATGTCATCAAAAGAAGTCCGCGGGAATATGACTTAGCGACCAATACAAAAGAGCCGATAGAGCATCAAAATGACAGAAATAAGCCCGAGGAAATATAGCCAAAGGAAATATGACAGTTTTCGATGACGTCTTGCAGGCCGTCAATTTTTTCCTGCAGGAAGTAACCGTTGAGACTAAGGAGATAGCAAGAAATCCGAAATAAATGGAAGCCGACTGTGCAAAAAAGAATAGAAGATAGATAATCCGACGAAGAATTGAATACGGAATCCTGTCGGGAATAGACACAATCAAAATTAGAACGAAATACATGCAAACGTTGGAGCTTTTTTCGAACATCGGAGCTATTTTCGAATAAACGGTCAAAGTTCCAATTGACTGATTATTGAAGACCTGTTCGTCTTCATGCAACACATGCATCCGAAAGTCTAAATCAGGTTCAACAAGAGTTCCGAGTTCGAACGAGGAGTTGACTATTCTAGATTTAGAGTTGACTAATTAATCAAACGCCGCATCCACTAGAAGATTTCCATGCAAAAGGAGGTGGGCAGTTCATAACAAAGATAACTTTGCTTCATCAAGCGAAGAAGCTTCATGCAAGGGCAAAAGGAAAAATATATATTTTATTTTAAGGCCAAGTAAAACTTGGAGTTAACAAAATTAAATCTCTCTTCAAGTTTATACGCCTATCTTTGGCCTCTTGTAATTTGCTATATAATGGCTTTCAGCCTTGATTAAAAATCATCCAATCTCTCTTGGTTAGACCAGACTCTGCCATTGGTGAGTTGTGTAACCTCTTCGATCAATAAGGACTGTACTTTCAGATTTCAAGCGTGGCATAGTGTATATTTCTTTAGCAATTTGCATAAGTGGTAGAGTTCTCTCCCTTCCCAAATTCTGTTTCCTACCTAGTTGCTATATTGTCTTTGTGCAGGTCATGTTAAAGTGTTCTTTATTGTCTTTTGCTGAGACTGTAAGTGGATGTTAGGCGGCTGCAAAGTGTCTTTTATCAGACCTCTCTCCACCATTTTCCCTCAGGTTTTAGTCATTGGATCGAACCTCTGCATGAAATACTTATGCATAAGTGATTAATTGAAGTCTAAGGTCTTCCTTCTCTCTTGTTCGTTCAGTGTTCAAGCTTCCAAAGCTGAGTAGGATCATAATTCTGGTGTATCACCCCCTTTTAGGTAGGATTTCCCCTTTAAGTTTTCTCTCCCTTTTCCATGGCAGTCAGCAGCGTAGAGTAGGAATCTTCATTGATACATCATACAGGAACCAACCTTCTCTGGAGGTTCTTCTCACTATTGAGGTACCCACCCTCATGAGAAGATCCCATTGTTTCAGCCAGATAGAGGACTGGCCGTTTCGTGCACGTCCTCGAATCAGGGCGCAGCTCCAGGTTGACAACAGGTACCTAGCAGAAAACTAGTCCTACCTGGTTTTTAGAACCAAATATGAGACCAAAGTCAAGATTGAGTCGGAACCAATCCACCGAGATCATCTGGAACCATACTCACTCAAGGCGGCAAATGTCATCTACGCCATTATCGATCAAGAAGATTTCCAAGTAGATCAATCTCCACCCTCTGCCCTTGAAGGAGTTGCTGACTTACTGTTAGATGAATGGGGAAGTGACAACTTTGAGCATGATCTTTACAAATTCATAGAAGAGGCAGGTCTTGGGATTTATTGTATACACGAAGAGGGTACTTTTGTACCAAATTTGATGAAAGCAAGCTAAGAGAGCTTAGGTTTGTGGCAGTTGTTCTTTGATAGCTCAAGAAGTAAGTTGGGAGCTGGTGGTGGAGTGGTGCTAGTTTCTCCTTCACAAGAGAAGTACTTTTCGGCCTTTAGGTTCCAATTTTCTTGCACGTGCAATGTTGCTGAGTACGAATCCCTCATCCATGGTTTGGAGTGGGCAAGGAACCAGGCTAAGCTACAACAGCAGTATGGTAGCCAAATTGTTCAACTGAAGAACAATAAACTTCCCAAAGGCTTGGTCACTCTCGAAAGTATCTTCAACGAGGATGACCAATTGAAAAGTGATAAAACAAGCATCACCACGAAGAAGGAAAACTATGAGAAGGTTGAAATATTCAAGGATAAGCTGCTCGCACTTGGGAAGGTGTGCACGGACCATGAAAGGCAGGCCTTCACCTTGTGCCAGGAGTTCGCTGATATCTTCGCCTGGGAGTATAGCTATTTGAAGGGTTTCGACCCAAGTTTGGTCCAACATACCATTGAGCTGGAGGAAGGTGCCAAGCTGATTAAGCAGAAGCAAAGACCTGTCAACCCAAAGATTGAGCTTCTCATGCGAAAGGAACTCACCAAGTTGATTGAGTCCAGGATAATATTTCCAATCAAACACTCTTCGTGGCTGGCCAATCTTGTTCCTGTCTGGAAAAAGAATGGGGAGATCAGATTATGTGTAGATTTCAGAGACCTCAATAGAGTCTCTTTGAAAGACCATTATCCTCTCCCAAGTATGGAGCAGATCCTCCAAATAGTGACAGGCAGCGAGCGTTTCTCCCTTCTGAATGGGTATTCAAGATACAATCAAATTTTGGTACAAGACTGTGACCAGTACAAGACAGCCTTCACTACCAAGTGGAGGACGTTTGCTTATAAAAAAATGCCATTTGGACTGTCCAACACTGGTGCCACTTTTCAGCGAGCCATGGACATGGCCTTTCAGGGCGTGATAAATAACATCGTGTTGGTGTATCTTGATGACGTGACAGTTTTCTCTAAGGAGGCGGGCCAACACATGAAACACCTTAGACAAATCTTTGAGAGGTGTAGAGAGTTCGGTATCTCTCTCAACCCGAAGAAATGCGTGTTTGCTATCCATGAGGGTAAACTCCTTGGCCACGTTGTTTCCAAAGAAGGCTTGACCATTGATCCGGAAAGAGTTTGCTCCATCTTAGAGCTGTCCTTGCCTAAACATAAGAAAGGTCAGCAGAGCTTCTTCGGCAAAATAAATTTCATCCGGAGATTTATTTTGAATTTTGTGGAGGTAGTCAAGCCATTGGCCTCTATGCTGAAGAAAGATGAGAAGTTCGCGTGGACAGCGCAAAGGAAGGATAGTTTTGAAGAGATCAAGCAGGCTATTGCCCAAGCTCCTACCTTGATCAGTCCTGACTTCACCAAGGATTTCAACCTCTACACCTTCGAAAATGAAGAGGTAATCTCCGCTATGCTTATCCAAGTGAATGGTGATGACCTTGAATAATCGTTTGCGTTTTTTAGCCAAGGTCTAGAGGGTTTTGTGGTCAGGTATACATATGTGGAGAAGCAAGTCCTTGCATTCATACGGAGCCTGAAGAAATTTAGACATATGCTGGCCAACAACAAGATTCACCTCATGGTTCCACATCCCAGCGTCAAATATTTCTGGACCAACCGTGATCTGAATGAAAAGAGAGCGAGATGGATCACTAAAGTAATGGAGTATGACGTGGATGTCAAGATCACCAAGCTGGTGAGAGGAAAATCCCTGTGCGAACACCTTGCTGCAGACCTTAAACAACAAAAAGAGGACAGTTTGCTAATTCACGATGCAGCCACAACAGAAGAACCCGCTGTTATGAAGGATTGGACATCAAACTTGAGGCGGTTCCTTTTCACTGGTGAGTGCTTGCAGGGCATTGATAAGACCAAGAGGAGATATTTCAGACTCCAATCTCTCTCTTATGTCCTGATTGATGGAGTGCTGTTCAGAAGGGATCTCTCAGGAGTACTTTTAAAGTGCATAGACCCAAGTCAGGCCGACAGGGTGCTGTCCGAGTTCATGATGGGCCAGCTGGTGGTCACTTTGCTTCTAGGCCTACAACTGCAAGAATAATGAGAGTTGGTTATTTTTGGCCCACTCTATTCAGAGACACCCATGCCTGGGTACGAAAGTCCCAGAAGTGTGCACTCTTTGATGGGAAACAACGGCTTGCTGCCATGCCTTTACAACCTATTCAGGTGGAGCAACCATTCATGCAATGGGGCCTAGACTTCATAGGGATGATCAATCCTCCCTCCAGTGCTGGCCACAAATGGGTTTTGACCGCCACAGACTACTTCCCCAGATGGGTAGAGGTTGTCGCTTTGAAGGAAGCCAACGAAAGTGCAGTCTTGGACTTTTATGAAGACCTGGTGACAAGGTTTGGAGTCCCAGCGACCATCATATCAGACAACGCATTGGCCTTTTTAGGGACCAGAACGAGTGAATGGGCATTGAGATACGACATCTATCTCGGCACTTCTTCCAACTACTACCCACAAGGGAATGGGCTGGCGGAATCCACCAACAAAAATCTGATCAGGATTATCAAAAGAACAATGGAGGAGAATCAGAGAACTTGGCATGCCAAGTTGAAAACAGCCCTGTAGGTAGATAGGGTCACTCCAAAGAGTACAATTGGTAATTCACTATACACGCTCATGTATGGAAGGGAAGCTAGGCTTCCTATTTCACTTGAATTGCCAGCCTTGGACCTTGCTCACCAGCTGCAGTTCGAAGAAGGCAACAACATGGAGGTTAGGCTATGTGAGCTGATGGAACTTCAAGAGACAAGGGACCAAGCTATGGCTTCTATGACCAGCCGCCAACAGCAGACGAAGAAGCACTTTGACAAGAGATCCTCATCAAAAGGTTTATCTGAAGGAGACATCGTCTTGAAATGGGATGAGGACCGAGCTAAGCCTAGAAAGCACACGAAGTTCGACGCCCTATGGAGTGGTCCATATGTCATCACTTAGTGCAAGCATCACAATGCGTTCCAACTCTTCAGGTTGGATGGTGAAGAACTGTATATTCCAGTTAATGGGATACATCTTAAGCATTCTCACTGAGCCCTTCTCCCATCATGTATATATTTTCCTTGTTTTCCCTAATTGCTTTTGCACATGTTAGTAGTTTTTTTAATCTTGTGTGTTTCGTTTCCTTTTGGGGTAGGACCTTCGTGATTGAATCTTGGATATCTCAACGCTGTTGCTAACTTTTTCAAGCTGCGTTCTGACTCCGTGCCCAATAGACTTTGAGGCTACTAGTTTCTTAAGCATAGCAGGCATGCTTCCCCTGGGAATCGCCAATTTGTTGACAATTTTGGCCCTGTAGGCCAAAATCAGTCTCCTTCCTTCCCTTCCACTCTTAACCCTCAGTCTAAGTCATGTACCCACCTTCTGCAAAATCCCCTTTTCTTTGCAATAAGCCTTGTTCTTATAGAACATTGAAAGATCTAAGTACCTGCAGGTTTCGGTTCAGTATGGAGCTTTTTGCTTTGAACAAATGCCTTATACAAATATGAGTCTCTTACAAAGCTCCGAAGGGTAGGTACCCTTGCGTAGGGCAGTCAGGCACAAAAACGACCATTCTAGCAGGCTGCAGAGTGCAGTTCCGGACCCAAAGGTGCCCTTGCGGAGCGTAGCTGGTCAAAAGGCCGAAACAAGGCAGTGTTTTCCTTCGGAAAAGACTAAGGCAAAAGGGAGGATTTCCTTTGGACTTTTGTCCGAGGAATAAATCCGAAAGAATCCAAGGTAAAGTTCAAAAGTCCTTCGGACATTTTGTCCGAAGGAAAAGACATGGAAAATCAAAGGATCAATTCCTTCGGACAAAATGCCCAAAGGAATTCCTTTGGACATTTTGTTTGAAGGCATTTGTCGGGAAATTTTTCCGAAAGAAAGAAGCCAACCGAAGAAAGCAAGCGTTAAAACATTGAAGGGAACATTCCTTCGAACATTTTGTCCGAAGGATTTGAGCCCGAAGGACCCCGAAGGGCAAGTACCCTTGCGGGTGACTCTCGGTGACCACAAAAGGGACCTTTCTCAAGGCTCGAAGGGACACCTTCCCTTCTGGAGGTTTCAAAGACAAAGGCCCGGACAAAGGAAAAAGCAATAGGAAAGGGAAAGTCGAAGGAATTGCCAAGGGGGTGACAGGCCCGAAAACGTCAAAATTGAGCATCTCGAACTAGCCGTTGGAATCCAGACGTCTAATGACGTCCCTGCAGACGTCAAATTCAGGGCAATAGAATAGCCGTTGGCTTCCAAATGGCGACGGACGCGCAAACTTTGACTTTACGACAATGAAATAGCCGTTGATCTTTAAATGCTTGAGCGCCAACACGAAGGAATTCAAAGGCCTTAAGGCCGAAAGGAAGAGACCGCCGAGAAGGGAGCCCAAAGTGCCAAAGATTGATAGAAGATAGCCTCGAGGGCTCAGATTGTCAGAAAGAGTCAAGAGAGGAAAAGACAACCAGGAAGAGACAAAGCTGGGAAAAGACAAAATTTAAGAATGAACTCAGCGTCTTGCTGATGAAGGAGCCCAAGGAGCCAGCAAAGGACGATAAGATAGCCCCGAGAGCTCAAATTCCAAGAAAAGACAAAGAAAGGAAGAGACAAAATGAATATGGACAAAACAGCCCAGGTGGCAAAGGGGAGGTGAGTTATTCTTGCAGTTGGAACAGTCTCCGCCAAGTGGTCATCAAGGAGCGTAAACAGTGAACAACGCGCCCTGTTTTTCTCCACTTTGCATTGATAAGTAGACAAACCGCGTGAATGTCTTGAAGGAGCGGTCTTGTTTAAAGACAAACGGCGCGGCCCATGATTTCACATATGGCGTTTAATATATTTTAAATGCCTAATGTCAAAACTGGAGCCGACACAACATTATCCATCAAGCGGCTTCCTCTTTCCAATGCTCTCAACGCACATGGGCCACTTGTAAAAGGGTGCCAAAGTCTTTTCCAAAAAGAGGCACCTTTTACTTTCTCTTTCTCTATATATATTGTAATCTCTCATTTTGAGTAGGCATCTCTTATGTTGTACGACGAAGCCCTACCAATTTTCTCCTGGAATCAATAGAATACGCATTTTTACCTCTATTTTGGTTGGATATATCTCTGAGTGTGTTTGAGTGTTAACCTTGTGTTCAGTCATTGTTCCAGGATGCTTTCACAGGCTTGATACTAACACACCTGGTATAGACAAAGTGCCATTCTTGCAGATAGCAAAAAGAGCTGTATCTGGAGCGCAGAGATAGGAGAGGGTTATCAGACAGTGTGCCTTCTTATAGCACCTGTGGTAAGTTCATCTTCTGTGTGTCTTCATTAAGCCTTTCTGTTAAGTTTTCTGCAGTTTGGTCCTTTTACCAGATAAAGTGTATATATGTGTTCTTATGTTTCAAAGTGTGAGTATGAGTAGATCGAACTTGTTTGGTGCATCACCAACTTAGGTTAGGTTTTGTTTTTCAGTAATCTTTCTCTCTTTTCAACCCCCCCCATTATATATATATATATATATATATATATATATATATATATATATATATTAGCAAATGTACTGGAGTAAATCAGAGATGCGTCAAAGGGAGCTAGCCCTTATCTAGAGACTCTCCGCTCAGTTTTGCCAGACCCACAGGCAAGAGAGGAGTTTTTATTGTGCCGCGTGGAAGAGAGAAGCCCAACGTTCTTTCAAGGGTGCAATCCACAACGTCAACAAGTTGCTCTACAATTTGGAGGATTGAAGACCCTTTGTCCTAGGGTTGCGTGCATAAGGACACAATTAATATATTTTTGCAGCTGGGCGATTCCCTTTGGGAATTGGATTCATCAATTTCTAGGGCTAATTCAGCGTAGAAATCAGTTTGGAATATTGCACAATTATTGCACTATTTTATTAATATTTTTACAATCATTTATTGCCCCAAAATTTTGGAAAAAGAGGTATTTATGACAGCTGCAATATTCTATAATTTATGATAAATATTTGATCATAAATAATATGTTTTTGGATAAAATTGATGTCCAATATTCTGTAATGTCCCCATTTTTGAAACTAAAATAATATTATCGCTAAAATAAAGTATTTTTAAATACTTCTAAATAAAGTAATAATATTAATCCAATTTGAGTTCCACTTAAGTTGGGGCCCTTTTGAGGGTCATAGGCGCTTAAAGGTCAAGCGGAGGACTATAAAGAATATCGTTTTAAAGTTTTTGAAAGGGAGAGTTATTTTCTAAAAGTAATATACAAAGAAAGTAAGTTGTCATTGGAAGGGGTATGTTGAATATTGATTTGGAATCTTTGATCAAATATGTCAAGTTTGATTACCACATCTTGAAGTCGAAAACTTTCAATAAGTGTCAAGGGTTTGGGGACAAAAACCTCAATTCCTATTACTTGGGCAACTCTATTCAAGGGTTGTATTTGAGATTTAAAATTGCATGTTTACATGCAAGTGGATCAATAAAGGTGTTTTTAGACACCACCTACATTGAAGAATTTTGCAAACTCTATCGAAAGCTTGTTTTTGGAGAAATTGCAGGTCTTAGAGAGCGACGATTTGCATTGGGAGCTTGTTCGTGGAGGTTAGATCTATTTCCTTGGGTGGCGACTTGTTTGGGTGGAGTAGAAGACCCCTCTTGAGAGGATTGCACTACATTGGAGGCCCTTGAGGGTTTGAAGAATCAATTGGCAAATTTATTCTACTTGGGTGACATGCCTAGGGCATCATAAAAGGTTATTTTGGTGGTCAATTGGTAGATAAAATATTCACCAATATTTTATATTTATTTCTGAGGTGGGGTGAACTAGTTTGAGGAGATAGTGAAGGAATTATAAATTCCAATTTGGTAAGGTAAATTTATATTATTATTTCTGATTTATTTGATAATAAGTCATAGGGATTTGAAGGATTTTTGGAGAGTTAAAGCAATGGTTTAATTCTGAAATTTTCGCCATTAATTTCTGAGTTGGCCGATTCACTTGGAGGAAGTGTGTTAAGGGTTTTAGGGCCTTGATTGACTCTAAACAATTGCACAATTATTGTTGCAAATATGTAATATTCTAAATCGGAGTATTTTACATTAATTTGGTTTTTTCGGAAAACCTATTTTTTTATAAATATAAATATTGCAAAAAAATAATAAATTAAATAAAATATAAGTCCACAAGGGTTTTCGTCCTTGGGCTATTATAATCACAAGGGTTTTCATCCTTGAGAGGGGTTGTATAGCATGACGCTTATACGAGTTAGATGATTGAATTCATAATTGGATGCTTTTCATACTTCCACTTTTCTTCTCCTTTATATAGCCTTTAAAAACTTCTCACAAAGGAGGCGTCCCATCCAAAAGGCACCTCTTCACCAAAAGATGTGACCGTTGACATTTCCGTCACCATTTTCGTCGACATTTTTGTCAACCATTCCGTTAACATTTCTGTCAACATTTCTGTTCACTTTCGGCAATAATTCCGTTCACAACGCCTCTCCTTGAATTCAGCGATCTCCTTGGGGACATTACAGACCTCCCTGCCTCAAATTGCTTGTCCTCAAGCAATTGCAAATTGGAATGTTCAAGAAGGCTCCTCTCCACGTTGCATCTTCTATTGACAATCTAGAAGTAGAAGGATCATATGAACTCCATACGAACAAATACCATATGACAATCTCAGTCTCATTGGGAACCACCAAAATGTTAGAAAAGAATGTATACGTTTTCCATGAGACAATTTTACAAAGAATCAACACTCTGAAATCTTTAGGTTTCTTGTTTTCATTCAACAACGAAAGATAGCAGAAAAATATGAATAGCTCTTGTCAATCAAGAGGTGGATTCAAACATTTCCAATAGACATGTACTTTATCTTACGTAAACCCTTTAAGCCATTCCTTATGATAGAGTACTAAGTACATGTAAAATTTTCATGGAATGCAAACATAGATCCTTCAACGGCTTGACGTTGATCCACGATTTTCACTTGTTCAGAATAATAGAAAATTACAAATGCATAAAGACACTCCTGCACATTCAACTTAGTAGTGTACTTTAGTATACAAAATGAGGATCTATGTATAAACAACACATAAATGATGATTTGGTGTGGAAGTAATATTATATCTGTAGGGTCTTTTGTAGATGACTCAGCGTCATGGATACTAGCAGATCAACAATCCTTCTGCAACCATGGTATACCCAACTTCACAATTAATCCAATACCCATCTTTGTAAACCAGTTCTTGAAACCCTTCATCCAATTTTCCAAGGAAATCAAAAGGCCAACAAAAATGTTTGTGGTTTCGTCTATAGGTGCAATTATATGTAACAATCCATCAGTTCCAATCTTGCCATTTCAGAAAATGTTACGAACAGGTTGAATAGCTTTTTCTTCATCTTTAACAATAGTATGATTGCCATTATGTTCATCTATTTTGTTCACATTTGTCTCTAGACAATCACTTAAGGAAACTGCAATCTCTCACTATTCAGGGCATACTTTGATCAAATGATTATCTACTACAAATTTGGGAATTTCCAGGTTCTGTTCGAAATTCTTCAAGCCAATGAAGTTTTTTATACAATAGTGCTTTGGAATATAATTATGTTTAAGTGGCAGATGTAGAGTGGAGTCTCTCAATAAAGGCCTTTTCCTTTCCTCTAAAATAGGAAATGGAATGTCTTCAACAAGGTAAGGGGCACCAAACCATGGTTCATGTGGCTTTGAGAAACTTAAACTTTCTAATATCAAGTTTGGGTCCCATGTTTTGAATACAAACTTCTCATGAAGAATGTCTTCTTCCCTATACACTAACAAAGGTTTAACCATTTTAGATGCAAAGCCAAGTTCAAATTGTTGAGACTCACGATATTGTAACTCTTGGAATATGAAGTTTGAATTATGGATAACTTCAAGCTCTTTAAAAATCCACGTTTGAGGACCTACATCCTCTAACAGCTTGATGTATGGATACACAACCCTTATATTTAATATGAACAAATTTGGACTTTTTTGTTCGGTTGTTAGGTTCACAACATCCTTGGCATGCCATTCATCAACATCCTTTAATAGCCCATCATCATAGTTTATTTCTTCCAATATCGCTTGAGCCCCTCCTATTGAAGTAGGCATGGAATCAACTTCTCGTTCATCTTTTGTTGTGGATGGCTGTGTGTAATTTATCTTTAAGTCACAACCCTCAAGTGCAACATTTCCAAGAGTAACAACTACAGCTTGATTGCCTTTATTGATTTCTGAATGTTTTAAGCACACCTCCAAGGACTCTCCATGTTCAACATGTGAATTTCCTATTACTCCAAGATAGCCAGGCAAATCTAAAAGAGGTGTGCATGTAGAGTCTTGTTTGTTATCCATAATATCACTGGAAGTCTCTTCGGTATCCTTTAATGAATGAGGTGCATTTAATGATTGTCCGTCTTCCAAGGTGTTGACCATTTTGGCCCTGCAGGCCAAAATTGGTCTCCTTCCCCTATTGTTCTGAGCCAGTTCAAATTTGGTTTGCACAAGTCTTTTGGCAAAAGGATGAACCAGTTCAATGGTTTGACGTCGGGGTTCAACGGCAGGATCTTTCCAAAAAACTTTAAACTTGAACTTTGAACCACCGTTGGTTCAATTGGTTGGTTCAATCATACAGGTTCAATCAAAAGGGTTTAGGTTCAGGTTCAATCGGTTGGTTCAAGCAAGTCTCTTACAAAGCTCCGAAGGTTAAACAGCCCTTGCAGAGGACAGATGATGAGCAAGATGGGCCATTGCAAAAGATCCGAAGGGTAACTTTGGACTTGATTTACCCTTGTGGAGGGTAGCTGGTCAAAAGGCCAAAAGGTGAGTTCCTTCGAGAAGAAGACCAAGGCAGAGAATTCCTTCGGACTTTCTGTCCAAAGGAAATTCGGGAGGAAATAACAAAGGATTTCTTCGGACAAAATGTCCGAAGAAAATCCATGAAGTAAACAAGACAAAGTTCAATTTCTTCGGGCAAAATGCTCGAAGGAATTCCTTCGGACATTTTGTCCGAAGAAATTCACGAGGCCAAAGGAACCAAAAAGGGGAAATCTTTCGGGAAGATTTCCGTGGCGAAATTCATAAGGCAATTCCTTCGGACATTTTGTCTGAAGGAATTTGTCCGCAAGAAGGCCCGATTGAAGGGAACATATCCTTCGGACAAAATGT